>JACCIC010000195.1:510000-1043570 GCA_018907035.1 Sycobia sp. Sy_11 | reverse complement strand
TACATATGCTTAATCCTGAGTGCGGGTTCCGCGACACTACATCAATTATTTAGTCACATTCATGCACTCCTTTAACATCTACGGGGACGGGGGAAACGGAACGGGACGCTTTTGACGAAACACGTGGGAACAACGGTATTACACTACACATTAAATGCTAACGGACAATTTGTGTTCGAACGAATTTACGGCGATACAATGCGATACACGGAATTAAAAACTAATCGCTAAGCTACGCGCGATAAATACATATTTTACGGCTAAACCGCGAAGCTATGCAGTCGGCAGATCGCGGCGCGCGGATGCGACGGCAGGTCAGGACCTAGCTATATGCGCACCTGAATGAAATAACAAAAGCAAAAGCTACTTGCCGCCGACGACGATGATGCTGTCGCTGGCGCTCGCTGGTGCTGTCGCTGACGCCCGCTGATGTCGTCGCTGGCGCTCACTGGCGCGGTCGCTGGCGCTCGCTGGTGCGGTCGCTGTCGCTCGCTGGTGCGGTCGCTGCTGTCTGGGCGACCGGGCGCGCGCTCTCTCTCTCGCTCCTAGCTGCTGGCTCGCGCGGCTGCGCGTGGCGGCGGCTCGTAGCCGCTGATGGCGTCGCTGGTTCACAACGGCACGCGTATGGCAACGCGCACACGCCTCCTCAAGGCTTCCGCTCACAGTCCGGGGCTGATACGAGGACGTCGCCGCGTGTCCTCTCCTCGTCGATGCCGATGCTTTCGCACGGAGTTTGCGCGAGGGCAAACTTACTACGCGTTCCCGCGAAAGCTGCAAAACTGCAACCTCACTTCACGTTTCACGATGCGATCGCGAACGAGCAAAACTACTGTATTCTAACGCGGGACAAAATGAAGGTGCATCGGGGACGAAAAGGAAAAAGAAATGCGACGGAGAACCAACTCGAGAACTCGGATTGACGAAGGTCAAGACAAGAATGCGAAGTTCGTTCCGAACTTCTTACTTCCTACAGCGCTTCCAGCGCCCTGGCGGCTCGCGCGTATCGTTTCGCGGACACGCTCGAACACTCGCGGTTTCGCACGAGCGCTCTCACCTACAGCCGCCGTTCGGGCGGTTACAAACTCCCCCTCCCAAACCGCAGGGGGGGCGCGTGATCGCGAAAGGTTGTGCAGGGTGTCCGTACGCGAGACGCGAACGTCGTATATGTATTTCGGGGAACATGGTGGGGACTAACACCGAGGTTCAAATACATACGGTAAGGGATCATACATTCTTTGACAAAAACACGGTAGGGGGACAATACATGATTTGGGCAAAAAGGAAAAAAAAAACGACGACCATTGGTTTACCCTTCGCATGGGCATAAACGAGAAACAAAAAAAAAGTAATTTGTGGTAACGAAAACGAAAAATGTGATTGCACCCGCAGGTGCAGCGCTTGGTCGTCGGTGGCTCGCTATGGCTCGATATGATTCTATTTGTTATTCCTATTACTACTTCCCTACGTCTAATTATAAACTAAACTCTATTCTAACCTATTGCTAACGGGACTTATCCTAGAGAAATGTAGATTATTATTATTAGGTGACGAAAGAAAAAACTATAACTAATATTAATATAAATCCTGTCCTAGCTACCTAATCAGGTTTCTAACGCTCGCTTCTGTGTCTTTCTTGCAATCATTTCGCTTTCTTTCTTGCGATTCTCTTCTTCTTCTTCTGCTTGTTGCAAGTTCGCTGGAAAAATGGTCGTTGTTAGTGACGTTCCTATTATCGGGGTTGGTACAGCGTTGGTGGGGCGAGCAAGTAGCCTAGTTACTATGGGAGCCATTGTGCGCTCTTCTAACTGGTGCTATTGCTTTTGTCCTCACCCACCGACGCTGTGCCATCAGTGTATCTCGGCTGAGGGGTTGGCTCTAATATCCCTTTCTTTTTCAATTTTCCAGGTCATCTCTTAACACGATTCGCGCTCACTCCATATATATTTTCCATGGGGATATATGGGTACCGTTTCCTCTCTTGGGACGTGGTGGGGGAATCATGGGGATGGCCGTACGGGAAAAAAACGATAGGGGTGCTACTTCTTCCATTTCTGCGTTGGGCATTATTCTAGATATCAACGTTTTTATGCTTGCGCCTTTCTATATGCTCTCGCAATACATCATGTATCGTTGCTCTGCCCAGGTTCACGGGGCGTCACTTTGTGGATTGGCTCTTGTTTGCGCCATTTTATATGCTTCTTATATAGACTGCGCCATATTATAGGGGTTTGCTCCTGTCCACGCCCTCTATATATATTTGCTCCTGTTTGCGCCAGTTATATCTGAGCTTACTCCGGTTTGCGCCATTTTATACGCAGGGCCATTTTATGCGCACATGCTCCTATTTGCGCCGTTTTGTGTATCGTTTATACATATGTACTTCTCTTTGTGCCATTTATACGTCATTTATACATATGTACTCCTATTTGCGTGCCATTTTAATATGTGCGTGCGCCTATTCACGCGCCATTTTAATACTTATGTACTCCTCTTCGCGCCATTTATATTTATATTTAGTCTCATCTCTTCGCGCCATTTATGTACCCGTGCCATTCATACTTTCTAGTGCTTCTGTTCACGCGCTATTTTATCCACTATTTTATAATCGCTACTTTCTGCGCTTTTACGCCACTGGGCTGGGCATTATTTATGTCGGTGCCCCTCTATCACCTCCAGCCCTGTATCATGTCCTTCTGCGGTAGCGTGGGCACTCAGCAACAGGCGATCTACTTGTTTAAATAAACAGTCGCCCCCGGCATTATAATGAGTAATGGTTGCTGAGCTCCCGCGGCGGCTGCCGCTTGCCTAGTGGTTTGCTCCATCATTGGCGGTATTGACATTGGCGCTCCCGTCACCTCCTCATTCACGTTCGCCATCCCTAGTGGCTCCACCAAGTCTTCTGACACCTGACGTGTCGTCTTCTCTACCCCTCTAACGTCCTCCCCCTCCCAAGACGGAACGGCAGGGGTCGGCTTCCGGCAGGACGTGCACATGTCAACGTCAATGCCGGCTCTGCCACACCTATAACAAAATCTCCTGGATCTGGGGTGTGGGCAGACGTTGTAGCGGTGACCGACCTCGCTACAATTCCAGCAGTTTGTTACTGCTGCCTCGCCATGGTCCGAACCTTCAGCTCCTGCTGGGCCCGTGAAGGACCTATTGCGCATGCTTCCGAGACCCGGAAGTGGTGGGAAAAATTGGAGGGTGGTGCGATAAGGGTGTCCATCAAGCCTGGGAGTTTCTTGCTGCCTTTGGTGACAATTGCCTCTATGATTTCCTCCTCTTCTGAATTGTTCAGGCTCGCCACTGGGCTTGTTTCTATTTCTTTACTCTCCGGTGGTGGTATCGTGAATGGGTTAACCCTTTTCTTGCTTTCTTTGTTTTGTTTGGGGTTATGGGTTGGGGCGACGGTATGTGGGTACGGTATGGGGGTATTTCCTTGCTGTGGGGCGATTTGGGGGGATTCTGCGATAACATCGTTTGTTGCCTTCCTGTATTTGGTCGGAATGATGTATCTCTCCTTAGTAGTGGCGTGAGCATCATGTGCGGTTGGATGGGGTTGCATGTCCGACTGTTGTGTCGCGATAGACCGCATGAACGCACATCGGTCTCCGCGATATAGTCGAACGTCTCCATGTTCCGGGGTGCTCACATATGCTACTTTCTCCACATTCTTAGGTGCGTGTGGCTTTTTGGGAGGATGTCGCTTAAGAACCCTTGGCCCTGGCCTATATGGTAACGGGCTGACCGAACGTATTTGGTCGTGCGGGGTAAAATCTTTCTGTACCCGGACCTTTGTACGTGACGGTTCTAATGGACCCGTTTTGTATGAGGCTGCTTCGGAAATGTATCCATCTTCCTCCTCATTTGCTGGTTCTCTACCTTCTACCTTCTGTTGATGTTCTGTGTCTTCATTCTGCTGAGCGTGTTCTTCTTGAGTTTCCGTAGTTTCTCGTCTTTGCGGACGGTCGCACTCTTGTTGTTGTGCGTCTTTCGTAGTTTTACATCGTTGCGGACGCTCGCAGGAGGTGTCATATCCTGCGTTTGCCGTAGTTTTACGTCTTTGCGGACGCGCGCCATCGGTGTTGTCGATGGGGTTGGTAGTTTTACGTCGTTCCGGACGCTCGCAGAAGGTGTTAGTGTCTGCGTTGTTGGTAGTTTTACGTCGTTCCGGACGCTCGCACTCATCTTGAGCTACCTCCTCTAAATATTCTGTATTGGGGTATGGGACGTTGTCGGTAATGGTTTGGGTTTGGGGTTGGGTGGGATTTTCAGGGTCCTCGGTGGTCGGTATGCTTGTGTCCAATAGCGAGGGGGCGAATGATGCTTCCGCTATTGGTATAGTTTGCATCGCCGCTTCCTCTTCGACGAACTCCTGTGTTGCATCGGGACTGAACTGAATTAAATTCAGTCGCGATTTCCGTACCTCTTCGAGGGCCTCGCTTACTTTCTCCATATCGAGAGTAGTATTGAAGCGGTTGGGGGAACTTCTGCGTATATGCACCGTTGGTGCGGTTACCCCCACATTTCTTCTGGGTCGTACGCGAGGGATGGGGGAATTTGTTCGTCCCCAGGTCTCTTGGACTGATCGGACATGACCGATCGACGCAGTCCTCTGCCTCGTCCGTTTACTCGGTACATGTTGCTGCCCGTTGTTGATACCTGTGGATAAATTACTGCTATTAGGTTGATGATATCTCTTGAGGTCTGATATATGTGCCTTTGTCGTTTTCCCGTCACTCATGTCTTTGATCTCGAATACGACGGGGGATGTCTTTTTCGTAATTTTACAGGGAGCTACAAATTTTGGGGCCAATTTCGCTGAGAATTGGCTGGGACCGGATGACAGAACATGGTTGCGTCGACATACCATATCGTTTACCTCAAATGTTTCCGCTCGGCGACCCTTGTTATAATATTTGGCCTGTTTTTGACTTGCGGCGCTCAGATGTTTTCTTATGAGATTGTGGATGGCGGGCAATCTTTTCATGCGATTTTGCCATTCCAGTGGTGTTAATGTTTGCACCTGCAGCGTTGAATCTTGAGACTGACGATACGTCGGCATTTCTCGGGGATTCCGGCCAAAATTTAAAAATGCCGGCGACGTCTGGGTGCTAGCGTGCACTGCTGTGTTCACTGCAAATGCCAACTCTGGGAGGTGGATGTCCCAGTTTTTATGGTCGTTTTGGACAAAAATCGCGATCATGGTTTTGATGACCCTGTTTACTCTTTCTACAGGGTTGGCCTGTGCGTGGTACGGCGCAATAAATTGGTGTACTATACCCAATTCTCCGAGTTTGGTCTTTAGCCAGTTGTTGGCAAACTCGGTACCATTATCCGAAATTAGGTATTTCGGGCAACCCCACTTGAAGATGATCTGCTCTTCTAGTGCCCGTGTGATCGCTTGGCCATTGGCTTTTCGCAATGGACGTATCTCGATGTATTTGGTGAAAAGGTCTTGGAACACCAAGAGATACTTATGTTGTCCCTTGCTGGTCGGGAACGGGCCCATGATATCTGCGGCTACACTGCTCCAGGGACCTTCGATGTTTCGTTGGGACATCAAGCCCGTGGGTCCTCTCTGCGACACTTTGTGTATTTGACACTCAGAGCAGTGTTTCACATGTTTGTGTATGTCTCTTTTCATACCTGGCTAGTAGTACTGCTGGCCGACTTTGTGAGTGGTTTTATCCACTCCAAAGTGCCCTGAGGTCAGAGTGTTATGACACTCATGGAGGACGCGCTCTCTGTCGTTAGAGGGTACCACGAGCTTCCAGTCATCCTGGTCGTGGCCTAGCGCTTTCGTCATGTCATTTGGCCGATGTTTATACAACCGTCCCTCTTTGATCGACCAATCGGGATATAACTCCGGATGTTTTTGGATCTCGGCGCTTTTCTGGCGGTACCAATCGTCCATTTCAAGGGTGGTGAGAGTTGCGGTAGAGGACTCTGGGTGTTGAGGGGGCCTTGATAGGGCATCTGGCACATGATGTAGTGCTCCCTTTCTGTGGACGATTTCCATGTTGTACGCTTGGAGTGCTGTTGCCCATCTAGCTAAACGTCCTGTTGGGTCTTTCAATATATGCAACCACTTAAGGCTACTGTGGTCAGTTATCACCGTAAACTTTTCGCCGAGTAAATACCCGCGGAATTTTTCTACGGCCCATAGGACGGCTAGGCACTCCTTCTCGGTGACGGTATAATTTGTCTCAGCTGGTGTCAATGTCCTGCTTGCGTAAGCAATCGGGTGCTCTTCGCCGTGGTGGTCTTGGCTTAGCACTGCTCCTAGAGCGTAATTGCTCGCATCGGTTTGCAAGACATACGGTTGATTCGGCACGGGGCGCGCTAGCACAGGCGCTTGCGTCAACAGGATTCTGAGCTTGTCGAAAGCTTCCTGTTGCGCTCCTCCCCAGTGCCACTGGATGTTTTTTTTCAATAGTTTGGTGAGGGGCAGCTTGATTTCCGCTAAGTCCTTTATGAATCTAGCGTACCACCCGACCATACCTAGAAAGGCCCTCAATTGTCGCAGGTTGGTAGGCCTTGGGTATTCGCTTACTGGGCGAATTTTGTCGGGGTCAGTGTGCAGACCGTCCGCGTCTACGATGTACCCTAGGTACTTGACCTCCGGGCAGCAAAACTCGGATTTCTCCTTGTTTATCTGTAGGCCTATCTCGTTCAAGCGGGTGAGGACCGCTTTCACCTCACGAAGGTGCTGCTCGAAGGTCTTCGTAGCGACGATAATATCGTCCATATACACGAAGACATTCGGTTGCCACGCTGGCCCGAAAACAAGGTCCATACCTCGCTGGAAGGTGGCCGGGGCGTTCGTTAGCCCATAAGGTAGTCTCGTATATTGAAAGAGGCCTTTCTGCGGGACCGCAAAGGCGGTGACCTCTTTACTGCTCTCTTCAAGCGGTATCTGGTGGTAGGCCTGACTAAGATCTATTTTAGTCAGGTACCGCGCGTCACGTAAATTATCCAGCAGGACATCCATATGCGGAAGAGGGTATGCGTCCTTCTTAGTAATGGCGTTGACTGCCCGGTAGTCAATGCAGAACCTTATTTTTCCGTCCTTTTTAGGGACGATTACCGGGCAGCTGCTCCACGAGCTTTCTGACGGTTCTATGATACCCTCCTCGAGCAATCGGTCAATTTCCGCATGAGCCTGCTGGAGGAGTTTATCCGGTATTCGCCGGAGACGCTGTTTTATGGGACGGTGCCCCTGGGTGTCAATATAATGTGGCTGCATGCGTGCCAATTACAGCGTTCCGGTTTTTTCCGGTATAAGGTGCCGTAGCACTCGGTCCATTGCTTTTCTCTCCGTGTCTTTTAGTTGTGCTACCCCGTTAACGGCTGCAATGGCCGTGATAGCTTCAGGTGAGTCACGGTGTTGGGTGATGAAACGCCTGATGATTTTCTTAGGCGTGTGCCACGTAGCGTCTGCAAAGTTGATGGTCATCTTTAGCGACGAAAGTATGTCCATACCAAGGATCATGGCGTATTTCAAGGAGGCCGATACTTTGAAGCGGGCTTTAAGCCGTTGGTTGTCGATCGTTAGTGACAGATCGACCTCGCCTTCGTCAGGACATACCTTGCCGTCCGGCATCTGCATATAGGAGCGCACTGGTATAATAGCTGACTTTACCAGTTTGCCGGGACCGGGGCCTACGTAGGATTTCCGAGCGCCAGGATCGATCAGCGCTGGGAAAATCTTCCCCATCAGCTCAATGTTGAGGAAGAATCTGTTTTCTTCCTCGGGTGCCTTGATGTTGGGATGTATGTGAGTTACATCCCTGGCTTTGGGGCAGTCGTATTCGTCGTCTGAGATATTTGGAGTCGTGTTGTAGGGATTCTCGAGTTCGACTCCAGCATCCTCGTCCCTTACTCGTTTCCCGAGCTCTTCCGTGGGCTGCAGCGGGGACAATTCAATGTCGTGACATTGTTCTCGCCACAATTATAACAGTAGACTTTCCGTCTATCCGGGCATCTGTCTGCCCAGTGCCCTGGTTTCTTACAGGTCCAACAGGGCCTGTCGTCCTCCCGCTGCGGTCCATTTCTAGAACGTCGTCCATTCTCTCGTGTCGGGGAACGATATTCCTGGTCTCGTCTGTCGGGCGATCTGTACGAGCGGTACTTATGATCGTCTCTGTTAGGCGATCGGTATTGTCGGTCAGGTGTTCTCCTTCTCGGTGAATCATGGTCTCGGTCACGTGGGGGACTTCGCGAGGGGTATCTGTGTCGGTATGGTGGGGATGGAGAGGGGTTGCTTGGACGTGATGCCGATACCGGTGAGGGGTATCTGGGTGAGGGGGGTGGTCTTCTATGGTAGGGGGACGGTGACCGATACCGTGGCGATGGACTTCTTTGTCGCCTGTTCTCTTCTGTTCGTTTTGCCGTTGTTTCCCTGTTGACTATTTGGGACGGACTGTCTCTTCGGGTGTCTCTCCGTGAGTTGTGGGAATACGATCGTACACTGTCGCTCCTAGTGTCTGTTGAGGCGGATGGTTCACTTATCGTAACCGTTTTCTTCGGGGCCGTGTTTTTATCGTTATCGATTGCCGCCAGTCTCGATCGTCTGTTCGCCCTTTCCGACGGAGAGCAGGCCGCGGTACTCACCATGCATTCGTCTTGTGCCGGTGGCTCTTTATATCGTTTTGTGAGCTCGCTCTTCAGCTCAATTTGCTGGCCCAGCAATTGCAGCTCGTCGATGGACTGGAACTCGTTTCTATTGATTTTTTCCATGTATGATGGATGCAGGTTTCTATATATCCTGTCGAGCTGTGCTTCCAGTGTCAGTGCAGGTGCCATTTTATCTAGCAGGACACGTATGCCTCTGAGGTAAGAGCCAATGGGCTCTTTTGAGCCTTGCGTTCTGTCGCGCAATTCCTCTTCTAGGCGTAGAGTATAGTCGATAGGCCTGAATTGACGGCGCAGCGCTGCCTTGAACTCTTCCAGGGTACGCTATTGCTTATATAAGGGTCTGGCCCAGATTCGGGCTGAGCCGCCCAGTATCCCTGGAATTAGTTTCAAAATGTCAGCCGCTGGGATGTCGAGACTGTTTATCGTCTCTTCCATCCTATCAATAAATTCCTCTACGTGTTCGCGAGGGGTTCCAGTGAACTGCACCTTCCACTGGCGTAGCAATTGTCCAGTCCGTGTCTCCTTCAGATAGGTGTTCTCGAAGGGTCGACTGATGTTCATGTGACTAGAGGTTGTCGGTGCCGCATTGGGCGTAGGCTGCGCTCCAGCTGTTGTGCAGGGCGTACCCGTGTGTGGCATCGCGGCGTACTGTTGGAACAGTGCCGGATGGGCGAATGGCCATCCTCCAGGCAGAGGTTGCCAGCTGTTGGCAGCAGCGGGGAGATGATTAACTCCCGTGGTGTTCGTGCTGTGCAACGGTGGTGACGGCCATGGTCCGTACGGGTATCCCATATATGGGGTGTTATTCGACCAGATGGGTGCCATAGTGGCAACATGGGGTTCGATGGAGCTTTTGTTTTCCGCATTATTGATATTAGCTGTTTCATGATCTATATGATCGAGTGCGGTGGAACTCAGGACCTTTGATAGTTCCGTTATATCTCCGTCTGTCTGTCTCGCTTCATCCTTTTCGGCGTGCCATTCTGCGGCTGTTGGTCCGAACAGCCGCCGCATTTCGAAGCGCAGTAATCTGTCTCTTACTGTAGTTAAATTCTCATCTACTTGTAGGTGTTTCTGTTGGGCTTCTGTGAGCAACGCATCCTTTTGCAATTGTTCGTAAACGTTGCTAAGTCTTGCTCTTTCCTCATCTATCTCACTCCTGGTTTCTTGAGGGAGCTCCATTATTCCTAGGTGGGGGTTGTGAAAGGGGGACGATACACGATATGGATGTAAAATAATAAAGACGACACGGTATATATATAGTAAAAATTTAAGAACAGCTGTTCGATGTGTTCTTGTTTATATGTGCTTGGAGTAAAATTTAAAAGCGTATTTTTTTTCTAGCCGGAGGTAAAATCGTACTCTTTTCTCTCTCTGGACCTTACTATTTCCAACCAAATTGTAGCAAATTTTTCTCTTTCCAGTATATTCTGTACTCGTCTCTATGCGTAGTAGTGGACTAAGTAGTTACCCTAGTAAAATTTTCTTGATTATAAAGAGAATGCTAAATGCATGAACTGGACTTGATTTTTAACGTAAGTAGATAATAATAAAAGGAATGTTATTATGTTGTAATCCTCCTTTAATTTTTTCTTCTTCAGGTGTGATTATTTATGAGATTGGTTATAATCCTTTTTTTTTTCAAAGAAAATAGTTTTTATTCTGTGTGCTGATTTATATATACCAATGAAAAAAAAAAAATTTTCTAAAGGTAAAGTAAAAAAAAATTTTTTTTTTTGTAGTAAAAAAAAAATTTTTTAAGACTGATTTAATTTAGGTGTGGAACAGTAGTTCCGAATTTGTTGATAGAGAGGAAAAAAAAAATTGTTTACCAAAATTTATTTATTGATGGTTGCTATTATCATTCTTATTATGTTACTATTATTATTATTATTGATATTATGATTATTATTGTTATTATTGTTGTTATTATTATTGTTATTATTGAAATTATGTTATATTGAATTGAATTGTTGTTATCCCAGTTACCTTGACTAAGGTTGTTATTTGTCCAGTACTGCAGTTATTCTTGGCTACACCTATTTTAGAGTGCAGTATTCCTGTCTGACAGTAGTTGATTCACTTAAGACTTATTGAAATGGAAAAAAAAATAAATAAAATCCTCCTGTTGCTTTATTTATTAATAATTACAAAAAAGTAATATCACACTAAAAATACATATATAAAAAAAAATGTATATGACAGTATATTTTCTCTCCCCTTGTTTTTTTTTTTTCACAGAAAATACTTATTTATGTTTGTTTAGTTATAATTATTATGTTATTTGTCAATGTTAAGAAGTTTACTTGGTTTTCTTTACACGTCTAGTTTATGTTTACTATTGTTATTAATTATATCCACTCATTTGTCCTTAAAAGAAAAGGTATCCAATTGTTCGTTAATGTTTCCTTTGGTTTTGTTGTTATTTCATTTATATTGGTCGTCTCGTTATGTGGTTTCCTGTCTTGTTATTACTACTTTCAGCTACTATACTTACTTGGTTATTATATCTTTAGTTGGTTTGTTGTTAAGTTGTTATTTATGATAGATGGTGGTAATAATCTTCAACTGGATTAATATATTTATTGTATTATTTTGTATTCCATTATAAAGCTATTTTACTGTAGTGGTGTCGATATCACATCTATACTAATCATTCTGCTTACTATTATTTAATGTTATTTGAGGTTATTTATTATTAGTTAGTATTTATTATTTTAAAATTATTATTTAGCAGTTTAGTATTTAGCAGCTGAAAATAAAAGAATACTCACAGTATTAAGAAGTTATTGTAATTAAGCGTGTGATTTCCTCCTTATATTTTCAGTTAAGTTTGTTTGTATATATCCCTAGCACTATTTGTCCAAATGACCAGCTTGACGATAAATATTCATCAATATGTCAGTGAAATTATTAAATAGAGCCAGTTGTTTTCTGAAGGTGAAAAGAGATTAGCGACATTGGCTTTTCTCTTTCAATGTACCAAGTTTTCTATTATACTTGGGTACAGTCCCACTACCATCAGTGTTTTATTACTAAATGTCCTTGATTTTCTTAAAAATGATTTAAAATTAATTTCTACTATCGAAGTGGATATTTCTCATCTATCTTCACTTTATAAAATTGAGAAAATTCAATTCCTTCATGGTAATTGTTTTCTTTCAAAATTCACCCTGTGCATCTATATGTCAAACATATAGGTTATACCTGTCAGAAGGAAGAGAGAGAGAGAGAAAGAAAATCTTCTGCTACTTGAGCCCCTCTCTTTATGAAGTATTTGTATTTAATAAAGTATTTTAAGCTATAATTGTAGTAATCGATAATAAAAAAAAGAAGCAATATCGATAGCAATGGGGAAAAGTGTCGTGTATACACTGAGTGTGGTGTCTTATAATGACAAAGTCTTATAATGCTGATAATTTCCTTGATCTTTTCTAGTCTCCAACTTGATATATATATATGCTATTTCTTCTGAGTATATCGATGAAGTATATATTTAAGATAAAACTATCTTCTATGTGTAGCGAGGGTCATATGTGGTATTGTAAAATAGTATAAAAGGTGCAGGGACGATACGATATTCATGTGCTTTTGCACATAATAAGAGAGGAAACGATATGCATATATGATATATTATATAACAAGTTAATAAAAATTTAGGGACATGAGTGGCGAGAAAGGACAGACATAATATCAAAAATCAGTTAAATGTATATGAGATATATATATGGAGCATAGGAGAAATATTGTATAAAGTCAAATGCAATATTAGTAATTTAAAATAAAATGTAAATAATACATGGATTATATAGAAATTATATAGAAATAATTTAGATTCGAATAACTGACAATGTATGTAAAGATTTTCAGAAAAGGCTATTTATTTTGCATGTAAACACACTAAGTTTAAGAGGTATTTGACCTCGACCTTGTACTTTTATTTATGTAATTACTAAATTTATCCTTTACTGTGCTGTTATTTCAATTTTGAAATACCAGCATATTTCTCAAGAAAAAGAGAAAGTTGTTCTCTTTTGTGTGTTTACATTTCAGTCAACAAATAGCCCATTTTGCTAATATAAATGAAATTATAAGTAAAATTATAATTATACTGTTACTTATACTTTCATTATTATAAATACATATATATATTCATGTAAAATACAATATCAATAAGTACATGCAAAATTTATATGAGTATAAAATTAAGAGAAACTATTTTCTATATAACACCTTGCTTGACTTTACTCAATATACATAGGGGGGGATAACGAGAAGGCATTTATGTACATTAGTTTTAGCCCGATAATTTAATTAATTAATTATAAATTGTTAATTAATATATTAGTACCTAGACGTGACGAAAAGGGAAAAAGGGGAGAAGCATCTAATCATGAAGATTTGTCAGTAAAAATTTCTGACACATTTATGCTATTGCGCATTCTTCTGCGCACACTTGTGGCTGCAATCGTCGCCTGTCCGTGTGTGCACTTGTACGTGTGTTGCGTACTTTTTCTTCGTGCAGCTAGGCTAAAGGGGATCGGGAAAAAGAGTGAGTGCACGATGTGGCTCTTCTACGAGGCTTCAGGATCACTTTTGTCGCGGGCCCCACGTTCTGGGCGCCATTTTATAACCCCGAAATCGGGTTATACTTACTGTTCACTTACGTGTGTGTGTGTGTGGACTCTTCCACGCTGCTGGCCGTGCACTCCACTGAAAGGGGACGGGGAACGGGGAATGAACCACGCGAGTGAATTTATTAGATTATTACAATATTACTGTTTATTTGTACAAACCGACTATTTACAACGATGAATCAATACATATGCTTAATCCTGAGTGCGGGTTCCGCGACACTACATCAATTATTTAGTCAATCATGCACTCCTTTAACATCTACGGGGACGGGGGAAACGGAACGGGACGCTTTTGACGAAACACGTGGGAACAACGGTATTACACTACACATTAAATGCTAACGGACAATTTGTGCTCGAACGCATTTACGGCGATACAATGCGATACACGGAATTAAAAACTAATCGCTAAGCTACGCGCAATAAATACATATTTTACGGCTAAACCGCGAAGCTATGCAGTCGGCAGATCGCGGCGCGCGGATGCGACGGCGGGTCAGGACCTAGCTATATGCGCACCTGAATGAAATAACAAAAGCAAAAGCTACTTGCCGCCGACGACGATGATGCTGTCGCTGGCGCTCGCTGGTGCTGTCGCTGACGCCCGCTGATGTCGTCGCTGGCGCTCACTGGCGCGGTCGCTGCTGTCTGGGCGACCGGGCGCGCGCTCTCTCTCTCGCTCCTAGCTGCTGGCTCGCGCGGCTGCGCGTGGCGGCGGCTCGTAGCCGCTGATGGCGTCGCTAGTTCACAACGGCACGCGTATGGCAACGCGCACACGCCTCCTCAAGGCTTCCGCTCACAGTCCGGGGCTGATACGAGGACGTCGCCGCGTGTTCTCTCCTCGTCGATGCCGATGCTTTCGCACGGAGTTTGCGCGAGGGCAAACTTACTACGCGTTCCCGCGAAAGGTGCAAAACTGCAACCTCACTTCACGTTTCACGATGCGATCGCGAACGAGCAAAACTACTGTATTCTAACGCGGGACAAAATGAAGGTGCGTCGGGGACGAAAAGGAAAAAGAAATGCGACGGAGAACCAACTCGAGAACTCGGATTGACGAAGGTCAAGACAAGAATGCGAAGTTCGTTCCGAACTTCTTACTTCCTACAGCGCTTCCAGCGCCCTCGCGGCTCGCGCGTATCGTTTCGCGGACACGCCCGAACACTCGCGGTTTCGCACGAGCGCTCTCACCTACAGCCGCCGTTCGGGCGGTTACAATATATATATATATATATATATATATATATATATATATATATATATATATATAGAGGAATAAATAGTTATATTGTTTTTGTTCCAATCTCTCTTTTTTAATTTAAACTGTCTATTTTAGATAGTAATGCATTTTCACCTATATTTAGTTATGTAGTACACGAAATGTATAACTTCGTTAAAAAATAATGATAATTAAATGGAGATTTCATAGACCTCTTAATTTGTTAGGTATTTTGATGAATGAATAATAAATAGAAAATTTGAAAAATTTTCTATTTATGTATAAATATTCATTAATTCTATAAAAACCAATATTTCATTATAAATGTATAGAAATTAAAATTATTCATAGGATTCCTATTGCTTGGTGGAATTTAGTGTATTTAGAATTTTAGAGTATGGTAGAACAAAGAGACTTACGAAGGCAGTTTCTACAGAATGGCAATAACGAACAAAGTATAGATGAATATATCGATTATATAAAACTGCTGAAAATTAAAAGGAAAAGATTATTAAATTCCTTTTACAGAAAGTATACATTTTTAATGTATACAAAAATATGTATAATAAACTTGAAAAGTTTTACAAAGCAAATACCCAAATTCAGTCCATTCATATGTCTGGCAACCATAAAGACACAGAGAATAGTACATTTATTACCGAGTACGGTAAGGCTTTATTTATGAATCGAGAGATTTATGGCCTGAGGTGAAGCCGAGGGTTATAACGAGGTCCGAAAAAAAGTCTTTTCATTTTCAGGACTATATTTTTCCTTATGAGAACCGAAATTTTCTATTTAGAATCATTTCTTATTGTAGATATTTTAAATGATTTGAAAATAGTTAGTAATTATACCTGGGAGTTATATATATTAACTATCTAGAAATGGATCTTAATTTTAAATTATCATTCATATATATATATATATATATATATTGAAAAATAGAAAAATCTTATCATTCATATATTGTGAACATGTAAGTTATACCGTTTCTACAATATCTTTTATTGAATTGTTGGTTTCATTAATGATTTTTGTTTATTATGACAACTATAAAGCATGTAAAAAAGCATCACATTGTGAAAAAAATATTTAAACACGAATTGCGTATAGTTCTTTCTAAATGTATTACAAACCGATGCTAGTACAATAGTTATCAATATTTTTATGTATAATCTGTAGCATAATGGAAAATGTGTTAGCTTATGAAACACAGGGTCGGAGGTTTGATTCCGATCGGTTGATTGTTCTTTTTTTTCAAGTAATAAAATTATTATTTATAATGTACATGGATAACTAATAATAATATATGTAATAATGTCATCCCGTATATGTAATATATATAATAATAATATGCATAATGCAACATTACCTCTCACCGATGAATCGAAAGCCATTATAATCTTCAATAAATATTAAATTTATAGATGAGAATAAAAAGTGAAAAATTATTTAGACTATTGAAATTGAAAATTTTAATTTAATTATTACGTCGCTAAAAAATGTCATATTTATGGCTTCAGAATAGCTTTTTATGATGATTCCATAAAATGCTAAAAAGATGTTGGAAAAAATGTTTCATCATATCTTTAAATGAATATACTTTATAAAATTGACTTATTTTACATGTAAGACGAATTATAATATATATATATATATATATATATATATATATATATATATATATATATATATAAACTTTAGTCATGTCTGCAGTATAAAAAACATGAAAGTATTATCTGATATAATGATCAGTACCATATACTTATCATTTTATTTAATATTCTATTGATAATAATTTATTCACATTGAAAAAGAACTTTCATTGTGAATATTAAAATAATTTAAATAAATTTGAATAGTTCTAGATGCAAGAGAAAAATAATAATGTATATAAATAAAATAATAAATATACATAATTATATCGCACAACCTCAAAATCACAACTTTAGGATGATTTTTTAGGATGATTTTTTAGATGTGTAATGTAAAGTATCGTGCAACACTAGCGAAGAAATTAATTATTTCCCTCTTGAGACTTACCTCTCTCGCTTTGCTGGAGTGCGATATGTCTCATAAGGTAAATAATCAATTTCCAAATTAGGAATAAAATTTACTCCCACATTATCTACTTTTTATTTAATTAAATATTATATCAAATTAGATTTTTATTTAAGACAACTGTGTATCTTTAATATACATATTAAAAACAATACGTATGCATTCATTCTAACGAGTGTGTAGGACACATGCATACATACACGTGACATGAATTCATACGATTGCTAAAAAAACTACTGACTGCCCTGTAACCCTTTCTGCTTTTACGCAAGAACGACGGATCATATGTTGATACAGGCTGATATGCGCTGTATAATGATAATAATGATGTGTTGTAGACCATAGTGCTGCCATCTGACGGACTTCTTGGTACTACGATTTTTTGTTACCTATTAGCCTATAGGCTTTGCGCTTCTATAACCGTCTATCTTCGTTGGTATAAGCTACTCATCTTTTATTGCACCCACCGCTGCCAGCCTATTGTCTCGACAAGCTTTTCCTCTGCACGCGCCGAAGACAGTCGTCTCCCCTCTCGATCGCACCATCGCACGAGCTCGAAAAACAACATCTGGAATGTCGCACGAAACGGCCAGTACCTCGCTTTAGCCACCAGAGGCCCTCGTGTTCAGTCGAAAATTTTTACTGCAGTCTGGCCCATAAGCGTCGGCGATCTCCCCTTATTATCTCTGGCAGGAGTTACCGACAATGTCTTACTAATGAGTCCAGTCGATAACCCCGGGACGAAACGCGCACCACGAGCTATTGCTCTATATATATAGGTGTGTGCATACGAGAATATAGAATCCCTCTGTGATACACCCTAAAATATAAAAAATAAATAAAACATAATATTAATTTAAAATAATTTAATTTTGCTTGTGTTAATTGCTTAATAATATTCAATTAATTGCATACATTATTTTTAATATATTAATTAATATATGTCCTGAATGGTAAGGATTTTTAATTCTCATTGAATTTTGAGTTGAAAAAATTGCAAATAATGTATGTATAATATAATTAATATTATGCTTTGTTTATTATTCATACATTTTAATAAAAAAAAAAAAAAATTTTTAGTAGCCTTATGTCTTGTATAAAATGAAGAATATATGCTGAGAAAATTTTTAATTATTTATTGGAGTACATTCGTTATATTATGAATTATATTCATAATATATTATTCGTTCAAAATTTTAATTCTAAATTTATTAGAACCATATTAGAACAGATTCTGTTAGATAAAACCATAATCCATGACTCAAACATGACTCTCCTTGTCAGCTTAGGTGCGAGTAAATCATCCAAACTTCTTTAAAACAATTAATAATTTAGTTAAGATCTAATGGCTTTTTGGGCAATCATATAAAAAAATAAATAAAATTAATACTAGTGGATAATAAGCAGTATGGACAGACTAGGCAATAAAAAACGCTATTTTTAAATTTCGAGAAAACAAATACATATATTATAAAAATACAAATAGGTCTTTGTAAATTGTGGATTGTACATTATCCAGTTGCAAGTAAAGAAAATAAATACAAATTTTATCAATTTTGAAATTGTCAATCAAAATAAAACCATATACTTATTCAACCTTAATTTCATTAATAACAATAACACATGAGAATAGCACGTAAACTTTGCTTTCTGTTACATATTATTCATCATATCCACCTATATTCATTGAGTTGATACCATGTTGATACTAATTTTATTGATTATACAGTTACATTTTATTAATGTATTCATACAAATGTAAATCAGTAGAATTTATGCAAATTGTCACTTTTGGGAAACAGGAATAAATTTTTTTTAACTATTAATCAAATTTGTGTAATAATAACCAAAATCTTAATTTAGATACTTTTAAAATGGTGTCCTTTAATTTATTCATGCCATGGCGTTATAATCGTACACACAATCAAGCCAATAAATACAATGTCAGAATCGTTTAACTACGTTATATATTACCAACCAGGTTATTACTTGTCAGGAATTGGGAGATGATATTTTCTGTAAAATTACAATAAAAGTTTATTCGATTTTTCATAATTATGAGTTTATTTTACTTCAAAAATATTTAAAAATATGTATCTTTTTATATAAATTTTAAGCCCCTTGAAACCTTGGGTCAAACGAGGTCTGAATCTATACGCACACAACAGTCTTCATTTTATGTATGGGGCTTCTTTATATCCACAGCCACAAACAACCAATAGGCCTTCACATTACCATTATCTATTAGTCCGATCCTGATGTATAGAGAGTGTAAAACTGTGCAACTGGTGCAACACCACACAACACTATAGCAACAACAAACCTATACCTACCTATAATAACATATTATTCAAGAAATAAAAAAGCTTAAAAAACCGAAGATCCGCGAAACGAACCGAACTGACGGTCGTGGCTTTCGGAATAAGATGGCGGCTTTGCAAAGTTTATGCCGTCGGTGTTAAGTTAATCGGTCGAACGAAGGAAAAAATATATAATTTTCAGGAGTAGGGACTTTCCGACATTGTATGACAAGATTTTTTGTTACAACGAATATTTGAGTTCTTCTTTTTCGGGCATAAGCTAATTACTAGATCTGCAAATTTCAGCTGAGCAGCAGTACACATTACAAAACGTACAGATGAAAGTAAAAAGGTATAAAAAAAAAAGTTTGTCCGATATTAAGTCGTCGAAAGAAGCTGTAAAGTAAATCTGAATCTTATTAAGGAGGTACGACTCAGTTATTATAAATTAGAATATTTTTGAAAGCAATCATAGCTGGTAACGTAAGCGCAATTCGGCCAAGATTGACCTCAGCTGACCCGACAGGAACAGCTATCGCGCAAGTATAGAAGAGAATCATTGACGACTGCGAGGTTGTAGTCTATATAGAGTGAGACGTAAGAAAAATATAAAGAGATTTGAACTTGTACGTGCGCGAGTGCGTCGACGTGACGGGCGGCCCGATGCTGCTCGCAAGCTACTCGTCGAGTGCAAATGATGACTTCGATGCTGCCTAGCTTTAATCCTCCAATTGTTAAACGATTGCTGGGCTGGAAGAAGGCCGAAGGTGAAGATAAATGGAGTGAAAAAGCTGTTAAAAGCCTAGTGAAAAAGCTCAAAAAGTCTACAGGCCTAGACGAGCTTGAAAAAGCAATCACAACCCAGAGTTGTAATACCAAATGCATCACAGTAGCAAGGTAAAATTGATTCTTTATATCTTGGATATCAACTCTTCTACCCTCTCTTTTTCTTTTGCTCTATATATCTATCTCCCTCATACGCTCTGCGTAAAATCTAGCCGCAACTAAAGTCGTTTATAATGTCGCGATGATTGTAAAGATAAATCTCATTTAGAAGAACATTAAGGAAAGGGATAAAATACTAATGTTTTACTAGTATCAATTACTTTTCTATTTTTACCATTATTTCTTTTAACATGAAGTTTGATCTTCAAGTTTGCCTCGATTTTTTTTTTTTTATGATACTATTAGAAAAATGTTAGATGTTTATACATTTACAGTTTTTACTTTTTACACAAATTTTTATAATATAGATACTATAAAATAGATTTTTTTGCTCACTTAATATCTTAACCATGTGATTTCGATTTTAAAATATCTCAACTTATCTATTTATTTCTTATATTAAGTACTATATATATTTAAAATTTTAATACATATTTATTCTCAACATTATAACTTTAAATATATAAAAGTATTTTAAAAATAGTTTAGACAAAATATACACATTTCATATGTAATTTTTCAATTTAGACAATAATATCTATGCATAGTGCGGTTATGCAGATTTGAACATATATTTAATGCATACATAATTATATGCAGTAAAATTTACAATACTCAACTTATAATATTTAACCAATAATGTAATAATGTAACGAAAAGATATTTACTATTTCGAAATAATATAATATAATTGTAATATTTTGTGTAAAAATGTTCTTCTAAAAAGTAGAAATATTATTGAAAAACATAATATAAAATCGTAGATTACCTTAATAAAAGAATATAAAATATTATATTTACATATTTATTTTGTTTTAGTTATTGAATTATTTTCAAGAAATTTTACTGTAGGCTTTTTTATATTTAAAATACAGATGAATCAGTTATTGCACCTTGACTGCAGTTGGTTATTGACTCATTTTTTATCCTAACAGTAATTTTGAAAGAAAACGTAGACAGGATTAGTAAGCTAGCTATATGTTAAGGCAAACAGTGGTTGTTTTCAATGAACCTTTAATAATAATTTAAAATCTTTAACTGCAGTTGATAAATAAGTGAATTTTTATGAATCATCTACTTTAATATATTATATTATGTTTCCCTAAGTTTGTATTCAATTTTCAATTATTTAGATAAATTATATTCATTATTATTATAAACTATAATTAATGCAGTTCACGCTTAAATTAATTATTTAAAAATATTATAAAATTGAATTTACATATTGTATACATTTAATTTCAACTTTGTAGAAAAATCAGAAAAAGGATAATGATTTAATTTTTAAGAAACAATATTTTGATAATATAATTTATAACATAATTACTATAGCAAATGTATACTTTTTCATCCTTTTCATAATAAAATTATGTAATTTTTTTTATATCTTGAATCTCGTAATAAAAAAGCATGTTATTTTATAACATAATTATTTTAATATAATATCATTTATAACATAATTAGTAGTGTGGCAAATATGTAATTTTTCATCCTTTTCATAATAAAATTATGTAATTTTTTTTTGTCTTGATCCCATAATAAAAAGGCATGTTCGAAAACTAGAAATCTTAATTTTAAAACGATATGCTTAAAGTTTTATAATAATATTTGAAATCTTTTGTTATCAGGCATTATAAAAATATATTTACTAATACAGTTCTTATAATTGAGCAGCTACTTATGTAGGAAAATAACATTATTTATATATATGATTAAAAATAATATTTGCAACATAAAAGAATTAAATGTAATTCTAAATGATTTTAAAACAATTATTTATTTAGCTCCTAATTATTATTAAAGTATTTATATTTATATTTCAAAGAAATAAGGAAAACTATTTTATTTATATCATTTCATTGACTGAAGTTACATTAATTAATTTATTAAAAGTTTTTGATTTAGTAATTTTATTTTATTTTGTACTAATAATATTTTTCTTTTTTTTATTTATAAATTAACTATTACGAATATTTTTAATATTATAACAAATCTATTATTTAAAATAAAATATGATATTTTCTTATATAGATGTAGAACTGAACTTTGATATTTTGTGTATAGTATAGATAATTATTTGAGATACGGATTTTCCTGTTCTCAACAGATTATACTAATTTATAAATTTAAACATTGATAAGTAAAATTGAATTAATGTTGAAGTAATGTGTATTAACTCAAAATTTCCATTTTCAGATAGAAAAATAAAGTTATTTAAAACTTAATGTTATTTTGGTATATTAATTGGAATGACAAATAATATTAACATTACCTGAAAAAAGTTAATAGCAAATTGTAACTAAATTTAATTTATTATAACATTCAACGTAAGATAAATTGAGTTCAATAAGTTTTCTTTTTTAGTTAAGCAAGTAAATTATAAATTAATATCATTTAAATCTATTAAGGTTTTTGAGGCTAAGAATTTTGTATTTCTGTTTTATTTAGACTAAAATAAATTAACTAATAACATTTATTCACATTTCTATTAGGGAGTTTATAAATTATGTTGCTTAATTTTTAATATATTTTAACGCCTTTATGTGCATGAACCGTTTCTGTAACTGCCCCATGCTTTTGAATAATTTTCAGTACTAAAATGAACTTATTCTATGCATCAATATGTAACATTATTATATAAGTAAAAAAAAGTAAGCCGCTAAACCACTTCTACAAATCATTCATCAAAATAAAGTCTTTAAAGTGGTCTCAGTGAAACTCAAATTATTGGAAACTTTTAAGGAGCTAGCTTTAAATATTTTATAAAATGAAAGTATATGTTTTGAAGCAAAAAAAAATCAATCAACCTTACCAATTTACTTTTTTAAAGAAAAAGCATTTTAAAAATAATCTTTTATATTGTTAATATGGCTATAGGTGTGCTTATTTAACTTGTTATAAGAAGTGAAAGATGGTAAATAAAAAATGATGTGCTTCATTACGGATTCAATTCATTATGGAATTTATAATACAAATTTATAAAACTCAGCATATCGATAATATAAGCTGGTATAAAAATAAATATCCTTCAACTCAATTTTTAAGAAAGATTATTGATTAATCAAGAAAGATATCAATTGTTTTAATGGTTTTAAAATCAGACTTTAACATGGTGTCTTATGATGTAGAATGGCAATTTTGTTGACTGTATATACAAATTTACATGCCATAAAATAATTGACAATATAAATTTTATGAATTTTTTTTATTATAAATAATATTTCAAAATTATTTATAGATTTTTTTAGATATTCATTAAACAGCAACTATATCAAAAATTTTTAATGAAGAAAAAATGCATGTATTGCTGGCATCATTGTATTTTAATGACTAAATCGCACTATAACTGGACATAACTGGACGCAACTCTGACTCGCGTCAAGTAGCGCTCATGAAATGTGAAGTTGCGTTGAGTTGCATTCATCTTCGTCAGAATATGTACAAGATGTCCACTTACGGCAAAAACACGTCAATTGCGTTGCGATACCAATGGAAAGTTATTCTTGCATATAATTTGAATGCAATCTACAGCTAACAAAAAAATAAAACAAATGTTTATTATCATGGTATACTCAAAATTAAATATTTATTTTACTTAAATAAATCTAATAAATATTTGTATTTTTTTACAATATAAAGTTAATTCAAATAAATATTTATTTATCAATATTCAAAACAAATAACAAATTTATTTGGTTTTATCAAAAAATTTTTTTCATTGTACATATATTTATTTTTGATGGCTTTATATTATACCATAACCCAATAACTTCACTGTTGCAGCATCAAATATGAATATAAATGAGATTTTTGTTAAGATATTCCCTTTCAATACACTTTGGAAAAGTTTTACGAACTTAAATAAAGAAGTATATATTTAAAAAAAGTTTGTCTGTTTTCAGCAAGTTTTCTATTCTTTTTAAAGCTTTATTATCTTCTATACAAGTTATTTTGTATTAAACAACAAAAGTTTTAGAAATTCTTAAAGAAGATGGCTAGTTCAGTGTTTATAATAAAGTCGTTTATCGAACATTTATAATGAATATGTAATTATATAAAAAGTTCTATATAAATCGTAATAAGAAGTATCGAATGAAAAATGTTGAATTTAATTTTAAGCTTGAATGTTACAATTAATTTTTTAAATTTAGCATTAAAAAAATTTACAAAGCGACTGTAAATATATTAATTTTAATAATAAAAAACCAAATGCCATAAATTTCTGCTGTAATTGTAAAGAGGCCGTATATATGAAGCAGTTATTGAACGCGTCTAATTAAACTGTAATTATATAAAAATATTATTATCAAATGTAATAAGAAGTATATAGAGTGAATTAACATGTATATACTTTTACCAAAAGTGGAATGAAATAAACTGTTGCTGTAACAGTAAAGTGATCAGTTTGTGGTCTAAAGAAAAAAAAATTTAAGTGATCTGTAAACTAAAACATCCGTTCAAAGATGTACAATGTGTATAAACAAACTTTTCAAAAAAGTCATAAAGAAGGCAAGTATAAGCGTTTGTTCATAAATTTTATTTGCTAAATTATTTAAATAAAGGCGAATGTTGGTAAGCATTAGCTTCGAAGTGGTAAAAACTTCGTCACGTGGGGTACATCCGTATACTATTTTTATCTATACCCGGATTGAATATTCAAAGTTTCGCCTTTGTTGCTATCTTCATAGACAAGAAAACTGTTACTTCGTCCTGCTTGCTATGTTCAGAACATTTAGCTTCGTCTATTTTGAAAATTGGAAGCAGAGGCGGAAATCGGAATTTTCGGCTTCCTTTATTGTATGTGTGAAGAGGCGCTTGAAAAAAGTCTAAATCCTTTTTCTGTATAATCCTGAAGAAAGATATATTGAGGAGCCTTGTGTATAGAGAGCAGATTTATGGGTCCGGTGCTCGCTCCGATATATATAACCCGATATAAAATGAAATTCGTTAGACTTGGAATAAATATAGAATCAGTTTTTCTCTGTATTCTATTTTAAGCTGATTAACTCTTAACATTAAAGGATCGTGGATTTCTGCACTGTGTCTTACATCAATAATATTTAAACTTAGTAATCAAATGTCACCAAACTGGCAGCAAATGCTAAATTCTATTAAACTAAATTTCACTGTGATTAATATATATATATATATATATATATATATATATATATATATATATATATATATTTACACACACATATATATAATAATAAGCTGTGGTAAATATTTTTATATAGATAGTTTGTTATATTATGTATTACTTTTTTCACTAATCATATTTAAAGTTAGCTTACAATTAAAATATTTAGAGTTGAAATATTAATATTTAAGAAGAGAGATCAGGCCCTTGCAGAGAGTGAGATCACGCTGCGAATTTGGGAGGGGGGCAGCGCCCCCATCTGTATTAAATAAAAAAGAAAAATCAAGTTAAAACAATATGGTTATTCATAATAGTGATTAGAAAAACTAAACATTATTTTTAATATAATAAAAAAACTAAAAGTGTAAATTAAATGATTAAAAACAAAAAAAAAAGAAAAAGTTAAAACTTATAAATTCTTAAATAATTTTTATATAAATATCATTTTAAAGTACGGACTACCTAAATCGAAGTGTAAAAAAAAGTCGAACGCGAGCTCTAGTAACACCAAGGCCCAAATATCATAAATGTCAAATCTTTCACATACTTGTATGCCGTATAAACAAGTATTCGAACAGATAAAGGGAAAGCTATATATTTGTACGTGGTATTTTTTCATGGTCTTTCAATGTTAGGCCCTTGGGAGGAAAAGTGAAGATGTATTGAAAAAAGGTTCGTTTTTTTATCATTTTATTTTACTCTTATAGGGGAAAAATCATATGTTGCTTTTACTAAATAAGCGGAGAAAATTGCATTTTGATTGCTGAGTGCAAAAATTAGTACATTTTTTTCCGGTTATTGAAAGGCTTTATTTACGAAACGAGAGGTTTACGGCTCGAGGCGAAGCCGAGGGTTGTAATGAGATTCGTAAGGAAGATTTTTCGTATTAGGTAAGGATTGTATTTTTTGACATAGGAACTGAAAGCGAGCGATTTGTTCCTACAAATCTTACGATTTATAGGTTAAAATTAGAGAAAACACTTTATGTTGAATGTGCAACTTTCATTCTTTATTGCGTAATGTACTATTGCTTTGATACATGAACCTTATATTTTTAACTAAGTTTAATCCATTACAATATTATTCATAAACAACTGCAAATTTATATGCGAGCAAATCTAAGAACTCAACTTTTGGATGATAGCGCACTCTTAACTGATTTTTCCTAGCTTCAAATATTAAAAAAAGAACAAGGACCCTAATTTTTTAAATGGTAGGGGCCCACGAGTCCCAAAACCGTTATTTCGAAGACTGTTATTCCTAAAACCGTTACTTCCAAAATCGTAATTCCCGAAATGGACGTTTTTTCCAAATGGCAAGTGTTTTACAAAATTGGATTTATCTAGTTTTAATATTTAAAAACAAAAAGTGTTTCGTTCTTTTCCTGGATGCAAAAGTTGTTATCTAAGATTATTTGTCGACATCTTAGAGGAAATTGAGTCAGTTCTTTTTCGACTGTTCATCAAATATTTTAAACTATTGATGTAAATTAATAAATATTTTTATCGGTCTTACAGTCTTTAGAATATAATATATAAGCTAAAGTAATAAAATATATTATATTATAAAGATTGTAAGACCGATAAAAATATTTATTAATTTAATTCAAAACAGTCGACGTAAGTACAATTTTTAATTCTAATTTATTGATGGAAAGTTTTCATTTCTTGTTCGAATTGTATTTTCATCTCTTATATAAATTTAGAATGGAAGCCATAATTGTAGAAATAATTCAGTTGAGAAAAACTGTTCTTTTACATATTAGCGGGTAGTTTTATTATAAGCATTTTGGAGTTTCACGCCGTTACTGTAATTGTCGCAATAAAGGATAATGTTGTTCGAGCCAATACTAAAGTGGATGCTGATTCTTTAATCGTTTGTAAAACACCAGACACGTCGAAACATAATCATCCTCCAAATTGTGAAGCCGTTGAAGCAGAGAAAGTTGTTTAAAATTAAATAAAATTTGTATTTTCCTTAAACGGTGCGTAAGTAATAAAGTTCATTTTATTTATCATCGGCAAAATTTATAGATTGAAGTTGAATGACTTCAAATTATATAAGCACGCTAGAGTATCGCGCATTACTAAACCTGCCTCACACGCGCTAATAGTATCAGTAAAGTTTATTGTTTTCAGTACGCTTCGGCGCGCGTGGGTTTGTAATTATATAGAAAATTTTATACATAATGTAATTTTATACTGATGATATTTTACAATTAACCTTGCAAGCATACATTTTAGAAGATTTACGAAAGTTTATTTAAACGAATATCGTTTTTCAAAAAGCTCAAAGTCACAAATATAGCGATATTAACGGAAAGGAATAGAACTTAACAAAATAACAGTCGTAAGCGCCCAAGATGTACGTGAAAGCATTGCTTAAATCAGTAATATAATTTCGGAGTTCACCATCAAAAGGGTTTTACAAGGGGAGACTGATGTCAAGATCTTCATTTCTTTATATTATTATTGAACTTTACTACTAATTTAAATTTTCATTGTATTCCTGAAGCTGAAGTGATGAACAATCATAAAGAGTGGACTAAAATAATAAGAATTAAATGCGATAAGAAAATATTTATTTACCGATAATATTATACTTATATTTCTAAAAAAATACATGTATTTCAATTATTAAGAGAAATAAATCTTCGAGATATAGCTATTAAGTAACGAGACTGGTGACATAAAACATTTTATTTTAATATTATAGAATATGTCAATCCACATGCGGAATATAGGTATAATATTAGTAGCACGATGTTAGGTTTGTTGGGAAGAAAACTCTTGTAAAAGTCAGGATCATAAAGGAAAGAGACTTCGGGTGGTCTATATATGACAACAACAATAACAGAGGAAGAATCATCATCTTATAATTGAAGTTTTTCTACCATTTATATTTTTACTATTTTGACGTAAAATGTTCTAGGCCTTGATCTGAATGACGTCATCGGATACAAGGGGACATAGGCAGATTTCAACTATACTGAAAAGATCTTAGAAATGACGATCATTAAGAATTTAGTAGGTACATTAGAGCCTGCTCGCAATCCTTTGATTTTTCAGCTCACCAGTACTAGGTTATAGTCAATTACTATTTACAAGCTTATTAGGCGATATCTTAATATTATTATTTTTGTTCGTATTTGCATTTCTATGCTTAATTTTATCGTTGCCTGTATTCTATATATTATCTACCTTTTTTATTGATATTATATAAATGTCAACTCGACATATGCTCCAATTCACAAGTAATATTATAAAATATTATATATTAATATTATTTGAGTTCTGTAAATCAAGCGATTGCTCAATTTTTTTCTCAATATTGTCTATAATGCCGTTTAATTTTTCTAAATTTTGAGCCGATAAAAAACATTCTGAAATTCAAATTCTTGGGCATTTAATTAAAAAAACTGTAACTGTTTCTATTGTTCATGTAATAAGTATGTATTAATAAATATAAGTGCCACATACGAGATAAATACTAAATTAAAACGTGCCGCGTTTAAGTCATACGTATTAAAGGCAGTAGATTTTAAATTTTCTTTAAATATTTAACTAAAACTCTCTTGCTAGTCAACTTAACCAGTAATGAATAACAATGAAAGCAAAATCAAATTGAATGTGAGAGAGATATAGAAACTTTGGAGGTTTTCGGAGCTCTAAAAGAGCTAAAAATTTAAAAAAGTGGCAGAGGAGGGCGGGATTCCAATTGAATTTGTAACATAAAACAAAGATACTGTGAGTATAATAGAGAAAGTAATAGAAATAGTAAATGAGATATTTTTAATGGAGAGAGCCTAATTAAGGGATGGAAGGTAGCTAAGATTTATTCAATACATAAGGAGGAAGATAGTGGATAAGAGCTTCGCACTTATACCACGAAAAGAAATTAATTAAAAATTGTACTTCTGTTGACTATTGTAAAATAAATTAACAATTACTTTTGTCGGTTTTACAGACTTTATATAATAATCTACTCATACTAATATCACGACAGTCAGATTGTTCTTATTTAATAGGTTTTAATGTTCACACTCGTAGAATTTGAAATAGAAATTACTACTAGTAATAATAATTCAATAATATATATAATAAAATCAAATAAAAATTACATTAAATTAAATATTAAAAATAAAATAAAAATAAATTATGTTAATAAAGGGCAAAGTGACTGACACTATCACCTAAATTTATATTTGATGTCCGACATTTTGAAACGGTTTCCGTTCATCTTCAGAGAATAAACTAAAATAAAAACACAATATGCTACTGCATATACTATACCTATCTTCGAATGTAATAATAAATTTATTTTCAAACATTCAAATTTAATTACGCTCCAAATATTGTTTTTCTTTTTTATTTCTCAATTATCTGAACCTTAAAACGCCTGTACAACTAAATTACAGCGGGCGCATGGTTCAGTAAGCAGTACTTAAGCTCATTCACAATACTATCGTATATGCGATTTAGTCTTTAGGTCCCACCCCTGCTAGTACGCGAAAGTGTAGGCTAAAAAGGGACGATATTATAATTTTAGTCCATGTCGTCAAATCATTCCGTCATCATGCCCAATTCCCACTCCACCTTCTAAATATTAGAGTTAAGGAAAAAAAGAAAAAGTGTATGTGTTTCAAAGATTTTAAAATGACTTTTCACTGGGTGGATAGAACTGTTTTGATGAACAAGTGAGAAAAATAGGATTTAAAGGAAGATTGTAGTGAGGTTGAATCAGAAGAAGGAATAACGGATATAATGAGGACACCAAAAGAAGTTTAGTTTAACGTATCATTATTCTTCATTTACTTAGAATATCTGAATGAAAGCGAAGCAAACATTTTTTTTTTTTTTTTTTTTTTTTTTATGTTATTTAACGTCGCTTTATTTATGCTTCCAATTATCGGTGCTAATCAGCGACGGAGGTCTACGATGTGTTTGTAAACAAAGCACATGTAAATAATTACAGCGGTGCCTGTATCAATCGGCCGAGACCGGGATTTGAACTCGGATCACCGAGTTAGTAGTCCTTCGCTCTAGCGATCGAGCCATCGTAGGCCTCTCGAAGCAAACATAATAAAAGATGTAAAGAAAAGGAAAGCGAAAATACGCTGATTCAAATTTGTGGACGATATGATACGATGACAAATATACTGGGAGGCCTAAGACGGTGCTGAAAGCTCTGAAAAAATTAGCGGTGAATACCGACTAATGGTATTGAGAAAAGAGAGTAATAATCATACATAGAAAAGGAACTAGAGGCTCATATTAGAAAAATGGTAGAAAAAGTAAGGAAGTTCGGGTGTTGCGATTCGGTAGAAATCGGCAGGGGGGTTTAATAATTAAGATGAGATATTAAAGAGAATGCAAGGGAGATATGTTAAAATTTCATTGGGACTAAAGAGCAGTACATCAAGCTATATTGCAAAATGGAGCAGTGGTGAATTGTCAAAAAAGATAAGTGTAATATTTCATGAATATAGGAAATATAGGGGAAAACAGTTAGCCGAGAATATATCTAAAGGAAAAAGTAATAAACTAATTGTACGAGAAAAAACATAATTATATCACGGGAAATAGGTGGATCACATAAAATACGGGAATAGGAGGGAGATGGCGAAAATCTAAAAATGGCTAGACGATGATTTATAGAATACTCTAATCAGAAATCAATAAGGCTTTTTGAATGTCCTGCGTGGAAAAAGAAAATGTAGTGGTTCCGTAGTTTATCCGAACTAAAGAAATAAAATCGCGCTGCAAACTCACCATGCATTCTTAATTACTTTGATAGATTGGGAATTATAAGAAACTGAAGACGATTGAGAATTGCAATGCAATTGTTCGATCTGTTTTAGAGGAAAAGTAAACTTCGCTGCATTCTTTATGGAACTACGCAACTATTTTTTAATGAAATTAAAATTTTTTATAACACTTTACTTTATTTATCGTAAAAAAGAATTTTTTCGAAAGTATACTACGATTATAAAAATTCAATAAAACGAAATCCTTTCGTACTTCTAGATAACCAAAATACATAGATTAATTATATTATTTTATATAAGGTCTCATATTTTCCACGACCTCTTTTTCTATTTGAAAAATGGTGATCAGCCTCTAGAACCGCCATTTTCTACAATAATTATATAAGATTAATAGAATTATAATACACTTTAAATACAAAATTTTCAACAAAAACTTTTATACTTTATTGTTGACAATTTGTTCTGAATTGTTTTAGTATTTAGTCATGATCAAGAATAATCAAAATAAAAATAAAAAAGTAGTGTTAGTTAAAAGTTAGTTAAAAGTAATATTGATGGCAGTTGGTTTTTTAAAATGTCTGGAGACAAGTAGAAAATAAGAAGAAAGATGTATAAAAGTATAAGTAAATAACAATAAATAAATAAGAACCGCTACTGATACAACAAAATTTTGGCCATGTATATAGGGAAACTTATATAATTAAGTAATATTTTGGTGGACTCACCATCTTTAAATTATAAAATAAAAAAATTGAAATATATTATAAATATTATATATAAACTTTTTTCCAATAAGTAGACCTTATTAACTATTTTCTTATATAAAGAAAATATTTTCTTAAACTAATAACTGAAGATTTTGAATAAAAAAATTTTAGTTATTTAATTCAAGCCTACAAAATTAAGTGAATATATACTTGGATTAAGAATTTTAATGAATCACTCAAGAAATTTAATTTAAAATGAAGAATTCGATTCCTATCTTTAAAACAATAATTACTTGAAATACGTTTTTATTTTCTAGAAACATGAAAATTCAAGTATGCTAAATATTTAAAAGAAGTGCATAGTTTCTTGATTCAAAACATTATTTTCTTGACTTTAAAAATCAAAAGTTTAAACTAAGCGAATAATTTCTTGAATTCTTTTACAATTTATACACGTTAATTTATTTTTATTATATTTATTTCATCACTATTAATTTTAAATTAACATTATATTATTTGATTAAATTCTTATAATTAAATAATTTTGCTTAAAAAAACTTCGATCTGGCCGGGATTCGATCCGCAGATCTTTGGATTCGCAAGCTAACGTCTTATTAATTACGCTATCGCAGTACGCTGTGGACAATCGTAAAAATCTTATATATCAATTTTAGATCTCTTATAGTACATTATGAAATTAATTTATGGATTTCAATGAATAGTATATGCATTTATATATCATATATACTTATATTATAACAATTTATATATCGTTTTGATTTTAAAACGCGATTTTCTACATCCAGATAATATTTTGTTAAATTGAATCATAATATGTATACAAAATCGAAAAATAATTAATTTGTGTATTTATATCACAGAAAAAAATGTTTCTCATATCAAGTCAATATTTCTGTGTAATTAAAAAAATTAAGTTAAAAATTTTTTTAAAAATAGAACATGTAGATATATAAATTAATTATACTTTACATATACATATACAATATATGAATAGAAGATAGTAAAAGAAATTATAGAAGAAATTCCTTATTGAAGAACTTATTCGCTTTAATTCAAAATTACAGGAGCACCCAGTTCTCAATATTATCTATTTTTATACTAGTGTACAACTCAAGATTATTATATTGTTCAATTTTGAAACCAATGTCTGGATATAAGGAATTGAGTTCCTGAGAGAAGTTAATTAATAAGCAATTAATTTCTATCAGTCTAAAAAAATTAGATATAATTAGTAAATATTATATTTAGAATAACTTATATTTAGAAATAAGTAATATTTTATATTTATATTATATCTTTTATATTATATTTAATATTTTCGATTATAAACTAAGGAATAGTAAATTTATTTTTTACAGTAATAAATGCAAGATTATTATTTTCTTAATTTATGAAGCCAATATCTCCATGTAAGAAATTAAGATCTTGAAAGTAGTTATTTATACAATTAATCGTTGAACTAAAAAAATACTAAATAAGTATTAGTAAATCTTGATTAAAATGTAGTCAATACATTTTTATGTAACTGTATATTAAATAAATATTTTTTAAATTGTGAAATAAGTTGCTTCAAATAAGAAAACCAACATCTAAACAAATTGCTTCAATAACTCGTTCACTTGAATTAAAATGATATAAGATTGATATTTTACTATATGAGCTTATAAATAGGAAATTTGTTTTTTAGAGTGATAATAATCTCTAGATTTAAGAAAATAATTTCTGCGGGAAATTCAGCAAAAATAAAAAATATGAGGTAATCTAGATAAGTCATTTCTTACTTTTTAGCTCATTTCGAGAAATCCATAACTCATTCGGTTTAGTTGAACCGATGTTGTAAAATATCTAGCTTATGTCGTTTTAATTCAAGCGAATAAGTTCTTGATGGAGGAATTTTGTAGATTCTGGTTTTCCAGTTTTAAGCAACTTATTTCGCAATCTAAGAAAATATTTGTTTAATTTTAATTTAAGAAATAATTCTTTCCCTGATACAAGGCTCATAAATATTTACTTGATATTAGCAGATATTTTTTCAGTGATACATAGTAATACAACAAATAATTATTTTTCAGCTTCATATACCTAAGAAAATTACATTTAATAAAATATTATCCAGATTATCTAGATTTGATTAATATATATATATATAATATGAAGAAGTTTTTAAATCGTGGTTTATTTCTAAGAAAAATTTCAAAGTTTTTAAGCAAGCTATATGTTACTGAACTCTTCGCGCACTATCTTTTGTGTTAGTCTTATTGTTGCATTGCTCGTGATCGGTCTACACTTGATGTTAGCAAATCTTTTTTCAGTGATATAGAATAATACAACAAATAATTATTTTTCAGCTTCATATACCTAAGAAAATTATATTTAAGAAAATATTATCTACATGTGAGAAATCACGTATTAAAACCAGAACGATATATAAATTGTTATAATATAAGTATATATTATCAGGTACGTGAATAAGTCTTTCCCGTTTTTTTTTCAAATTTTGAGCCTTTATTGTGAAAAAATGGTTACAAATGAATTATTGAAAGTATTGGCCATCGCTAGCTACAACTTTTTCCCATCTTTCTGGCAACATACGAGTCCCGTTGCGAAAAAATTCGACCGGTTTGGCCTCTATCCAGTCATCCACCCATTTTTTGGCTTCCTCGTAGGAATGGAAGTGCTGGTCAGCCAGGCCATGCGTCATCGATCTGAAGAGATGGTAATCAGACGGAGCAACGTCTGGACTATACGGCGGGTGGGGTAGGACTTCCCATTTGAGCGTTTCTAAGTATGTTTTCACCGGCGGTGCAACATGTGGGCGAGCATTGTCATGTTGCAAAATAACTTTGTCGTGCCTGTCGGAGTATTGTGGCCGTTTTTCTCGCAGTGCGCGGCTCAAACGCATCAATTGTCGTGGATAGACCTCGCCTGTGATCCTTTCATTCGGTTTCAGAAGCTCATAGTAAACCACACCTAGCTGGTCCCACCATATACAGAGCATGAGCTTGGCGCCATGAATATTTGGCTTGGCCGTCGATGATGATGCATGGCCGGGTAGTCCCCATGATTTTCTTCGCTTCGGATTATCGTAACGTATCCACTTTTCATCGCCAGTCACGATACGATGCAGAAAACCCTTTCTTTTATGTCGCTGAAGCAGCTGTTCGCAAGTGAAAAAACGCCGTTCGACGTCTCTCAGCTTCAGTTCGTACGGCACCCAATTTCCTTGCTTTTGGATCATTCCCATGGCTTTCAAACGCTTGGAAATGGTTGTTCGGTCAACTCCCAATGCTTCAGCAAGTTCTTCTTGCGTTTGACAAGAATCTTCATCAAGCAAAGTCGCCAATTCTCGATCTTCAAAGATTTGCGGCCGCCCGGAACGCTCCTTGTCTTCCACGTCGAAATCACCGCTTTTGAAGCGTCGAAACCATCCGCGAACACTTGAATCATCGACACAACCTTCTCCATAAGCCTCCTGAAGCAATCGATGCGTCTCGGCAGCAGATTTCTTCAAATTGAACCAATAAAGTGAAACTTCCCGCAAATGACGTCGACTCGGCTCAAATTTCGACATTTTCACGATATCAAAAATTTATGATGCGAAAAAATTTTAACTAATGTGTTAGTATGGAATTGTTGACATATGAATAAGCTTTGATTATGACATATGTAACCATTGAATACTCGCACAGTATTGGTGGCGCCATCTCTTACAAAAAACGGGAAAGACTTATTCACACTCCTAATATATATAAATGCATATACTATTAATAGGAATCCATAAATTAATGTCATAATGTACAACTATAAGAGATCTAAAATTGATAAATAAGATTTTTACACTTAAGTTTTTTTAAGCGAAATAAATTAATTATGAGACTTTAATCAACTAATATAATGTTAGGGGGGGGGGTAATGTTAATTCGGTATAAAACAAGTATGTTTTTAAGAATTTTTTCTCGCAACACAGATATAGACGGATTACCCAGTCAATTTGCATATAATAATGTATCATTTGAATAATATTTTCCTAAATTTTCATTGAAAAATATTAAAAATTAAGCGAATGACGGTGAATATCCGGAGGCTTCTCGAGAAAACGTTGTTTTGCGGTGTACACGATTACGCACCACAGAATTATCGGAATCGCAAAAATAAAAGTGCATTCTTCAAAGGATATATTTCCTCAGGTAACGCCGTCGAGTTTTTTTTTTAATTTTAGACTTTTTGGTAGCCCTAAGAAGCTAAAAATCCGATTTTTGCTATAAAAAATTGGGTTATTGTTACTGTAAAATTAAGAATTAATCAAAATAACTAAAAAACTCGACGGCGTTACCTGATGAATTATGTAAAGATATACTGTGCAAAATTTCAAACTAAGCGGTCCAGTAGATTTTGTGTGAGGATGTACACCGACTTTAAAAATGACAGTTTTTAGGAAACGTCTTAAAAGTTTTGTAAACTAAAAAATTCACAATAAAACTTTATAATTTTTTCAGATTCATATGGAATCGTCAATACCAGGTCCATATAACAAAACGCTTTCATCTACATGGTCTAAAGCATCTTTTTGTATTTGTCTACGTAAAACTCTTCCTTTTTTACTGTCGTGTGACGCTTGTTCCTCTGCTCTATTTATTCGCAACTCGTCAAGTTGTCGTGCCCATTCGTGGGAACTTGATCCTGTACTGATTTGCATCTCTTTCATAATGACTAATAAAGCAAAAGAACCTTCATTGAAAGGACATGCAGCTACATTAGCTGCAATTTCAACAATTGTAGAGGTACCACTCACTGACTTTGGAGAGATTTTCCAGATTAGCTGATTGAGACTCTCATTATTACTTTGCGTGAAACCTCCAAGAGATCGCTGCAAGAGTTCGTCTTTACCGAAGTCCTCATAAATGGGTCTAATAGCTCTAAGAACTTCAGTAGGAAGTGTTGTATACTCTGTTTAAAAGAGTTTAGAGCATCTGAAGCTGTAGCTTTCTGCCATTCGCACCAAGAGTCAAGCAGAATTACGAATATGTAAAAATCCTACTTGGAGCGACGAATGTTCAAATACTCACAACTTTTTGAATTTTGCTCCGATTAACTTGAAATTTCGACACAATATTCTTGAGATATAAAGCATTCATTAAAAAATATTAAAAAATGGTCAAAAAAAAGTTTAAATACCTTACCCCCCTTAATTTAAAATTAAAAGTAATGAAATAAATGTAACAAAAATAAATTAACGTATAAATTGTAAAAGAATTCAAGAAATTATTCGCTTAGTTTAAACTTTTGATTTTTAAAGGCAAGAAAATAATGTTTTGAATCAAGAAACACGAAGCACTACGTTTAAAAATTTAACATAATTGAATTTTCATGTTTCTAGAAAATAAAAGTGTATTTCAAGTAAATATTGTTTTACAGATAGGAATCAAATTCTTCATTTTAAATTAAATTTCTTGAGTAAAATATTGAAATTCTTCATCCAAATACATATTTACTTATTTTGAAGGCTTGAATGAAATAACTAATTTTTTTATTCAAAATCTTCAGTTATTGATTCAAGGATATATTTTCTTTAGATAAGAAAATATTTATTCAATTTCCAATTTCAGCACCCATTTTCTAGAAAATCTTGACAAAGATCTAGGAGATATTAAATGAATTCAAGAATTTATTTTCCTGATTTTAAATTTGAATTTATTGGTTTAAGAATATATTTTGTCAAAATAAGTAAATATTCATTTAATTGCCAATATTTGTGTTCTGCTGTTTAGAAAATATAAGCTTTATTTTAGTAACTACTTACTGGGTTCAAGTTTATGCGATTACTTGGTTAAAGAAAATATTTACTTGGTACAGAACAATCGCATAAATTTCTTGAATCAAGTAATATTTATTTCATATTAGAATTTTTCCAGTGTATAATTTTCATGAATTATTTTGAAAAATCTATTTCTTAAACTAAGAAAATTTTTATTTAATCAATTCGATAATATAGTTCTTTTGATAGTATCAGAAAAATTTTGTCATTGATCATAAATTTGATCAATCTATAATTTAAGTAAAACAAATGAATTGTACTTCTGTCGACTGCCCATATACAAGTTAATAAATATTTTTTATTGGTCTTACAGTCCAATCAATTTCAACCAAAAATAAAATAAAATAAAAATAAAAATAAAATAAAAATAAAAATAAAATAAAAATAAAAATAAAAAATAAAAATAATAATAAAAATAAAAAATAAGAAATAAAAATAAAAAATAATAAAAATAAAAAATAAAAATTAAAAATAAAAATAAAAATTAAATTAAAAATTAAATTAAAATGATAATGACAGTCAGACTGTCCTTGTTTACATTCACCCCCGTAGACTAATCTGAAAATAAAATATTATCTGAAAAAATTCTTTGTTAGTAAAGTGCAGTCTGACTGTCCCCAACACCCTTACCTAATTGAAGACTTGTCCAACGTTTCGAGCTCGCTACGGCTCCTCATCAGAGACTCAATTATCCTCTACTGTACATTATCATATACAGTACATCCTATACAGTACATTATCCGGTACAGTCCCTGATGAGGAGCCGTAGCGAGCTCGAAACGTTGGACAAGTCTTCAGGGACTCAATTATCCTCTACAGTACATTATCATGCACAGTACATCCTATACAGTACATTATCCGGTACAGTCCCTGATGAGGAGCCGTAGCGAGCTCGAAATGTTGCACAAGTCTTAAATTAGGTAAGGGTGTTGGGGACAGTCAGACTGCACTTTACTAACAAAGAATTTTTTCAGCTAATATTTTATTTTCAGATTAGTCGACCGGGGTGAATTTTTATTTTATTTTTATTTTTATTTTATTTTATTTTTGGATGGAATTGATTGGACTGTAAGACCAATAACAAAATATTTATTAATTTATAATTTAAGTATTTTGTTCATGTGCAATTATAGCTATTTAGATTTTCTGAATTCGATGCTTTACTTTTTTGTTTTCATAACCTTCTGATTCAAAATTTTGTTTTCTTAGATTAAGAACATATTTATTTATATATGTATTGGGTAACTATGCTATATATACTGTAATCTGTGCTATATATACTGTATAAAAAACAATTAAATACTAATTTCTAGAAAATATTAGTTTGATTCTGTAAAGCCTTTTTTAGAGAATCAGAAGTATTTTGTTCAGGTATATGATTACTAAATTTAAGAATCAGCTTGTTTTAAAGAATCAAGTATATGATTACTAAATTAAAAAATTAACTTATTTTAAAGAAACATTTTCTAGAAAATGAAAATGCTTATTTTCAGATTATGATGAGCTAAATTTAAGTAATTAGAACATTATAATTAAATAAATATTAACTTGACTGGATTTTCCGTTTTTAAGAAAACCTATTCTCTTGGTTTTAGAAAATCGTGTTTTAATTCTTAGAAATTTTTTCGGAATTTATGTTAATATTTACTGGAATTTAGTAAATTTCGATTTAAGTAATTCAAATTTCTCACATGAAACAAATATTTTCTTAAAACAATAAATATTTTCTTTATTTTAATATTTCAATACATTGGATCAAGTAACTCAGTAAATTGTACATCGATTTACTTGAATCAAGAAATTATGTTTTTCAGTGCAAGTAAGCTCAAATTTAAGGATGTTATTGGTATATACATTTGTTATCGTACGAACAGAGGGAATTCAATTTGAATATTTAATAAAAGTTTTATAAATATTATGACCAACTTTTTTGTTAATTATTGATTAATTTACACACACTTATATTTAAAAATTTTTTGTCTGCTTAAACACAAGTCCTTATATTCATATAACCAAAATTAATATATTGAACAATAATATCCTAAAATTTGAGCTCATTTTAACCATTAATTTCATTATAATATTACGGCCAGTGAAGTTGGATTTTGTACGCACTTTCCTATATAGCTTCAAATCATGTCAATTTAAATAGGTATTAAACTTTAAATTATAGGTAATAATCTCTACTTATTGTAAAAAAAAATAAATTTTATCTATAATATTTTTTAACAATATTATTGTCACTGCTAGATTCAACATAGTCATTATATATAGCTGTATTTTTTTAATTCATTGTCATGTTTCAAGTCACGTTTCGAAGAACTACAATAAATAGATCACAGAAATTATTAATATCAATGTTATAATATTCCGGAATATATATTGATCAGTTTATACTTTTTTAAAAAAGTGTGCGTAGATGGTCTAGACATTAAAAAGATAATCTTTTCAAAATTTGAGCCTTCTCAATGCTGTAGAAGTCAAGATATGCATATTTAAACTCTAAAATGATCTATTTAGCTATTATTCAAACTTGAAATGTCTACCGAAAGTGAATTTTATTATTCTTAATGCTCTGATTTATGTTTTTTTTCGTTTTTTATACAAGCTTTTTATTTATCTTTGATAAAACTCAAGTACATTTTCATGATGTTTTATAACCCCAAACTGGGCAACTGAATTTTTGAATTGTCTGAGTTATCAATCACTCCCAAATTTATCATTTTCAATATTTATTAATAGGTCAGAAATTTTTTTTTTATTAAAAAAATCAATGAAATGCTCTTTTTACATGGAATTATTCTACACAAATCTCGAATTTTTTTTTATCGAATTCTCGAGTTTTCGTTTACATTTAAGACTTTATTTGAATAACAACATGAAAAAATACATGATTTGAAATATTATCCATTGTTATCTATGGCCTTTGCCCACAGTTCAAAGAATTTATGGATTCTGTCCTAAAACATTTCTAGTCTTTTGAGACCAGGAATAAATTAAGCGAATTTTTGCTACCTTCAGATGTAATTAAGCGCATTCTGGCGAGGACATTCTACATTGACTGAAAAAGTGATAATGAGAAGGGGAACAGTCTGGGCTAAAAGTCTTGGGGGAGGCAGAATATCCTATCAACTCTTTTAGAAATAATTGTTGACACAATAATGAACGCGTGACCAAGGATTATCAAGATCGATAATTAATACCTCGTGTCTGATCTCCTATATGCTCATTTATCTGTCAATGCTGGTTTTAAACATTTCAATTGTATTTGGTAAAATCCTCCATCGACTACTGACCCTTTTTCAATAGTTCATAGTAGACCACACCCTTCTGATTCCACTAAATACAGAGCATTACCTTGTGGCATAGATTTCTCGCTTTGTGTACAAGGATCTTGGTTCGCAATATCGTATAGTTTTTCAGTTCTCAATCGCTGATCTTAGATTAAAGGTCGCGTGCAAATTCTCGCACCTTGTGTTTTTCAATCGTGCTTATACGTGCAGCATACTGTGCCGTATATTTATTCGACGTTACGACTGACGTGAATTTTTCGAGCGTGTCCGTGAACGTGGCGGATCATTGCTTCGGTGTTTTTGTGTGTGTTGTGAAAAAACATGGTACCGTAAGTGCAATGTGGGTGTGCCCGTGAATCAGCGGGCTAGACGCTTCAGGAAGCCGTCTTGTTGAGCGAACTCTCTTCAGACCCCATTTTTGACTGCCGTTTCGTTTCTGGCGTACAGTGATGAATCCATGTTTCATCAACAGTAACATAACGGCGCAAAAATTTAGTTGGATTACGCTGAAACATGTCCAAACATTGTTTAGACGCACAATAATGCGTGACCGTTTATTGTCGACTGTGAGCAAACGCGGCACCGATCTTACAGATAGTTTTCTCATATTCAAAATTTCATGCAAAATAGGAAATACGCGTTTAGTCGAAATTCCTACAGTGTTACTAATCTCGCGTATCTTTAATCGACGATCTTCGAGTATCATATCATGGATTTTATTGGCCATATCTTGATTAGTCACCTCTTTTGGGCGGCCAGTACGCTCAGCATCACTTGAATTCATTCGACCACAACGAAATTCAATAAACCACTTATGAACCATACCATGTAATGGAGCAGAGTTCTTATAATATTTTTTAAGCTTTTCTTCAGTTTCCTTAATTGTTTTTCTCCGCAGAAAGTAATGTTTAATAACCACTCGAAATTCGTTTTTTCCCATGCTTTCGTAAAAACAATGAAACACTAAATTCAAAAGACTATAAAAAATTTTCTAACCAACGTATTGACTTGAAACTTTGTAGATCTACCTGTATGAGATAATAGTCTCTTACAGTAGTAAAATATTTACGATAACAGCGCCACCTTTCGAGAAGTCACGGACTTATCAAACCACCCTCGCATGTATGAATGTTTATAGTTTATAAAGTCAGTAGGTATTGATGTTAATTGCGTTGTTGTTTATTACATTTATTTTGATATTAATTTTAGCTACTTTAAGTTTATTATTTATTTATTTATCGCTTATAACTCGTTGTAATTTTTGCCTTTCCTTTTTAATAAAGTTTCAGTTTGCTACGGATTTTCCTGTAAAATCGTAGAGGTTTTTACGCCGAAGCAAGTTTAAGTAATTATCGCGAATTAATTTGGTTTTACTTTTATTTAATCTTCTCTTATCCCCAGTCCCATAGTATATACCAAAAATGCATTCAATTATAATATATGAAACTAAAATAATGAAGATCAGACTGTCCTTGTTTGATCACTCCCGAAGAATCTGAAATAGAACTTATTACTAAAAATAAATTAGATTAAATATTAAAAATATTAGGAGTGTGAATAAGTCTTTTCCGTTTTTTGTAAGAGATGGCGCCACCAATACTGTGCGAGTATTCAATGGTTACATATGTCATAATCAAAGCTTATTCATATGTCAACAATTCCATACTAACACATTAGTTAAAATTTTTTCGCATCATAAATTTTTGATATCGTGAAAATGTCGAAATTTGAGCCGAGTCGACGTCATTTGCGGGAAGTTTCACTTTATTGGTTCAATTTGAAGAAATCTGCTGCCGAGACGCATCGATTGCTTCAGGAGGCTTATGGAGAAGGTTGTGTCGATGATTCAAGTGTTCGCGGATGGTTTCGACGCTTCAAAAGTGGTGATTTCGACGTGGAAGACAAGGAGCGTTCCGGGCGGCCGCAAATCTTTGAAGATCGAGAATTGGCGACTTTGCTTGATGAAGATTCTTGTCAAACGCAAGAAGAACTTGCTGAAGCATTGGGAGTTGACCGAACAACCATTTCCAAGCGTTTGAAAGCCATGGGAATGATCCAAAAGCAAGGAAATTGGGTGCCGTACGAACTGAAGCTGAGAGACGTCGAACGGCGTTTTTTCACTTGCGAACAGCTGCTTCAGCGACATAAAAGAAAGGGTTTTCTGCATCGTATCGTGACTGGCGATGAAAAGTGGATACGTTACGATAATCCGAAGCGAAGAAAATCATGGGGACTACCCGGCCATGCATCATCATCGACGGCCAAGCCAAATATTCATGGCGCCAAGCTCATGCTCTGTATATGGTGGGACCAGCTAGGTGTGGTTTACTATGAGCTTCTGAAACCGAATGAAAGGATCACAGGCGAGGTCTATCGACGATAATTGATGCGTTTGAACCGCGCACTGCGAGAAAAACGACCACAATACTCCGACAGGCACGACAAAGTTATTTTGCAACATGAGAATGCTCGCCCACATGTTGCACTGCCGGTGAAAACATACTTAGAAACGCTCAAATGGGAAGTCCTACCCCACCCGCCGTAGCCAAAAAATGGGTGGATGACTGGATAGAGGCCAAACCGGTCGAATTTTTTCGCAACGGGATTCGTATGTTGCCAGAAAGATGGGAAAAAGTTGTAGCTAGCGATGGCCAATACTTTCAATAATTCATTTGTAACCATTTTTTCACAATAAAGGCTCAAAATTTGAAAAAAAACGGGAAAGACTTATTCACATACCTGATAATAAAAAGAGTTTAGACCTTGAAGACGAATCGTAGCGGATTATTTTAATTTAATTTTATTTTATTATTTTTAATTCTTTATCTAATTTATTTTTAGTAATAAGTTCTATTTTATATTCATCGGGGATGAACATAAATAAAATCATTTTAGTTTAATATATTATACTATAAAGACTGTAAGACCGATAAAAATATTTATTAATTTAACTAATATAAGTAATCTCCGTAAAAAATTTTATAAGATGTTTCTTTTTTATAACTTTTTCGTATGATTTCTTGTAAATTTTAATAATCGTCTTATAAAGCGTAAAATCTTTAATTACTTTTTTTTTTCAAAAAATAATTCGCTGATGACCTATGTTACTTTTAACCCGTTAAATCTAACAGGATTTAATAAAAATATTCAGAAAATATTCAAAAGTCTGAAAAAATTTACGCGGGTTTTTTGGCCAACTGTAATCACTTTTTGCTCTATAAATTTGTTTTGAAAAGTTAATTCATTTTGAAAAAAAATGAGCCGTATTTATCGAACGATTATAAGTTTTTAAATAATAACTTTTTTCGATTTCTGAGCCCTTTTTCTAAAAGTGAATTAAATGTTATATAAGGAAAACCTTTATTGTAATTTTTAGAAAATTTATAATACAGTACATTTTGTAACTGAAAAAGTTTCCAAAAAAACTTTCTCTTGGATGTTAACGTGTTAATCAATCGAAAATTATTTTTTAATGTATACTGGAACGTCTTTAAAAAATGTCAATTTGTTGGTAGTTCTTTAATGAAACTCTTACCTATTTCTTAATACATATCTTAATACGAGGGCGGTTCAATAAGTATCCGTGTTAAACATGAAGACAATTTTTTTTTATTTTTCAACATAGTCCCCTTTTAGAAAGATACACTCCTCTCAATGTTCTGGCCATTTTTTTAGCTCATCAAAAGAAAAAGGATTATTCGAATTCTCCAAAATAAACCTCTGTCTCAGCGATGATTTCCTCGTTTGAGCAATATTTTTTCCCTCGAACCATTTCTTCATATTAGGGAACAAGAAGTCACAGGAAGCAAGATCGAGTAAATACGGGGCGTGCGGCAGCAATTGATAGCGCAATTCATGCAGTTTGGTGGCGACAAATCTAGATGAATATGCTCGTCCGTAATCGCGATGAAACAACACCTTTTTTCACCAAATGTAGCCATGTCTCCTTCAATTTTTTGTCAAAGCGGTCCAATAACTCACTATAGTATTATCCAGTGATCGTTTTTTCTTTTTCTAAAGAGTCCATCAGGATGATACCCTTCGCATTCCAAAAAATCATCGCCATTACTTTTCCAGCCGATGGGACCGTCTTCGCTTTCTTTGGAGCAGATTCACCGCGATTTGATTGTTGCTTAGTGTCTGCTATGTAATGATGAATCCAGGTTTTATCAATGGTGACAAGTCGACGCACAAAGTCTTTCAGATCTCGCTTAAAGTGTGCCACACACTGCTTCGAAAATAGCCGCTTCCGCTTGTTGTCTACCGTGAACAATCGCAGCACCGATCAGGTCGACAATTTTTTCATAGTCAACTTAAAACTCTTAGCTAACCTATCAATCAGTCTAAAATTTGTTTTGGCGTCATTTGATAGATGGCAGCACACGATAATAACACCAGCTTCCCTAAGGAACGTCCTGTGTCTTCAAACACGGGCACTTATTGAATCGTCTTCATATATTTTCTGTTATCCACTTTGACTTGTGTGTCTTTTTACTCTGTTTTGTAGACATTTGTCGTAAAGATTAGTCCCCACAAATATTATATATATATATATATATATATATATATATATATATATATATATATGTATATATAGATACGGGGTCAGACAATTAAGTAATGCGATCGATTTTATTTCTCGGCCTGTGGTAACAACCGCCCTATTCACCGGACATGTCTCCCTGCAACTTTTCCTATTCTCCTATCACCCCATTTAAAAAAATTCGTCAAAGATCGACATTTTGACTCCGTTGAAGGCATCCAAGAATCTGTGACAAGGGTACTGGAAAAGGTCCTACAAGAAGTGTTCCAGAATTGTTACGAAAACTGGAAAACTCGCTGGAATAAAGAGTGGATGCGGAAGGAGACTACTTTGAAGGGGATCGCAGCGATGTACTTAATTTTTAAATATACTCGATTTTTTAATTTTGTCGCATTACTGAATTGTTTGACCTCGTATATATATCAATCATATTATTTGAAAATATTTTAACTGGCTAAAGACAATCTCTCAACGATTTCTTAGATAGATATATAAGAATTTTCCATTTCTTATATACGATATTTTTTGATGTCGAAGTAAATACCCCAAACATTCTTAAAAAATTCAAAATATTTATAAAAAACTTTTTTGATATTTTGAAAGTTTTGTTTATTAGTTTGCCTCTGCCAGATAGAATGGTATTGTATATCGTATTGTATCATGATCAGCTTATATATATTATTAATTCGGGAATTATAATGAAAAATTTCAACAAAGTTACACTTTTCGATTCAAGTATTTTTTACGCCAGAAAGTTAAACAATGATTGATTTTTATTCTGCCGTAAAAAAAAAACAAAAAATAATATAGAAATTTAAAATTTAGAGAATATTATTAATTGAAGTATTACTGAATATTCTATTCTACATATTATATAGCTCAATAAAAATTTAAATATTGTATAAAGAAGTTATATTTCTTTATTATTTATTTATTATTTATACAATTATTTATACTATGAAATTAAATATTTTACTGGATATGTATTTTCATTATATATTATTTTCAAAACTGTTAGACGATGTGATAAAGCAATAAAATTACTATTTTATTGTATTGATTCTGTGTATTATTGTTGTTATGATTATTGTTTTTCATAACCTTAGAATTTCAGATGTTTACCCGTTTTTTTTAAGATACAAAAACTAATAAGCTTGATAGCATGATAACTGTCAGTACCTCAATACTAAGGCATAGATTACACGTCTAGTTATTACAAAAGTCATTTAAAAATCTTTTGTCTATCCTTTTTGTGTCCTTTGTAATCCACTATTTTACTTTGTATGCGTTTTTTCTTGGCGTTTTAATATATATGTAAAAGGGAATAAGCCAGAATTAAAAAAGTTATAGAGGATTGTGTGGGGTACCATCTGTAAATAATTATTTAGGAAATAAAATCTTAACCCTAATAGTTTAATGGGATAAATACTTAGTATACATATATAATACATCCAAAATTAAAAAACCTAAATTTAATAAACATATAACCGTAAATAAAGATCTTGACTTAATCTGCGTCCGCAGAAATTCATGCTGTTTAATATGCTCAGCATTAAAGATTAAAGCTGGTTAAATATAGAGCAATGACTATCGAGTATGATGTTAAACTTTCACAAGAATTCACGGAAAAGATAATTAACAGATCGTAAAAATTTGTCAATAGCACATCTCTCTCTTTCAGCCTTTTTTCTGTTGCTCTTTTCCACTCTTTTTTAACTTTGTCTATCTGTCTCTCTCTCTCTCTCTCTCTCTCTCTCTCTCTCTCTTTCTCTTTCCTCCCTGCCTCCCACCCTTTCTGTTTATCTTATGTATCCACTTTCTCTTCCTCTCCTAATCTTCATGTGCACATTGTACGCAGCATATAGATTCCGATCACTCATTCATTATGCATCTTTCTCTCAGCCCGACATCTCGATGATTGGCGGAATTTCACGGTTAAGTGCAAAATCATTCCATCGCGAACTACTGACTACACTGCTGCCAGCACAACAACTTGGTATTACTGCTTATTACCAGCAAGTATCAACGGAGAAACAAATATCCATCAACGAAGTCAAATGAATACATCAGAATCGCAGAGAAGTGCAGAAACTGTGAAACAGACAAAAAATGAACACGCGATACTGAGAGAAAGAAATAGAAACAGAGACTAACGTAAATATGACTGAGTGACGAACGTGCTGGTCTTCGCTGCATGCTTCTCTGGACACGCAAGCACGTGTACGTATTTACATCATTTATGATATCTACTGGATATATCATTTTTTTATTTTTCTTCATCTATCGAATTCTTTTGCTTCTCCTGTTTTCGTCTTTCTTTCATATTACATTTTCTTCAGACATTTAGATATAATTACACGGGTACTTATTTTTAGTAATGTTCTATTCATTAAAACAGATATAGATATTTTAAAGTAAATAGATGTTGCTGTTCTACATAGTTCCGACGAAAGATTAAATGCCTAGATACTTCAATAATTGTATTGAAGCATTACTTTATTCTTCTAATACTGAACATATATTTATAAAAAAAATTTTCATTCATAAATTTAATCAAAAGTTCTTATAAGGATAAAAAGTTAGTTTTAATATCATCTAAATAAAAAGAATAAATAAGTATTTTTATAGTTACAATTACTTTGATTTCTCATTTTTTAAAGTAAAACCTCATCTACTCTTAAATAATGAATTAGTAACGATAATTTTCTGAAAAGCGATAACAGTTTGACATTGATCAGATTAATCATTTTGGATATATTTATAATTTGTTTAATAATTTCAAAGATATTTAAATTAATGTGTATTATAGTAAACTTGTAAATTTCTTATATTATTAAAAAAGATTTTATATAAATACTGTCATCATGCCGATACTGACGAATAACAGTATTTTTAATTATCACTGGATTCTTCGTTCTTCTTCCCGTATGACTAAACAACTTCCCTACTACTTATAAAGTAGAATTATATCATTCGTCACGTCAACTCTTCAGGGTTTGGGATCATGCGGAGAAAAATCTTGCACATTTAGAGTGTGCGTGCATGTATGCGTGTTTGTTTACGCTTGTGTTCCTATTATGGATCTGATCTGAATTATTGTTATTAATTGAAGGTCCAATTAATTTGAACAAATGTATTTTTTTTACTGAGAATTCTGGTTTCTCTTATGAAAGTTAATATTATAAAAATTTTAAAGCTATCACTCAATTATATATAACACACTGTAATAGAATAAATTTATATAAATGTATAATATCAAGACGATATAATAAATTTGGTATAACTTATTATGAAAGACAATGTAGATAGCTGGTCGATTGATTAACTTCAAGTACTATAAAACTTTATCTAGTTAATTGCGATATGATAACTACCAAATTAATGCTTATATGTAAATTAAATCCTACAATTACAATGAACATTTTGAAAAGTTGTTATTCAAAATTTGATAAAAATCAAACCAGTTTAAAAAACATAAAATAAAATCCAGAAAAAATTAGTTCAAAAAAATAAAAAAATAAGTTGAAATAAAATTAATTAAAAAAAAGGTAAAAAAAGAAAGTACGAAATATCGATAGACTATTACTGTGGCGCTAAAAAGGGGAAAATAATTTTTATAGAAATAATATACCATTGATATTATCACACTCAAATGGCCTTAGCAACAATATCCAAGACATCTCACCTGAAGAATCAATTTGATTTTTCGGAGTCAGTGCAAAACATTCCAATTTGACTATATCAATGTATTTGTTTTTCAGGCGTTGATAACTTTTTGATTTATAGAATTGATTAAAAAGGGCTTAGTCGGATAATAGGGTCGAAAATGCCCGAACAGTATTTGTAATAAGACTGTACCCTCATGTATAATAAACTCCTTTTGTCAGATTTTTGTACCCCAAAGTGGTCCAGCGATACTTGCAGATCCAAAGAAATTTCCGAACATTGTTTCTAAATATCGTAGCTTCTAAAATAGTTAACAGAGTCAGCTGTACATAAAAAATTTTATTTTTAAAAGATCTATCAATCAAACTATTTTATATAAAACATAAATTTTATTCTATTAATTAATGCCGTTTATTACTATTATTTTAACTAATAATAATACATTGGTAGATTTTTAATCAGTAAACTACAAATATTTATATATGTAAACCTTTTCGTAGAAAACAAATGTTTGTATATAAGAACAATATTCATATAAAATATTTTTTGGAAATATTCCGAAATACCTTAATAAAAAGGTGACAACAATGGACCATTAAAACCAATGGCTAAGTACATTTTATATGTATCCTGACAAATAACAGCATGTATTCGAGTTTTTAGACTCTTAGTTTAGTCAGACATAATAAGCAGTTTATTATACGGCAGTAGTCTATCGATATTTCGTACTTTTTTTACATTTTTGAAAACTAATGTTATTTCAATCTATTTTTTTAAATCGGTTTTATTTAAACATTTTTTTTAATTGTTTAACTAATTTTTTTTTCTGGGATTTTTTGCTTATGTTTTTTTTAATCTGGTTCGATTTTTATCAATTTTTTTTATCTCACAAATTTTTTTTCACCAATTATTTTACCACAATTTATTTTTTAAACGATCTCTTTATATTCGGTTTTTTTTTCTTTTAGAGAAAAATTTCATGGAAAATAAGTTCTATTTTGATCTCATCTATAATTTTTTATTCAATTATTTCCAAAAACTTTTTTGTTATCAATTTCTATAATATTTATAATCAAGCAACTCAAAATATATACGCAATCTATCTATCTAGAATTACTATCAGTTTTTTATATAAATTTGACAAGTTTCTCGAGACAGCTCTGTATTCAATTATATATATTAAATAATATATATTTAATCTTATAAACGATTTATTATATAGTAATTCAGATAATTTATTTTTAACAATTTCTTCAATAGATAATTTTATCATAGGTGAGGTTATTTCACAATCACTGTAATATTATAAACAAACAAATAGAATCACTTCATTATTAGTTTATGCATAAAATGACTCTATTCCTTAGACGAATCTTTGTGTTAAATCGGAATTAGACGAATTGTTTAAAATATCAATAAGTAACAATACAGAGTAGATTACTATAAATATAAATGAAAACTATGCTGTTTGAATGTAAAGGAAACTAGGAATCATGTATGTGATTTATGAATTATATTTAGTATGTAGTATCACAGATATGGGTTGATCAACTACGTTGACATTAAAATCTCCGTCATACTCGTATTTTTTTTAATATTATTTATTTATATATATATTATTATTTTTGATTTATATTATTATTTATATGTTTAATATTGGAGACAATTAATCGATTTTCTCTTTTTGTTCCTACGCGTCATTTACTACAATATAATATAAGCATTAAATATTAAAATTAAATTTTTTAAACTAATTAAGGAATATCCATTTTAGTATAAAATCATAAGACTCAATTTGAAATTTCTAGAATGGAAGAAAGGAAAGTCTTGATATTCTACAGAATCAAAAATTCGTCTGCATTAGGAAACTGGCATTGGAGTTCGGGTCTGAATTGCTTTCTGATGCTCGTGCGCATATTAGATATGTTTTGGCTTAGCCTCTGTATGCTTCAAAGGAAAACAGCAACGTCGCATTGGACAAAAGCGTATAACTATATCTATATATATTTATTGCCTACGTCACAGCTCGTGACATAGGCAAATGCGCACATTAATTTATGCTGACATAGCTGTGACGTCGCGTTGGCGCGTTAGTGTAGCAGTTGAGCCTGTTGAGGGTGCACGCTCCCGGCGCTCGAAAATCATTGAGCCTTTCGTATATGACATCGGCAATCTCTCCTTATTATCTCTGATATAAGTGACTCCTCCACGAAACGGTGATGTCATCCTAACGAAGCAAGGTTGACAAAAAAAGTCGTGTGACGTCAATTATTTTGACTACATGTTTAGTAGAAAATTTTTGTAGATGAAAGGTGTCTGATACAATTTTCTATAACTATCTTTTTTTTTATGTTATTTAACATCGCTCTATTTATGCTTCCAAATATCGGCGCTAATCAGGAACGGAGGTCTACGATGTGTTTGTAAACAAAGCACATGTAAATTAATACAGCGGTGCTTGTGTCAATCAGCCGAGACCGGGATTTGAACTCGGATCACCAAGTTAGTAATCCTTCACTCTAATGATCGAGCCATCGTAGGCCTCCTACAACTATTTTAAGTGACTGGAATATACTGTCTATTACGCAAAAAATGATCAGTATCGATGAGTGTAGGGTCACCTATTTAGCTCACGTACGTTGCGTAATATCTATCATTCTCCTAAATACTGCACGTCAAAATAATTTTTTACCAATAATTATATGTTATCTTGTAGTTTTTTATAAATAATAATAAATCAATTTTTAGTAGAATAATTATTTGTTGAAGGTTATAGTATGTGCAAAATGTATTTTTAATAAATGATAGAAAATAAACTTATAAATTTTTATGAAGATCGCATCGCAATTTAGACTTTTATTTAATCAGCACAAAATGGCCTATTTTTAAATTCTTGGAATAAAAAAATATCTTTCTAAGGTGAAGAATAAAGTCAAGAAAAGGACGGATAAAAAAGTTATTCTTGTATTTATGTTCTGTGTATTTATGTATAGTCTTATCACTTTGAAAACAAAGAAATAATTTAGTACAATGGTGTCTAGCAAATATTTATTCATTTTTTTTAATAAGGAACATTTTTATAAATTCATACCTTGAGTATAATTAAAAAAATTATTATACATTTCCAATGATTTTGATTATGAGAAAATATTAGTTACTAAAATAACTATTATATATAATTTTATTATTATTGTATTCGTATGAATCCAATAAATAACAAAAAAAAACTAATATAATTCTCATAGTATTATAGTATACTATAGAATTATTACATCTATTAACATCTCAAAGAAAATTTGGTGCCAAAAAAGTCTGTGTATGCTTGTCAATAATTAGAAATCTTCTCTCTATAGTAAAGTAGATAATGTCATAAATACACGTGCGTAGACAAAATAGTAATTACACTCGTATGTACAGATATGTATATGTAATGTTTACATGCAAATATCGATATCAAATCTTTCTCACTAATCTTAATAACTATGCTTAGTCGTCATATAAAATATTCTGGTTATGAAGATGCAAAAAAATAACTTAACAAAAGTAAAATAAATAGACGAGTTTGATGTGTCTTAGCATAATAAGAATTTTCAATACATCTTCTCATGTATTTTATAAAAAATTTATATAAAATATTTTTCTAAATTCAGTAATATATTAAAACAAAAATACATACAATAACGTTTTAAAACAAATGGCTAAGTGCATTTTATATGCATTCCCATATATAACAACATGTATAGATTACACAAATATATCTAAAGCTCTAAAAAATAATAATAAATAAATAGTTTTAACGGAAATGCAGCTTAATAAAGTAATGATCATTTAAAAATAGCCGACTTTATTTTCACGTCATTTGGTCCAAGTGTGAACTCATACAAAAGAGTTAATAATCTTGAATCATCGATGTTTTTAGGTAAACATTCTTCTGCTATTTTTTCTGATAATTCATTATTATTAAAAAAAAAGAGTAGGTATGAACTTGCTAGCACCATTCCCACAAAGCTTATGCTGTTTTTTTAATAATTAATTTTTGCATGAAAACATTTTACAGTATATACCGTAATCTGAATAAATGAAGCTTTATTGGTCAATAATTTTCAATGTTGAAACTACATACGTTTTGAATCGCCAAAAATATAATACATATAGTTTATAATTTATTGTGGGTGATTTATAGATAACAATTATATATAACAAGATATTATTTATTTATTTGAACAGATTATATATTAATTTTTGAAGGATTGTAATTTAAGAGTTCAATTTCCACCCTCAAAGAAATAGGAAAAAACTGTTTTGTTAAAAGATTTAAAAAAATTGACAGGAATCCAACAGTAAACAATCAGATGCCCTTATTGTCTGAGCCCAAGCTACTATATATATATATATATATATATATATATATATATATATATATAATTGTTTTAATATTCTAAATTAAAAATTCTAGAACTCGTAGGAATAATTTTTAAATCATATATAAGCGAAAATCTGACTTTTGCACAAATTAAAAATAGTAATCATTTGATTGATTAAGTAGTATATACATGCTTTAAACCTGTGTATAAATTTCTATTATATAAATTCTTATACACAAGGCTTTAAAAGCATAATTTTGTTATCATGGAAGTTTTGCCAATCGTTCGGTTGGTGCAAAAAGTTATGTCACAATTTCACTACTTCTCAAGATATATTTGTTTTCTGTGCTTATTCTCTCTGAAGATTTGATTCATCTATTTCAAATGAATTCTAATTTAACGTACACAATTAATGAAAAGTAAACATTTTTCATTATGATTATGTACTTTTACCTTAGAGTCTATATATTTAAATTATTTAAAAGTATACTATTTCAGAATTAGAGTATATATATTTAAGTTCAATAATGGATTTGTTCACTTATAAACTTTGTGGGAACGAGCCTGGCCAGTTCATACCTATTTTTTTAATAATAATGAATTATCAGAAAAAATAACAGAAAAATGTTTACTTAAAAACATCGATGATTCAAGATAATTAACTCTTTTGTATGAGTTCACACTTGGACCAAATGGCGTGAAAATAAACTCGTCTATTTGTAAATGATCTCATTACTTTATTAAGCTGCATTTCCGTTAAAACTATTTATTTATTATTATTTTTTAGATTTTTAAATATATTAGTATAAACTATACATGCTGTTATATATAGGAATGCATATCAAATGCACTTGCCAATTGTTTTAATGATCCATTGTTTTAAGACTTTATTGTATGTATTTTTGTCTTAACATATTACTGAATTTAGAAAAATATTTTATATAAATTTTATTATAAAATACACGAGAAGATGTATTGAAAATCTTACTATGCCAAGACACATGAAATTCGCCTAATTATTTTACTTTTGTTAAAAGTTATTTTTTGCCGATTTCATTTCTTTTTTAAAAAATTATTATTTAATAAATTCAATGCAAAAATCTACAATACAATACAATAATTATATATATATATATATATATATATATATATATATATATATAATATACTTCGTAATACCCCTCTCCTTATTTGCGAGGAACTCGGACAGCCACTTTTCACAAGCCTCTTTTGAGTCCAACTTTACACCTGCAAGGGCGTTCGACATGGACAGGAACAGGTGGTAATCACTTGGCGCTATGTCCGGGCTATATGATGGATGCGATAAAAACTCCAATCCAACTCGCGTAGATTCTGACGAGTCATCAACGACGTGTGTGGTCTAGCGTTGTCCTGATGGAACACTACACCCTTCCCGTTGGTCAATTGTGGACGCTTCTGATCGATAGCCTGCTTCAAGCAGTCCAGTTGTTCACAGTAGATGGTAGAATTAAGGCGTCTGGCTATTTGGGAGCAGCTCATAGTGGATGATTCCCTTCCAATCCCACCAAACACACAACAAAACCTTCCTGGTTGTCAATCCCAGCCTTGGACCACGACCGTTTTCGCTTGATATTGTTGTATTCGTATATAGAATTGCGTTGATTCGGTCCAGAAGGTTTTTTTGCGTCAAATCATGCGGTACCCAAACATCAAGCTTTTTTGTATCCAGCCTTCTGCAGATGGTTTAAAATGGTTTGGTTTTAATATATATATATATAATATATATTATATATTATATAATTTTATATTATATAAAACACGCAAATTTTAATATATATATATATATATATATATATATATATATATATATATATATATAATGGTTTAGCCTATAATATTCTATACAAACTTATCCTACGTTACGCTATCTTATTAATTAACTTAACCAATTTTTTTCATCTTTATAATATTTTTATATTATTTCTATTTCAACTTAAACGTACATACATGCGTATATCTACACACACACGCGCGCGCGCGCGCACACACACACACACACACACACACACACACACACACACACACACACACACACACATATATGTAGTACACAATCTACCATATATGCATAGCATTTATACTTCATTTATTTATATCTTATTTATTTAATATTGAAATCAATTGCGGTGAGAGATTTACCCGGAATTTTCTAGTCGGTATCTTCTTCCAACATTTTCGCTATACTCACGTTGGCTTTGGTACCGAGTATACATTTCTTTTGCTTTTTTTTTTGTTGATCCATCATCCACGTCCATTGACTCAATATTATTGTTTCTTACTGTATTATGATCGTATTTTTTGGTGGTAGCTTAGTTCTCTTTTTTACCTCTTCAACGGGTCGTTCTGTCCTTCTCAGCTATTAATAACTCGATTTTCATTTCTCTTTCAATAGTAGATCTGTTTTTGTTATCAATCAGATTTAAATTATGGACATGATCTCTGAGTGGCTTGACGCTGCTAGTGTAGTGTCGCTTGAGAATTTTGTCTGCTGTGTTAAATCACTGATACTGTTGGAATATCTCACGAGTAAAATTATATCCTCACTTTATTTCACTGTTGGACTACCGATGAGTTTCTCTACGACATCTGTTCCGGAAGGGGATCAGATGGTTTGGGAGACGAGGTCTTACCTGTTTGACAGTTCGTTTGAGAATCGAGCAATGCCGGAAGAGTACGGCGGGTAGGTAAGACCTCCCATGTTAGGGTTTCCAAGTATGTCTTGATGCGTTGTGCGACATGCGGTTGAGTGTATTTTGATATCGTGGCTCTTTTTCCTTCAATGCTCGGCTCAAACGCATAAATTATTTTTGATACTGATTCCTTAGTTGTTTTTTTTCAAATGAAAGCAGAAAATCAACACTTTCTGCAAACAAACAGAATTTGGCTCCAAAACTGACATCTTCTATCGAGAATACATTTCTGATACATACACAATTTCACTAATATAATGCTGTAGTTATGTTAGCAGATGTCCAACTTTGCTGTATTAAATTATTGACCTGCCCATTTCCACCGGCAGTTACCGCTATCGAAAAACAGCGACAGAAAAGTTGCGCACCTAATATAATTTATTATGATACACGTGAATTCATACGGAAAATTTGAATAGATTTATAATTGTTCTATTTAAGTTACATAATACAGTTATGTATCAAACATTAAATCATCATTACGTTTCTGTAATAATATTAAATTCAATCTAATAAAAAGAAACCAATTTAATATCTTCATGTACATATGCTGTTGTGCAATTATTTGTGCAATAAATATAGAACTTTATTTGGAATCCTGTAAACATATTTAGTATTTACTCCTTAAAAAGTCGTTATTACATTATTTCATAAAGTAGCATTGAAAGTCCTACCTTTTCAGTAACTCTAATCGTCTCTATTAATATTTTATAAAGTCACATTTTCTTTCTCTTTGCTTGAATAGAGATTCTGCATTCTAAATTCCTTCTTATTTCAATTAGTGCAGTAGTCTACGCTGCAAATTATCGATTAGAGATTTTAATTTAGATATTAATTTATTAATGCGTGGATATTAATAACTGATGAATTAATACTTAATAAATTAATACACAAAATTGAATAAATGATTTGTAAACTTTGCGATATGACTTAAACGAAATGTGAGCATTAGACTATATATATATATATATATATATATATATATATATATATATATACGAGGTCAAACAATTAAGTAATGCAAAAAAATTCAATAATCGAGTCTATTTAAAAATTAAGGTGCATTGCTGCGATCTCCTTCAAAATAGTCTCCTTCCGCATTCGCTCTTTATTCCAACGAGTTTTCCATTTTTCGTAAAAATTCTGGAACACTTCTTGTGGGACATTTTCCAGTACCCCTGTCATAGATACTTGGATGCCTTCAACGGAGTCAAAATGTCGACCTTTGACGAATTTTTTCAATTGGGGGAATAGGAAAAAGTCGCAGGGAGACATGTACGGTGAATAGGACATTTGTTGTAACATTGCGATGCCTTTAGACGCCAAAAACTGAGAGACACTGAACGCACTGAAACAGGGAGCATTGGCGTGATCAGAACCTAAGCCTTCGCGATCTCTCGATGCACTTTGAGCACCTTGTTTCGTCATTTTTCGAGCACATTGCAGTATAATACTTGATTTACGGTTTCTCCAGGTGTTACAAACTTTTTGTGAACCATCTCTTTGCTGTCGAAGAAGCAACTGATCATCGTTGACCCTTGAATTGACCTTCCCGTTCCGCACCTTATCTTTGACGCTCTCTTATCAGGACATCACTACCATGCACTTTCAGCACTTTTTCATAAGTTTCTGTCGTGGTTTCACCGAGTTCCGCACAAAATTTTATCATGCACCGTTGCTCTAAATTTATTATACTTAATTGTCTGACCTCGTGTATATATATATATATATATATATATATATATATATATATATATTACTTAATTGTCTGACCTCGTATATATATATATATATATGTATGTATCATATCATCATATCATATCATATCATATCAATCATATCATATCATACTAATTTATAAAGACAAAGCGTGTTTTTGTTTGTACGCGATAACCGAAAAACTACTGAACCGATTTTTCTGAAATTGGACATATAGATTCTATATTATCTTGGGAAGGACATAGGCTATATTTATTCTTGAAAATCATTTTACTTTTAACAATAAATTAAGTTAACAGTTTTAGTGGTGAGTTTCACCAGCGGCCACTAGGTGGCGTCTTGAATCACGAACATCAACTCAATGTAGTCGGCTTAAAGTATTAATACCAGGCCAGCTCAAGTGAATGTTCATATCCAACTTTGGGATTCGTATCCCAAAGAAGGTGTGACGTTAGTCGGTATTGCCTTTTTTGTTCTTCAGGTTAATCTGATACTACTCTTACACCTTATGGATATCTTTTGATTTTTGTATATTTTTGAATTTTTCTCACATGAAAAATGCTTTCTCTCTCTCTCTCTCTCTCCCTCTCTCTGTCTTCTTTTATAAGATGGTTGTATGCCAAATCATACTAGAAATAATTTGTGAAAACAAATTATAAGAATAATTTGATATTTTTTTGAATATTCTATTTTTTTCTATGCAAGAAGAAAATTGTATAATTATTTTGAAACATGAATTATACAGAATGTTCAAATAAAAGCATCAAAATAACAAAATAATTTTTGAAAAGGGTTCAAAGTCTACAATTTTCAGATTTTTCCCTTGCTTATTGAATTGTCAAACATAAATCAAATTATTTTAATATTATAAGGGGGTTTCAGTATATATGCAGAGTTGTGATCTTATCGATTTTTATTTAAAAAAATCAATTTTGAAAAATAATTAAAATTATTTAAATTAACATATATCTATATATGCCATTTCATATAACTAAAAATGTAAATTTCAATATAAATTGTTAGAAGTGGTATCCAATATAAATTGTGTTTTGTTTTTTTCCTAATATACATTTGTGAAATATTAATTATTTAAGCAAACAAAGTGAACTTAATTTCTATTGGGGCCCCTCTTTGATACGTCAATAAATACAACCTCCTTAAAACTATCATTTATTTAACCTTTTTAAATCATGACAAAATTTTGACATTTCAAATTCAAATTTTAATGTTAATTTATAATTATAAAAATTGATATATTTATTTTTACGATAACCTACGACCGCTCAGATGAATTTCCACGAAAATTTTGGACGTCCTTTTTTACTTTGTCCAGACTACATATAAATAGGAGTCGGACGAAGAGAAAAATCACTGCCGGTCGGGATTTCAACTAGGTCAGATCGATCCGGTAGTTATAACTCTTAGATTTTTTGGGACCTTTTTCGGACTTAGATTTTTTTCGTGAGTTTCCAACTTTTTCGGACTTAGAATTTTTTGTGATTTTCGGACTTAGAATTTTTGGATCATTTTCGGACTTTAACATTTTTCGGTTTTTTCGGACTTTGAAAATTTTAGACATTTTCGGACTTAGCATTATTCTGACCTAAATTTTTTTTCTTGCAATTTTTAACTTTTGAAACATTTCGTATTTTTCAGACTTTGAACTTTTCGTGTTTCTCGAACTTCATCTTGTACGTGTTAACTAACTTTGTATACCCGACTTATATCTAGTTTATTTTTATATATTATACGGTTGTATAAGAAGTAAATTAATAAATATTTTTTATTGGTCTTACAGTCCAATCAATGTCAACCAAAAATAAAATAAAATAAAAATAAAAATAAAATAAAAATAAAAATAAAAAATAAAAATAATAATAAAAATAAAGAATAAGAAATAAAAATAAAAAATAATAAAAATAAAAAATAAAAATTAAAAATAAAAATAAAAATTAAATTAAAAATTAAATTAAAATGATAATGACAGTCAGACTGTCCTTGTTTACATTCACCCCCGTAGACTAATCTGAAAATAAAATATTAGCTGAAAAAATTCTTTGTTAGTAAAGTGCAGTCTGACTGTCCCCAACACCCTTACCTAATTGAAGACTTGTCCAACGTTTCGAGCTCGCTACGGCTCCTCATCAGGGACTAATCTAAACCTTATATTCTAATCTATATATACTCATCCCCACCACCAAATTTCGTAAATTAAATATAAATTCCCCCTCTACACAAATTGTCCAAAACCAATCAATTTCATAAGGAATGATAAACACTGTCCAATCTACCAGACTCTAACATTAAATTCACATTATTTCGATTCTTGGAAATGTGAATACTTTCAAGACTCTCCCGTTTATACTTATTATTAATACCATATTCCAAAATATCCACATTCACAAAATCAAAAGAATGTAAAAACTTTAAACAATGCTCTTTTAAACCAGAAGTAATATGTGAGCTACGTAAACTATATTTATGCTCATAAATTCTCTTTTTTAAATATCTACCTGTTTGTCCAATATAGTATTTATCACAATCCATGCAATTAATCTTGTAAACTACTCCTGATTTTAAGCATAAATCATCCTTATCTTTGCAATTATTAAACAATCTACTTAAATTATTGCGATTTTTAAAGAAAATTTGAATGTTATATTTCCGAAAATTTCTTTTTATTCTTTCAGATAATCCTCGAACATATGGTAAGACAATAATTTTGCCTCCGTTAAAATCAATTCCTGCACTATGTCTATTTTCGGTATTATAAATTTCAAACAATCTCTCAGCAATCAATCTATTAATAAACTGAATTGGATAGCCATTATTAATAAAAGTCTCTCTTACTATCTGTAAATTATTTTGTCTAAAATCTTTATGTGACAATTTAATTGCTCTGTCAATGACACCTCTCAATCCTCCAATTTTGTTTCCGAATTGGTGGTGTGAATTAAAATCTAAAAACCTACCTGACCAAGTAGGCTTTCTGTACCAATTAAGTTTTACCTTATTATTACTACATCTAATCACATTAACGTCCAAAAAACTTAACTGACTATTTACTTCAACCTCCCTTGTAAATTTAATTCTGTCATGTACAGAATTGAAAACATCCACCATTTCATCCACAAAAACTTCTGGAACAATTGTAAAGATATCATCAACATATCTCTTAAATATCATTGGTTCAAAAAGCAATTTTGACAAGGCTATACTTTCCAACTTTTCCATAACTAAATTAGCTATAACCGGTGACAAAGGCGACCCCATTGGACATCCGTATTTTTGTACATAAAATTTATTATCAAATGAAAAAATTGTGTTATTAAAAACCAAATTAATTGCTTTAATAAATTCATTCATTGTCAATTTTGTATGCAAATTAATTTCATTCCACTTTTCCTGTATAATATCATTTAACAACTCTAAAGGTACATTTGTAAACAAAGATACTACATCCAATGAAATCATCTTGTAGTTTTTCGGAATAACAATATCTTTCATTTCATTGTAAAAACACCAACTATCCTTAATGTAAGAACTAGTTCTTCCAACTATCTTAACCAATATATTAGACAAAAATCTAGCAATATTATAAGTTGGGAAACCTATGGAAGATATTATTATTCTAAATGTCAGATTTTCTTTATGAATCTTGGGAAGCCCATAACATTTTGCCACAGTTCCATTTTCACATTTTAAATACTTATATGTAGTATCATTTATATATTCATTTCTTTTCCAATTATTTAATAACTCTTTCAAATTATTTTGTAGCTTAATGATATGTGGATTACCAATCTTCAAATAAGTACTATCATCATTTAATATATTATTTATACAATTTATGTAATCAATTTTATTGGAAGCTACAGTTACATTACCTTTGTCGGCCTTTTGGAAGATTATATTAGGGTTATTTTTCAAAAAATTCTTCGCGGTAATCAAATCATGTATAAAATTACTATTTAAAAAATTATCAAATTTATTTTCTCTTTTAAAATTACTAATGACATTAACCAAAGATGCCCTACATTCCTTTTTTACTTCATCATTTAAACCAAATAGATTACTTTCAACCTCCGCGATGATTTCTTTGATCGGGAGATTACTTTTACAATATAATATTCCATGTTTGGCACCTTTAGACATGATGTTTATTACTTCATTTGGTATCTCCTTGTCAGTTAGATTCTTAAATAATAATTGTATAAGAAGTACTTCAAAAAAGTAAATAAATAGTAAGTAATCAACAATATTTATCGTTTATCCTTATTAACATTATTTGTCCGTAATCTCCACTAAACCTAATCTCGATATATATATATATATATATATATATATATATATATATATATGTTACCTGTATCTTTTCTGAGTAGGCTAAACGGGTGGGGCTTTAGCAGTCCTGTACACGGAAGCCACTCCACTAATTTTTCTGAGAAGGCTAAACGGGTGGGACTCTAGCAGTCCTGTACACGGAAGCCACTCCTGTATTTTTCTGAGTAGCCTAAACAGGTGGGACTCTAGAAGTCCTGTACACGGAAGCCACTCCTGTAACTTTTCTGAGTAGGCTAAACTGGTGGGACTCTAGCAGTCCTGTACACGGAAGCCACTCCTGTATTTTTCTGAGTAGGCTAAACGGGTGGGGCGCTAGCAGTCCTGTACACGGAAGCCACTCCTGTAACTTTCTGAGTAGGTTAAACGGGTGGGACTCTAGCAGTCCTGTGCACGGAAGCCACTCCACTGATTTTTCTGAGTAGGCTAAACGGGTGGGACTCTAGCAGTCCTGTACACGGAAGCCACTCCACTGATTTTTCTGAGTAGTCTAAACGGGTGGGACTCTAGCAGTCCTGTACACGGAAGCCATTCTACTAATTTTTCTGAGTAGGCTAAACGGGTGGGACTCTAGCAGTCCTGTACACGGAAGCCATTCTACTAATTTTTCTGAGTAGGCTAAACGGGTGGGACTCTAGCAGTCCTGTACACGGAAGCCACTCCTGTATTTTTCTGAGTAGCCTAAACAGGTGGGACTCTAGAAGTCCTGTACACGGAAGCCACTCCTGTAACTTTTCTGAGTAGGCTAAACTGGTGGGACTCTAGCAGTCCTGTACACGGAAGCCACTCCTGTATTTTTCTGAGTAGGCTAAACGGGTGGGGTGCTAGCAGTCCTGTACACGGAAGCCACTCCTGTAACTTTCTGAGTAGGTTAAACGGGTGGGACTCTAGCAGTCCTGTGCACGGAAGCCACTCCACTGATTTTTCTGAGTAGGCTAAACGGGTGGGACTCTAGCAGTCCTGTACACGGAAGCCACTCCACTGATTTTTCTGAGTAGTCTAAACGGGTGGGACTCAGCAGTCCTGTACACGGAAGCCATTCTACTAATTTTTCTGAGTAGGCTAAACGGGTGGGACTCTAGCAGTCCTGTACACGGAAGCCATTCTACTAATTTTTCTGAGTAGGCTAAACGGGTGGGACTCTAGCAGTCCTGTACACGGAAGCCACTCCTGTATTTTTCTGAGTAGCCTAAACAGGTGGGACTCTAGAAGTCCTGTACACGGAAGCCACTCCTGTAACTTTTCTGAGTAGGCTAAACTGGTGGGACTCTAGCAGTCCTGTACACGGAAGCCACTCCTGTATTTTTCTGAGTAGGCTAAACGGGTGGGGCGCTAGCAGTCCTGTACACGGAAGCCACTCCTGTAACTTTCTGAGTAGGTTAAACGGGTGGGACTCTAGCAGTCCTGTGCACGGAAGCCACTCCACTGATTTTTCTGAGTAGGCTAAACGGGTGGGACTCTAGCAGTCCTGTACACGGAAGCCATTCCACTAATTTTTCTGAGTAGGCTAAACGGGTGGGACTCTAGCAGTCCTGTGCACGGAAGCCACTACACTGATTTTTCTGAGTAGGCTAAACGGGTGGGACTCTAGCAGTCCTGTACACGGAAGCCATTCCACTGATTTTTCTGAGTAGGCTAAACGGGTGGGACTCTAGTAGTCCTGTACACGGAAGCCACTACACTGATTTTTCTGAGTAGGCTAAATGGGTGGGACTCTAGCAGTTCTGTACACGGAAGCCACTCCACTAACTTTTCTGAGTAGGCTAAACGGGTGGGACTCTAGCAGTCCTGTACTCGGAAGCCACTCCACTGATTTTTCTGAGTAGGCTAAACGGGTGGGACTCTCGTAGTCCTGTACACGGAAGCCACTCCTTTCGTCGCAGTAGATAAGACTGGGGAAAAGAATCTTACTACGGGAGCATATAGAAGTCAAGTTACGAATTAGGTAGTAACTCGCGATTTACAGATCGGCCAAGACTGCCTAGGTTCGGTATCCATCTAAAACGCCTACACCTCGGCTCACCGGCCCCACATCCCTGACTAGTTGTCGAGAGACTAGGCCAAAAATAGAGGTAAATTACTGACCGGTCTTTCGCGGAAGCAATCGTCGCGTAGAACCGGGTGGGCACTCGTCATTATATATGAGTATGTATATATAGTGCGGGACGTCACATAAAAAATTTTGGAGGCCCCGGAGGGATGTTGTACGAAATCCTACGCGGTGTAGCTAAGTCGCGTACTTATAGTAAATCGATATTACATATTGGGTAATCCGGAGGATGTTGTAAGAAATCCTACGCGGTGTAGCTAGGTCGCATATTTATAGCAGGTCAATATTACATACTGGGTAGTTTGGAGGCATTTCGCGTAGTAAGAGAGTCGCATACTCGCAGAACGAAAAATCCCACGTAGACACAGGGGCGTTAAACTAAAGTGCTAGTATTCTTGTTAATTGTTGCCCTCATATATTTTTGTTTAAGTGGATAGAAGCGCACCAATCAGTCGCCAAAAGAGGAATTGGAACCGTAAGTCCAATATACAGTAGGGACGAGCTCTAATAAAATCGCTGGTCATCGACGCGATAAGGACCTTCCGTGCTGAAAAGGAACCCGGTACGAATTTGTCGGAAACACAAGTCGTAGCCCTCCCCGTATTCAAACTATTGCACGAGCACGCAGTAGAGTTTGTCGGTCGAGTTAAACGGAGACGGGCCGAGCAGCAGGTATTGGATTTACCGTTCCCGCCGTTTGGCTACCAGCGGCCAACTCCCAGGCGACCGATAAAGATAAAAAGAATACAGGAAGGTACTGGTTTTCTCAAGAGACGACCATTAAATCCGCTACCGGGACCTTCGCAATTGCGCTTGACTCAAACGCGCAGACCAGCCTTTATTGCGGGCAAAGAAAACTTGCGGCAACCGCGTCAAAGTAGCGATCAAAAGATTAGGAGGGAACGATCGCAGTCACCGCATAAGTTCCCCCTGAAAGTGGAAACCGTATTACCATATCCAACCGGACACGCACCACCTAATTCATCCGCGCCTGCTGAAACTGCCACCGTATATACTAGCTCGATAGGTAGGACCGCATCGCCAGAAAACGATGCGCATGTACATCCTGACACGTTAAGTGCGCCAAGTGACATCGCGGAGCCGTCGACGTCGAGCCATTCACAGTCACCTCCTAAAAAAAAAACTGAAAACCAGAAGCCGCCCGCCTACCCCACGAGACCTCACGACAGAGGACCAGGAGATTTTCAATAAAGCCCTAACAAAGGCCCATGAAGTGAGGCGGCAGAAACGGCTGGAAAGGGTGCGGCAAAGGGAACTGGAGTGGTGCGGCTCCTGTAGCGATCTTGAAGCCGAAGAAGCCGGAAATACCGGAAGGTCGGAGAGAGAGAGGGGTGACCCAAAAACGGGTATCAACGGTGGAGCAAGCGAATGTTCTGACAGCAGCTCGAGCAGTTCTAGCAGCTCGGGCAGTTCAAGTAGCTCGAGCAGTTCGAGTAGTTCTAGTGATAGTGATTAGTCCTATAGAAGTAGCTTGTGTAATAAAAAAAATATATATATACATATATACTTATACATGTTACTTAAACTTTTCACCCTCACTTCAAATTATATGTATTTTATAAAAAAAAAAAATAATAAATAAATCCTATGCTATAAAAATAATCATTGCGTTAATTATTCGATGGGATTGCCACACGGTAACCTATTTATTCTAGACGAAACGGAAAGCAAGATAATTGAGACAATAGCGAGGTTAAACGTCTGCTGTAAGAAAATTTTTAAAACTTCCTCATTCACGGCAGAGAATAGAGCTTTTCTAGAGGAATTGCAAGACGCATGTGCCGAAACACATAGCAATACTAATTATTTGTACGATAAGCTATTAAAAGCTGAACGCGATATAGAGATTTTGAAGAACGAGAATAGAGAGTTAAAGGGTATATTAACGTGTATATTAAAGACTAATATAAAAACGCTAGTTCAAGTAAACTTAGGAGAACGGATCGAAATGGATGCTATTGAAAACTTAGAGCTAGCGTTAAGCAAACTAAAGCTGGACGAGTGATTTGACCGTTTTCTTTTCTTATTCTCTCGCGTTTCCCTCGGGTACTATATTAACATAATCGATTTAGTGTTGCGAATTAAATAATAGTTAATAATAGTTAGAGGCCAGACTCGAACCATTGCGCGTACGAACCAATATTGTTCATACTTATAAATAAAGCGAGAAGCTTCAACGGTAATATCCACATATGTCGGATCGTAGGATTACGAGACAATTGGCGGGCAAAAACGAGGAACTCAAACATAAGTTAGAATCTTCCGACCCCTTCGCGCCGCGATCTAAAATACCAAGAGGAGAAGCAGATATCTCCTGCGAATCCTGCAACTTATCAAGTAACGAAATAGCCGCAGGACAGGAAAATAACGACTTCCGAGACGCCAACCGAGATTCGAATAGGTTTACCAGGCAAATATCCTTTGAGGTCCATAGTGACGATCATAGAGATAACGCCCTCGAACTCTCAGACGCGTTGGAGAGTGATAATAGCGAGGATTCCGAAATTAGACGCAGACCTGCGAACCCTGTTGCGATCCAACTCATTAAGGACACCATAATCGCAAACATGCCGCCGCAACCGGTGCCTTTAAAGGACGCCTTAAAGGTTGTTCCTTCCTTTAACGGAAGAAAAGGAACTATTAGCGCGTTTCTTGAGGGATGCGATGAGGCTCTAGAGATGGTAGATCAGGCGAGCGAACCTAATTTTGTAAAAATGTTACGTTCGCGGATAACGGGTGAGGCCAGGGAAGCCATCCGTGGAGAATCGTTTGATACGCTAGAACAGTTAAAGGATGCTATTAAAATGATATATGCGCCTCCCCAGACTGTTCACCAACTAATAGGCGAATTAGGTAGCGAATTTCAAAGAGATGAGGAAAACGTGATTACGTTTGCGAATAGAGTGAAAGATCTTGGTCGTCGACTTCTGGAAGCAAAGAAAGCGTATTTGGGAGAGGTCACAGAAGAGGACCGAAGAATGGCTGAAAAAACGGTAATAGAATGCTTTCGCAACGGATTGAAAGCCGAGATAGATAGGGATTTAGAAACTCTGAGGATATCCGTAATATCGTTAAAAACGCTATAAAAGCTGAGCGGCAAATACATTCGCGCATGGTTTTAAAGAAAAGTACTGTGAAATCCGAGCGCAAAGAAAAGGATAAAGAGGATCGTAAACGATCTTTTGTGTGTCAAGCGGATCAAGACATCATCCAAAAAGGGATCGAAAGGTGTCGATTGAATGATAAAATTGGGCAAAATTCAGATAGGTTTAATCGACGACCAAATTCCATATGTTTCACGGATTTGTCAACTTTGTGAGGTACCTGGACATACCGCTAAAGATTTTCCTAATCAGGTGAAATGTCAGCTGTGCAACGCTTTAAGTCATACAGCCAGATCATGCAAACAAAGTGAGAAATGCTTTCGATGTAATGAACCTGGACACCAGGCGATGAACTGTCCGCTAAGCTACGCAGCTGGAGCTCCACGTCCCTCCGCCGGGGTACAGTCGAAGGGACTTTGTAATAATTGCCGTAAACCAGGACATATAGCGGCAGCCTGCCCTCAAATGAATAACTGCGCATATTGCAAGAACAGAGGGCATCATATAAATGAATGCAGGAAGCGTATTTATAATGAGCAACAGAGGGCGGGAAACGCCTACGGTGCCTCCACGTCAAGGGCGCGGCAGGAAGCACCGCCAAGCAACACGCGCTCTGCCAATGTAATGATGATAAAAGAGGAGGATTGCGAATTATTACCGCTATAAACGCTGAAAAGTTACCGAGCGTAAATTTAAGATTTAAACAAAATAGAATTTCTTTTCTCATCGACTCAGGCTCGCATGGGAACATTTTAAAACTGAGCAAGCTTCCTGAAGGAGCCACGATAAACTCCAACGAGACTGTAAGGTTAAAAGGAATTACAAGCAATATCATAGAATCGTTAGGCACTGCTGAAATTAAGGGTTTTTCAGGTAGATTGATCTTCCATGTAGTCGAGGAATCATTTAAACTTCCTTACGACGGAATATTAGGTATAGATTTTCTACATCGTAAAGAAGTGATAATAGACTTTGGAAGGAACATTATGGCAGTTGACAAATATGAGATCCCAATAAACTGTAATCAAAACGGGATCCAGTCAAGTACGAAAATTTTGAACGCAAGTTTTTATAAGAAGGGCAATAGGTTCCTATTTTTGAAGGGGTATGACACGTTTTTCTTATTAGATACCGGATCCGAAGCTAACGTAATCAAAATTGGCGCAGTTCCGTGTATATCAGAGATAGATACTGAACGAGAAACATATCTCAGAGGTATCGATGGAGTACTGATTCCTACCCTTGGGGTAATTCGTATGAATATATTAGGAATACGAAAGGAGTTTATAGTACTACCAAATCATAGTCATATGCCCTATAACGCTATAATTGGTTCCAGTTTTTTATATAAATCGAAGGCTATTATTGATTTCAAGCAAAAAACGTTGAAAGTGGGGTATAATATAACTAATTTAGAGTGGTTGAGTGACGAGGAACTATTTTTCTTGAGTAATAACGATCTCGAAATAGAAAAGGAACTGGATATTTCGGATAAACCAGATTTCGAGGATTTTAAGACATGATGGCAATTCGATGGAACCTCGCCGAAAGATTGTAATATTAGATGCGATGAACATAAAGATTTATTCATGGTATCTGATTACACTACAAAGGCGTCCACTAGTACCGATCGAATTGAAAAAATCATCGAAATGACAGAGATATTCAAACTAGGAGAAACAGAATATAACCAAGCTTCTGATTTACTACGACGGAATGAAGACCGTTTTTATTTGGAAGGAGACGAATTATCAACGACGAACGTCGTTTCTCACAAAATCCCCACGATAGACGATATACCTGTTTTTACGCGCCAGTACCGATTACCCCATATTTTAAAGGAAGAGGTAAACACACAGGTTCGAGATCTATTAAAAAAGGGGATAATTCGACATTCTAGGAGCAGTTACTCCTCGGCCCTATGGGTTGTTCCAAAGAAGAGCCTAGCAGATAATAAATCTAGATGGAGGGTGGTAGTCGACTTTAGAGCATTCAATGAGAAGACCGTAGCGATGGCTTACTCGCTGCCTAACATTGTAGAGATTCTCGATACCGTTGGCTCGGCGAAATATTATACTGTAATGGACTGTGTATTTGGGTTCCATCAAATCCCAATGTCCCCGGACGATATGCATAAAACAGCGTTTTCGACACCAGATGGACATTTTGAGTTTGCACGAATGCCTTTCGGTCTGAAAAATGCTGGCGTTGAATACCAGCGCGCTATGAATTTCATCTTAGAGGGGCTTATTGGGAACGGTGTATTTGTGTATATGGATAACATTGTCATTTACGCAAAAACGTTAGACGAACACGCGAGGTTGTTTGATGATGTTATGAAGAGATAGCGAAACGCTAATTGGAAATTAGAACCCGGTAAATGCAAGATTTTGCAAAGGCAAGTAGCATACCTGGGCCACGTACTTAGCGAAAAAGGACTTACGCCGGACCCTAAAAACTTAGAAGCGGTCGAAAGATTTCCGTACCCTAGAAACGTAAAAAACATACAACAATTCTTAGGTCTCGCCGGCTACTATCGTCGATTTATAAAGGGCTTTGCTAAAATAGCAAAGCCTTTGACAAAACTACTCCAAAGTAATGAACCGTTCGTTTGGAGTAATAATGCTGAAAATGCATTTCAACAGTTAAAACAAGCATTATGTACTGCGCCTGTACTTCAGTTTCCTGATATAATAATATCAGGATAAACCCTTTTTAATAACTACAGACGCATCGGGCTACGCGATTGGGGGGACATTGTCGCAAGGAAAAATCGGTAAGGATCAACCCATTGCTTATACGTCCCGTGTCTTACGCGGACCCGAACTCAGATATGAAGTTTATGAGAAGGAAGCTCTGGCTATGCTTCATGCAGTCCAAACCTTTAGATCGTATATTTATTGAAAACATTTTACTCTTATAACAGATCATCAGCCTTTATTGTGGTTTAAGAAAGCGGATTTAAATACCAGAGTAATTAAGTGGCGATTTAAGCTTTCTGAATATAACTACGACATAGTTTACAATCCCGGAAAGGCGAACATATACGCGGATGCCCTATCTCGGAATCCGATAAAAGGTCTAAACGTAGTTACGAGAGGACAAGCAAAAAGCGACCAGTTCTATAAAGAACCAGAAGTTAAAACCGCCCAAAATCCCAAATTGCATAAAGAAATTGCCCCAGAATTTTTAAGAGAAAGCGGGAATAAAGATACTTACAATACATATAGTTCGGATAATTTAAGAAATGATATACAGTCCCACCGTCCGCAACGACGTAAAACTACGATCGAACCTGGTCTAAGCGTCTTTACAAAAGAAAAGGCAGATAAAGGTAAAAGATACTGTAGTAACAAAGAACAAAATAATACGTCAATTGTTAACGATAACAATGCAGAGACGCCACCGTCTAACTGGCGTCAACGCTTACGTAAACCCAAAGGTAATGAAGAGGATAATAAACAGAGTGAAGGGGAAGACCAGCAAAAATATGAAAGCTGGCGTGAGAAACCGCCTAAGACCAGGGGTAGCACCAAATTACCTAATTGGCGAGAGAAACCTGGCAAGGCGACAGTTTTAAAGAAAATACCCTCGCGACAAGAAGAAAGCCGTTACAAACGCGATGTAGAAGACCGAGGGTTATGCTATCCGTCGGAAATACGCATCCACCCCCAGAAAAGGGTGACTTTTGATGAAAAGATTGAGGACATAGAACCATCCCAATGGTACAACGGTTCACATGAAAATATGATTTCCGAACCTCCCGAGAACATAATACAGAGTGAAGATAATAATAAACCATTAGAGAATACGGAATTTGTTAGTGACACAACGAAAGGGGAGCATAATCGAAAAAGAAGAGGGCGTCCCCCAAAATCGGTATCAGCCAAGGAATCCGATCAAAATGAAAATCGGGATATCGAAGTTACACAAAAATTAAGAAACTCCGGGTGCACACGCGCCCACGTAAATAAGAGGAAGGTAATTAAAAGAGACGAAACAATAGAGTTACGCAATAATAGTACAGACGATACCGAGGGTGCTCTTAGCGAATCGAGCAGCGATTCGACATGCAGTAAATTCTCGCGTCGTAGGAAAAAACCGTACTCAAAAAACGAGAGGGATCTAAGGGGTATTGTCAGGAATACCCCCGTGAATAGCTCAAGTTCCGAACTCTCGAGCGAAACGGAATCCGATATAGAAAGCGACTCAGTTAATAATACGGAAAAATTTAACAATACCGCTAGGGAAGAATTTAATACAACCAGGAGTTTAGCCCAAGGGTAAAATTACATTATAGAGACAAAAGAACTAATACAGTTTAGAACCGATCATATCATTTATTTTATTACTAAAAACGGGGAAGCTTGTGATGAAGGTGCGCGGAAACTGATTGAAACTAACAAGATTCCCGCTCAACAGGAAGTAGAGGTAAAAGGGATAAAGGTTCTTAAAAGAAGTAGCCGAAAAGTCCTTATTGCCATGTGCATCAAAGGTGATCAGCCTGAATGCTTGACTACTATAAAGGAAAATATACAAGAAACTTGTAAAATGCTAAAGGCATTTCTAATAGAGAGAGGAATAAGGGAAGTAAGCTTAGTGTATTCGCAGAAAATAGCGGAACTTGCATGGACCGAGGTTTTAGATATCTTTAAAACCGAATTTCATAACGCTGGTATTAAAATTATAATCTGTAAAGGAAATCTGAAGTTTGTCCCGAAAGAACGAAGGGATGAAATATTTTATGAAAAACACAACTCACCAATAGGAGGACACAGGGGGGTTTCAAAGACGTTTAATAGAATACGCCAAGAATATTACTCGGAGAATCTTAAAGCAGACATACAGAGACGTATACAGCAGTGTATCGACTGCCAACTAAAAAAATTAGTACGAGTAAAAACAAGGCAGCCGATGATAATAACGGATACACCGGGGACAACGTTTGAAAAAATGGCTCTAGATATTGTCGGACCTTTGCCAAAAACAGTGAATGGAAATGAGTATATATTAACCATGCAAGACCAGCTCTCAAAGTATTGCATTGCTGTGCTCTTGCCCAACGCCTTGGCATCCACGATCGCGGACGCGTTCATAAAAAGGTGCATTTGTGTTTTCGGAGCTCCAAAGGTTGTACTTACAGACCAGGGTAGAAACTTCTTAAGTAACTTGATGCAGCGAGTAGCAAAGAGATTTTGGATAAAAAGAGTAAGGACGACTGCGTTCCACCGACAATCTAATGGGTCATTGGAGCGATCCCACCATGCTCTGGGCGAATTTCTTAAGCGGTGTACCGAGAAAGATAGTGAATGGGATGAATGGGTAGAACTGGCCACGCTAAATTATAATACTTGCGTACAGGAGAGCACTAAACACACACCCTTCGAAGTAGTGTTTGGTAGATTAGCAAGATTACCGTCGAACGATCCGCTCAGAGAAGCTGATTTAGTTCCAACTTACCAAGGATACATTAAGGATTTAGTCGTCAGATTGACAGGCCTAAAAAGGCTTACGTACGAAAACTTAATCGCATCTAAAGAAAAGTCGAAGAAACTATATGATCGGAATATCAACCACGTGAATTTTAGAGTCGGAGATTATGTGTTTTTGTTAAGCGGTCCCAAACACGGAAAATTATCAAACCATTATTCGGGTCCATTTCGCATCTTAGAAATAATGGCTAAAAATAACGTAAAAATCGAACATATGAAAGGTACTAAAGTAGTACACGCGAATCGGATCAGGATATCATATATTAACAATGAAAGAAAGAAGGGTGACAATTGCAAAAGAGAGTTTTAAAAAGGTTTATTCTTACCCACGATATCTAACCAGGCGATTATTTCTTATAATAAGTAAAATTATAATAACAAAGATACATTTTTTTTTAAATTTAATGTTAAATGAATAAGGAAGTTTAATTAAGTATGAATTAACCAGTTTTTTTATTATTTTTGATGAATTAGAATGTATTACTTATGCGATTTGTTCTGTATGATTAACGTTAAGTGTATACGATTACTAATAAAAAGAAGTAAAATTATAGTAACAAAGATACGGTTTTATAAAAGAAATTTAATGTTAAATGAATAAGCAAACTTAGTTAAGTGTGAATTAAACAGATTATTATTATTTTTGTTTATTTGTTTCTCGAAATAGAATGCGTTTTATGTAAAGACATACCATAGAATATTTGTGCGATTTATACTGTATGATTAGCGTTATATGTAACGATTCCGAGTGAATACGCGCCGTTTCATCGACTAACATTATTCATCTATCGATCCTAGTGATAAGATTGGATTATTTAAAAAGAAATCAAATATTTTTGACCATTAACACGATGTAAGTATGTGCATACGGATACGTATTTGTAGGTATATGAATTTTTATAAATAACGAGATGAACCGATAATCGATATAAATTACAAGTTTGGTATTGGGATCGAGTAGTTAGAGATTTTACCTGGAAACAAAAAATATATATAACAGGAAGAAAACCACAGGACCAAAAGGGGTGCTGTGTCAAACGAAATTATACAATTGAAACCATAGAAGAAAGCAATTATAAGCAGTAATAATCCATTTCCGAACGTGTTCTGACGCAACCATTTGTATCGAACACCTCGGACTAAACAACTCAGCGTTATGGTTGCTTGTATTCTCTTTAATCCACAACCAACCATTTAAGGCTATGGGTGTCGCGTCCTGCGACGTTATGAACAATATAAGTATATATATATATACACACGTATATTGAACTAATTTTCATGGCTTGGTACAAGCGCCTTTTTCTTATCGCCGAGAGTAACCGGACACCCTGTTGTCGGAAACTGAGCGTCGACGCTGACCTCGGAGAAAAGTTCCCGAATCAACGCCGAATATTAACTGTCGAAATTTCTCATTACAATCGACGTTAATATTAAATTTGTAATTTTTAAAATTAAAAAAGAACGTAGAGACTAAATGATAAATTAAAGAATGGTATGCCATCGATACATATGCATGTGCACGTACTTTTGTTTTGATAAATTAATTACTATGTTAAGTATGATTAATAAAATATTAATTATTATAAGTAGAAAGATGGAGAATAAACTTTTAAATATATATTAGAGTATGATATAAAGATCAGTTTAATAATTGTAAAACATAGAGCAAAACCGAAACATTAAGATTAATAATATTAGTTCAGAATGTTAGAAGTTATATACTTTATAAGATACGTAAAATAAACTAAATAATAGAGTAAGAGTTCTAACTTATGGTAGAAAGATTAGTTTAGTTAATAGAATAAGAGATTATATAAAATTAATAATTATAAACGTAAGCAACGGTTAAGGTATTAATTAAAGATCGTATTTTATAATGTCGCTATAAGTTGTTGTTCATGATCATAGCAGATGCGTTATATTTAAAAAATTAAATATTGTAAGAAAGCCAACGAAGGAGTTTATATTATAAACGAAATTTGACCCCTTCATTGGCTTTCCCTACGACCGTTCAGATGAATTTCCACGAAAAATTTGGAAGGCCTTTTTTACTTTGTCCGGACCACATATAAATATGAGTCGGACGAAGCGAAAAATCACTGCCGATCGGGATTGCAACTAGGTCAGATAGATCCGGTAGTTATAACCCTTAGAAATTTTGCGACCTTTTTCGGACTTAGAATTTTTTCGGGATTTTGGGACTGTGAAAATTTTCGACATTTTTGGACTTAGGATTTTTCTGACCTAGATTTTTTCTTGCGATTTTTAACTTGTAAAACATTTCGTATTTTTCAGATTTTGAACTTTTCGTGTTTCTCGAACTTCATCTTGTACGTGTTAACTAACTTTGTATACCCGACTTATATCTAATTTATTTTTATATATTATACGGTTGTATAATAAGAAGTATTATATAATATATAATATATATATATAAGAAGTATTATATAATATATAATATATTATATAAGAAGTACTTCAAAGAAGTAAATAAATAGTAAGTAACCAACAATATTTATCGTTTATCCTTAATAATATTATTTGTCCGTAATCTCCACTAAACCTAATCGCGATATATATATATATATATATATATATATATGTTACCTGTATCTTTTCTGAGTAGGCTAAACGGGTGGAGCTTTAGCAGTCCTGTACACGGAAGCCACTCCACTAATTTTTCTGAGTAGGCTAAACGGGTGGGACTCTAGCAGTCCTGTACACGGAAGCCACTCCTGTATTTTTCTGAGTAGCCTAAACGGGTGGGACTCTAGAAGTCCTGTACACGGAAGCCACTCCTGTAACTTTCTGAGTAGGTTAAACGGGTGGGACTCTAGCAGTCCTGTACACGGAAGCCGCTCCGGTAGTGTTGCTGAGTAGGGTAAACGGGTGGGACTCTCGTAGTCCTGTACACGGAAGCCACTCCTTTCGTCCTAGTAGACAAGACTGGGGAAAAGAATCTTAGTACGGGAGCATATAGACGAAGTCAAATTACGAATTAGGTAGTAACTCGCGATTTACAGATCGGCCAAGACTGCCTAGGTTCGGTATCCATCTAAAAACGCGTACACCTCGGCTCATCGGCCCCACATCCCTGGCTAGTAGTCGAGAGACTAGGCCGAAAATAGGGGCAAATTATTGACCAGTCATTCACGGAAGAAAATCGTCGCGCATAGAACCGGGTGGGTACACGTCATTATATACGAGCATGTATATATAGTGCGGGACGTCACAATACTATAATTTTCAGAATAAAATAAATTATTGCAATTACTCTATAATATACATAAGTAATTCAGATAAAATTTTTTAACAATTTCTTCAATAGATAATTTCATCATAAGTGAGGTTATGTCCACAATCACTGCAATATTATAAATAAACAAACAGAATAATTTCTTTATTAATTTATACAGAAAATGACTCTATGATTTAGATTAATCTTTGTGTTAAATCGGAATTACACGAATTGTTTCTCAATATGTATATCATACCAATAAGTAATAATACAGAGTATTTTTGATTTATAATTATTATTTATATTTTTATTATATGAGACAATTAATGGATTTTCTCTTTTTGTTCCTACGCGTTATTTACTACAATATAATATAAGCATTAAAAATTAAAATTAAATTTTTTAAATTAATTAAAGAATATCCATTTTAGCACAACATCATAAGACTCAATTTGAAATTTCTACAATGGAAGAAAGGAAAGTCTTGATTTTCTTTAGAATCAAAAATTCGTCTGCATGATAAAGCTGGCATCGGAGTTGGGTCTGAATTGTTTTTTGATACTCGTGCGCATATTAGATGTTTTGGCTTAGCCTCTGTAATGATATAAACGAAAACGACAACGTCGCATTGGACAAAAACGTATAACTATATCTATATATATTTATTGCTACATCACAGCTTGTGACGTAGGCAAATGCGCACATTAATTTATGCTGACGTAGCTGTGACGTCGCGTTGCGGCGTTAGTGTAGCAGTTGACCCTGTTGAGGGCGTACGCTCCCGGCGCTCGAAAATCGTCGAGCCTTTCGTATATGACATCGGCAATCTCTCCTTATTATCTCTGATCATACTGAATATAATTTGTGACGACAATTTTTTTTTATTTTTATACATTAAATTAACTTTAGAATTGTGGCAAGTGACTGTTTTTTTTTAGTTTGAACAAAAGAAATGATTGCAAAATAGGGTTCTTTTACCAACAACCTCGAAACTACATATATATATATATATATATATATATATATATATATATATATATATATATATGCACATTGTTTTTGAACATTTGTGTAGAAGGAGGATGGTATGTCAAATTACTAAAAATTTTTTACTTTAGTAGGGATAGGGGTATATATAGATTAGAATATTAATATAAAGTGTTGGTTTAGTCCTTGATGAGGAGCCGTAGCGAGCTCGAAACATTGGACAACCTCATCTGATCTTTAATTGAGTAAAGGTGTTGGGAACTGTCAGATTGCATTTTACTAATAAAAAATTTTTTTCAGCTAATATATTTTTATTTCAGATTAGTCTACAGGGGTGATTTTAAACAAGGACCGTCTAACTGTCATAATTTTCAATTAATTATATATTTATATGTAACAGTATTGATATAAATATATATTGATATTATTATGTATTAATTTTAAATTATTTAATTTGACTGTAAGACCAATAAAAATATTTATTAATAATATCAATTAATATAAAACATAATCGTTATTTTATTCCTCATTATGAAGTATTTACGTTATCAAATGAAACAACTAAAGTACGAGTAATCTTTTATGCGCCGTTTGTAATAGTCAGGAATCTCTTTAAATCAGTATTTAAAAACAGGTCCAAAAACAGTTTCAAAATTCAATAAGATATATTGTCCTTAATAATACGTTTTCATATACATTCATGTTTCAGCAATCGACGTAGAAAAGATGTACCATCAAATCCTAATAGAGGAAAGGGGTTGAAATTATCAGAAACTTATTTTTAAAGCAAATAAAAAAGAATAGCTTAAAATTTATCAGGCGAATACCTTTACGCATGGAACTACATTAGCTCCTTTTCTCGTATGGAAAAGCTTATTTCAGTTTAGTTGATTACATAAACACAGCTTTTTCAGATGCTTCAAAATGTCGGTGGATACATTGGATAACGATAAGCGATCTATTAAAATAGAAAATTCCCGAGGAATTGGTATCAAACATAATTAAAAGAACAATTTTATTTATTTTAGCTTGGATACATGATCCTATACGCTTACTTAATCCAGTAACCATAATAACAAAAATATTAATGCAAAAATTATCGCAATCTAATTTAAATTTAGATGATTCAATGCCATTAGATGTCGATCAAACTTGAGATAAAATAAAATCGGAATTTAAGTTGCTAAATAAATTTGAAATAGCGAAATATATAGAGATACACAACTTATGCAGAATGCATTTCCACATGATCAATTAAAGGAAGAACTAAAGCAATGTTTAATGTAACATGCTTTTAAAATTGCAATTAAATATGTGAAGCTTTATTATTAAGTTGTTTATTAAAACTTATGCGTCAATGCATTAATAAAAATAATAATAATAATATACACTTGTGGTCGAATTCAATTATCATGCTACAATGGTTACAGATGGGGGCATGCTTATTGAAAACTTTAATTGCCAATTTAGTCACAGAAATGAGTAACATATGCCGTTAAAGGAAACTCCAGTAGCTTAGTTGTTACGGAGATAAATGCTCTCTGAGTAAAATATATTTTAGTGAGGGATACTTAAAAAATTCAATCTTATTCGCTGAAAAATCATGATGTGACGGGTTTAATAATTCAAAATTTTCAGGAAAAATATTTACATAGTGGTGCTTAAATAACTTTGTATACAGTAAGATCACAATATGGGTCTGTATCAGGTAAAAATGAAACAAAAAGGGTGATTGGAAAAGATATGAAATTTTACCGAGTAAAACCACAGGAATGTGATTATATTATGGGAAATCTTCCTAAACATAGAGTTGCCCACACGTGACCATTCATAAAAATCAGACTATTATAAATAAAATAATATTTGGTGCGCTATTTTGTTTTGTGGAATTAACTTAAATAATTGAGATATATTTCGAAGAATATAATATATATTCATTCTTGGTTGATTCCACAGATTAAGCGATGTACAACATCGACAAATTTCTCTCATCGACGATTAAGTCATTCGAGAGTTTTTTTCTTTCCTTGACATGTGCAAAATATAACTTTTAATTTTTTGAAGAATAAGTATAAATCATTCGCCGAAAATAAATACTATTTGTACGCTTCGCCCTCAGTTACCTGCTGAACTCGTCAGTAGGACGACAGGTAACCAATTCCTAGACGTACGATGCTTGCTAAAATCGATGACAACTTATAATATAAAGCCGATAAACTTATCTATGGGAGAAGATTTATACTTATTCTTCAAAAAATTACAAGTTATATTTTGCACATGTCGAGGAAAGAAAAAACTCCCGAATGACTTAATCGTCGATGAGAGAAATTTGTCGATGTTGCACATCGCTTAATCTGTGGAATCACCCAAGAGTGAATATATATTATATACTTAGAAATATATCTCAATTATTTAATCAGACTATTACTGCGGGCACTTTTATGTAAAGGAAAGAAAACATTACAATATTACAGTCTGACAAGTAATAGCGTGGTCTATAATATTTATATATACATTGTACACATTACAAGCGATGATGCAATTCGATCGATAATGTGTCCAAGTCAACACCAGCGTCGATAATTGCCTGGCATTTCCGAGACATGCTTTCTACTAATTTGACGACGTATTCTAGTGGCAACGATCTCCAGATCCGACGAATTTAGTAAGACAACTGCTTCAAAGTGTGTGTGCGTCTTCCACGAAGCTTCTGTTTAATATATGCCCATACATTTTCAATAGAGTTTGCATCGGGCGACTGCGACGGCCAATTCAATATAACAATGCCACATTGAGTCTTTCACTCAGTACAGAGCTTGCTGCGATGTGTAGGATCGTTGTCCTCCTATAGAATCCAATCTTCATTTTTTCTGATGAACCATCGTTTGGCAGATGGCAGTAAAGACTTTTTATAGATTTTTATCATTTTCTCGGCATTTAGGTTGTGAATAAAGAGATGCAAAGTGCCGAATCCCTGCTTTGAGAAGTAGCTCCAAAGATGCACCATTATTCCTTATTTTACGGTCCGCTAAACGAGCCTATTGGTAGAAGTTGACCAGGCTCGCGTGAAGATGCAACGTGCGCTTATAGAATATTTATTAGTGAAAATCGCATTTTAAAAATCTCTATCAATATTCTCATGCGTCCAAGCGAGTCGCTTTGTCACATGTTTTTCAGTTAACAAAGGCTTCTTCATTGTGTTGCTCCATTTCAGGCCATGAGTACGTTCGGATAGTTTCGCAGGATCATTTTTTTTGTCCATTTTTCCTATCGAGCCACGTTCTGGTAAATCATCGACATTTTTAGCCACTCTATATAGCTGTACCCACTTCTGTACAAATGCATTCGATTTTTTCATATAATTAACAGCCGCTGATTGCGGCATTGTGGGACCTTTCGAGTGTACGCAAAAGAAAACAGCATCGTAGCGCGATGCGTACTTAGCACTCATGGCGTTTAACGTGATTCTCTTTCAAATGATCAACGAAAACTGAATCTTTGTTGAGAATGCATCAAGGACAAAGCTTCCCTCTATCAACTTACAAAGGAATTTAAGCGAAATTTTTCATTACCTGTCAGTAAAGTCGAACATGCTCTTACTTGAGTGACTGTAAAGAATTTAAAGTATACTTAGCTATTTTTGTTTGTGTAATGATCAAAGGGTGATTTAAGAGCTTTTACATGTAGAGATAAAAGATTAAATTTGTATTTTAATAACGCCACCAATTTTATAGGAGTCAATCACGAATTGAAATCAATTAATAAATACTTAAATTCAAAAGCATTTAATAATTGCAGTGTCGACGATTTATCAAATCATAGCGTTAATTGATCTTTTTTGGCACTACGTTTTACTCATTTTGATGAATTATGAAAGGATTCTATGAAACCTTTCAAGTATCATCTTTACCAAACTGTAAGCGAAGCATTATTTACTTATAATAACCCGTTTCACCCGCGATAATAATGGAACCGATTTCTTAAACAGTGAAAAAATGTCTATTTAAAAAATACTCCTATGTATAAATTTATATTCCTACAGATGTTTTTAGCTATGATAATATTTCTGAAGAAAATTTCAACAATTTCGTCTCAAGGTTACCTGAACGGTTGCCTACGTGTATTCGATACAGGTATTTTCGATGTTTTTCACATTATTCTTGAGAAATACTGCTTGTAGATAAGAAATATAAAATATATATTTATAAAATACAATAAAACATATGTATTTTAATCAGATTTATAACTATTGTTTAAAATATTTTTTGTAAATTTTACTATTTTCCTAGATAAGTTTAAAAGACTGTATTTTTACAGTTTTTGCTATGAAAATTCAATTTTTGCCAAACGCCACTGCTATCGTTTTAATCAGTACCCCAAAAAATACGAATTCAGAAATCCGATATAATCAGTTTTCTTATATCCATTCACGATTTCCGTTATGGTACTCTCATGACGATTTTGATCGCAGTAAGCTTGCTGTAAGCTTGCACTGTTAAAAAGTACTTTAAATATAATGTGAGCAGTGGGTATTTTCATTCATCGATTAATAAAAAGTTTAGTCGTGAATCTATAGAAATTTCTTATACTGTTATAAGTTTTATATCTATTTATATAGATGTTTTATTATTATTTTTTAATCTAATGAATTATATTTTCGATTATAGAACTCTTTTAAGCGTCAGATATTACTTATAACCTAATTTTCATATTTTTATTGCATTTTTAAATTGTAAATTGATACGTATATATGTAACGCATCGTAGATATATCATGCAAAGGAGTAAAGATTTTATCGGTATATTATATACTAACTGATACGATTTTTAGCCGTTCATAGGACTACGTAGTAAAGTAGGTATCCTTCTATCGATGACAAAGAAAACCTTTCTGCATCATCGCAGTAGCCTTGTAGCGATAATATGCAATCAATGCATACTTGCCATCAAATCAAAAACCTTAAAAAATTTGAGTTAAGCAAATTAAGGTTTTTGATTTTTTACTTAAAAACAAAGCGTTATATAAGAAAAAGCTAAAGAATAAAAAGTGCTTAGAATTGACCAAGAAGTATATCTGAATTTTTTCGAGACAATTCAATGAATTTTTTCAATTTATCACAAATTGCCAAATGGCAAAAATAAAAAAGTTGCTCAAAACTCAGTGAAAAAATTTAGACATATTCTTTGATTGATTCTAAGCACTTTTTATCTTATTGATTTTTTCGTCGAATGCATTATATTCGAGAAAAAAATTCGTGAAAGTTTGGGCAAAATTTTGCGCTTCAGGCGCCATTTTCTAGCCGTCATATTGAATTTCTGGATTCGGGACCAAACTGAATTTAAAGTACAACTCAGTTATGCACTCATAGTTGAAAAATAAAGTTCCATCCTCAACGTTAACACAACAAGAAATTAGACTTAAAAAAAAAGTATCGAAATTTTGCATTTTTTGTGTAAACGTCGCCATATTGGATTTTTGAGTGAAAACTTTGCAATTCTGATACCAGAAATGGAAAGTAGAGAAAAAAATACTTCAGAAAAAGTATGTTTGCTTTGAATATATCCGGGGAATATGTGATAGATTTATGGTTGAAAACAGAGTTACGATTTCTTTGTTTTGGACGTTAATGAATTAAGTAAATGCTTCCTTGATTTAAGAAGTTGCTTTCCTAAGTTAAGAAAATAATTTACTTTGTACAAGTCAAGAAAATATTTACTTGATAACATATATTTTTTTCTCAGTGTATTAAACGTTTTATTATTTTCAATAAGAAATAAGCAGGCGAATTAAAGCTGTTCATTCAAAATATGTAAATAAATAGTTCATACAAAATTTTCCAATGTTTATAATTCAATTTTAATAATATCAATTTGTTGGTATACTAGTTTACGGAACAAAAGAAAATGTTAAAAAAAACAATGTTTTTCGCTCGTTATGTGCTACATTCTCTACGCCAGTCAACACCGCAATTCTATATATACATATATAGATATAATTATATCTGTTTTACACAGTAACTTAGCGACACGTACGTATTTATTCACTTTACGGCTATAATTGTTATTAATATTTGAATATGTCTAATATGGTGTTACCACATATCAAATAAATTGATAATATCAAGGAAACCCCGTATATTTTTACTGAAAATACACAATACAGAGCATCGATTCGCATCGATATTTTAATTGAAATGTGACAAATGTGAGGTTATTGTGCTGTTACTCCTGATAAACAATTTTCAACAAACATTGTTATCTCGAATTCAAATAAAGTGCTTAAAGTAAATTAGACAGCGTTGTAATATCAATTACTACGATAAGCAAATGTAAACTAATTTTTAATTTGACTTATATATAGATGGTTAGGTACCTCCTTAAGAATATATCCCAGAAAATACATCTCAGAAATAAAATTAATTGAGAGCGTTCTTTGTCAGAAGTATATATTTAGTTCATTTCTATTTTTGAAATATTTGAAACTAAAAACATATATATTTGATAGTTGATTTGTATTAACTATTTATTTATATATTTTAAATGAATCGTTTTGATTCGTCTTCTCACTGCTGAGTTAAAATAAAAAAATGTTTAATGTATTACATTTTATTTTATAATGTATATGCATTTAACTAAACTAATGAATATTGTTGTCGGTCTTACTGTCTTTATACTATAATATATTATACTAAAATAATGACAGTCAGACTGTCCTTGTTTATTATCATCCTCGATGAATCTGTGATAGAACTTATTACTAAAAATAAAATTAAATTAGATTAAAAATTGAAAAATTAAAAAAAGAGTATTTAACTAACATAATTAACTTAACATTGAAATCATCTTAATTACTATTATCAAAATTTGATCTATATGCATGAATTTAAGATATTTAGAAAAATCTGCTAATTGTAAACTATAAACTTTTTCCAAATATTATTGAATTGCTTATCATATATTTGAAGTATCTTATATAATCATATTTGGTATATAACCACTTTATATGGCGAAGACGGGGAGAGAGAGAGAGAGAGAGAGAATTAGAATTTTATTATTAGAGCCTAAGGACTCGTGGTCCTTCATAGAAAGAATAGAGAGAAGATGGGGATTGAGACCTGAAATTGACCCTCGAAAAAACGCTATTTTTGTGAAATTTTTCTGAGAATGCTATGGAAGATATGGATGTAGGATTGCTGATCGGTTGAAATGCTTAATAAATACACTCTTGAAGTACATACAAAAAATTTTTTTAATTTATTTTATACATTTTTTATACATGTAAAGTATGGTCAAAGCCAACACCTCAAAAGGTAGGTAACGTTGGCGCGGTCGTAAAATCTTACCGACGGATGGTCTGAAACAAAAAAATTAAATAGTTGTATGTTTAGTATGACTCCAGAAACCGATCTAACTAGAATATTTTACGTAGGTGCAAAATCAACAAAATAGCGGCTCAAATACAAAAGAAAAAAAATTGCTTTTTCCGCTTTTTTGCAATAAAAATATAGTTAGAATTAAAATTTTAAGTTGATTGTAGTTAGGACAGTTGATACAAATATATAGAATATGTGTTCAAAATTTCATAAGGATCGGTTCAATAGTTTTTTAGTTTTCACGACCACGATACTTGAAAACGCTGTTTTGAGAAAAACGCGTTTAAAGTTTTTGTAAGTGAAAAATCATAGAAAAAATTATCTTACGCTCAATCAGCGATACCTGGGCCATACCATATGCCTTCAACTTATTCCAGGCGAGTATTTTCATCTAATTTAGCCTGCTTTTTTGAGTTCTACTCTCCTTAGAAGCCTCAGTCGAGCGGTGGTGCTCTCGGACGATGCGCTGTTGGTCGCGCATATTGGCGAACTGCATGGCGGTTTGGCTGAGTTTCAGGCCCATAATTTCGATTATTTTCAAAAGTGAGCTGAATCCTTCATTAAAAATACAGGCGGCAGTGAGGCATGCAATTTTAACGATTTTTTTTCCATTATAGACATGCTTCGGTGCAATAACCCAAACTGGTGAGTTGAAACACTCATTGTTATTTTGAGTATTTCTGTCCAAACATCTCTCCAGCAATTCCGTTTTTTTAGACCGTAGATCGGTTTCAACACCTCTTGTACGTCATTAGCAAGAGTAGGACGATGTTTCTAATTTTTTAAAGCGTTATTTGTTTCGGCCTTCTTATACTTGCACCAGCTGTCTGAACAGTACGTATGCTGTTGTTTGGAGTCTGTTGAGATTTTGTGGTAATAGCCGGCCCAGATCTCGTTTCGCATGCCTTCTACTGAATTTGAATTTCTTTCAATTGCAAGACTGTAGTTTTTAGATAACTACTTCATTAATTTGATACTTAGATTAGTAGTCTTCACTTTTTTAATCACGACTTCTGGTTTCTTCACAACTTTCTTCAAAATACAGAAGCAAAATTATAAAGCGAAGGTAATATTGAGAAATAAAGGTATATATTTTGATGAGAATATATATAGGTGTAATGATTTACAATAGGGAAACAGCTGCTGGAGCGAACAAGGCCAGGTAGATGGTTTATATGGCGCGTGTGTGCTGGGCGGGTCGGAATAGCGCGCTCAGGTAAGTGCGTTCGAAAGATGAAAAAGTATAGTTAGACTACCTGAATCTTTCTAAAATTTTGAGCTAACATTCTTGAATATGTTTACTTTCGAAACATGTAAAAAAAATAAAACATTTTTTTTCAAAGTTGTAAAGTAGAATATTGCCTTAATGGGAATTAACGGAGATTATTCAAGCATAGCAATCTACCTCCATATTTATATATCCAAATAGTCTACGGATTGTTGTTAAAGCAGCTTCTTATTTTGCGATATTTTTTATCGTAAAAAAAATACTGTCTATATTCTTCCAAAGATGATAAAAAGTCTATGTTTCGAGTCCCATAGCATATAATTTATTAGTTTTTGCATGATCAGATCATAACACACAAACTCTGTCTCTTTATATTATATATACTAGCATCACCCGTTTCGGCTTCGCCAAAGATAATAATTTAACGATTTCTTAAACAGTTCAATAATATCTAAGTAAAAAGTATTCTATTTAAAAATTTATATTACTATAAATAATTTACCATCATTTACCTATAGTCGCTTCTGTTTAAAAAACTGCTTCAAAGCAGCGTCCACTTCATAAAACAGATATTTCGTCGACCATTTAATACAATATAAATATATGTATATGTATATGTATATATATATATATATATATATATATATATATGTGTGTGTGTGTGTGTGTGTGTGTGTGTATATATATATATATATATATATATATATATATATGGATAAATCCAAACATTCTGGGACCCACCTTTATTTTTACATAAATCAAACATTTACATTTATAATTAACTATTTTAATAATTTTTTTTTTTAATAATTTTTTTTTAATAAATTTATAACGAAAATTGCTTTTCTGGGAAGTGTGCGGTATCTATTCGAATTTTCCGGGCATCCCCGAAAATGAATGAGGACTTTCTGGGCACCCCAGAAAATAAATGAGGACTTTCTGGGCATTCCAGAAAATACTACAATAATTTTCTGGGCATCCCAGAAAATACTACAATAATTTTCCGGGAATCCCAAAAAGTCTAGTATGATTCTTTATAGTCAAAAGAATAAAATAGATGACTATAATTTGTGAGCATTTCAAAAAATCACTTTTTAATAAGTTACCCCACTCTAAAAGCGTAAAAATCGTTATCTTTTCAAACTTCGCATATGGAGAGAAGGTTAAAAGAACAATATCGATGAAGGATTGTTAGTAAGAATATATTTAGCTAAACAAAAATTTAATCATAAATAATTAAAAATTGCTGTTTGAGAGTGAATTTCTAAACAGACTATCGATTCGTTTTTTGCCATCGATGTTGATACAAACCAAATTTTTTACATCTTATACTATGTAGAGTTCAGAAAAACTGCGATTTTGAAACAAAGCATCGGGTATGAAAATAATGAAAATGAAATTTTGTTTATTACACATTTTCACATTTTGATTAAATATTTTAAAAATAACGTTTTCATATCAAGGAGCGTGGTCATACTCCGAAGGCAAGTGTGCGTACTACAGCCGGCGTACGACCGTGTTTTTAGTATATACTTTGATATTGGGTTGGGAGATTTTGAAATAATTATAGCGTCAATATTAATCTATGATATTACTTCTTATTGCTTAATATAAAGCTATTCTGTTAGACGACCTTTCAAAAAAGGTTTGATGTATAAATATTTTATTATATTAAAGTTATTACGCAATAAATACATTTTACTCCGTTTTCAGATTCTTTCCATTTATTTAATTTTGCCCATTAGTGAAAACGAACTAGATAATAAATAACTAAATTATATCTAGCTAAAACTTAAAGTGTAAAAAAAATTAGAAGGTCGAAACATTGGTATTTTTTGATGCTTGTGAATTGCTTATAGTATGTTAATCTTTAGAGCAGTACTAACTTTATGAACAGGTAACTTATATAGGGAACTCTAAAAATATAAAAGTCTTTCAATGTTTAAAACTTTTTTTTAATTCTAATTATTCAATTTATAAAAATAATACAATGAAAATTACAAAAAAATTATGCGAAAATTTATTTTTAAAAATGTATTTGAAAAGCGCATATAATATTAATAAATTTACCATGTCAAGAAAGAGACTAATTTTCCATATTATTATAAAATACAATTCAAGAGATGATATTTATAAACTTTTTATATACCATACGTTGTTCTGCACACTCTTCATTCTTTTCGATACGACGATAACGGTAGGTTTCATGAAAAAACTTTTTTAAATTTGTAGAAAAGATTTATAATTTCTTTACTTTTTCATCTAAAAGTTACAATGTATAAAAATTAAAACGTTTTGTACAAATTCCGATAGAAGATTTAAAAATAAGTCAAAAAGAGTAAGTAGAATGTGGTTGAATTTCGGAATCTCAAGCACAAACGGCATAAAATTATATTACATAAAAGTTTAAGAGTTCATGAACTGCATTAAATAATTAGGCTCGAAATACATTCTCTTATAAATCGCATGCCAATCTGAATTTGACATTTTATAATCGTATGAAATTTTTTACAGCTTCTATACGTAAAAACAATGAACACCGGTTTCAAGATTTTGCTTGAAAATTTTTTTTGTCCAAAATATAACCTAAAGTTCGAAAAGATTGGAAGATTTACTCTAAAATCTTTATAGTTCAAATTGATTAACTCAGACTAGTTTCTAGTAACTAGACTAGACCATATCTATGTCGAACTAATACAGTTTACACTTTGTTTCGTCAATTAATTTGGAGTGAATTAAAAACAATAAATTGCTAAAATTTTTAAACATTCATAATTTAATTGTCCAAATAATTGTAACATATCTGCCCGTCAACTGAGACTGATGGTGAAGAATAGTATTTAATCTAATATTCTTATTTATAAAATTTAAACGATTGAATTGTTTGTCCTTTAAATGTTATTTACTTCGCTTTTAAAGTTTAAATAATATAGCATATAAATGAAAAATTTCGTCATAGATACGATTAATATAGTTAATATAACAATTGATTTCAAGTATGATGGTTTTAGAGTAAATGTACCAATTTTTTCAAAATTCATATGTGGATAGGTTTGAAAAAAAATTTTTTCATCGAAATCCTCAAATAGGCGTTCATTAATTATATATATATATATATATATATATATATATATATATATATATATATATAATCTCAAATGAATTATGTATATCTGATTTTATTCATCACTTTTAACAAACAACTTTTTTATTCAATAATAATGAGTAATAATTTCGAAGCTTACACGAATTGGTACTCATACAGATTTACATATACTTGACTATGTAAAAATTGACTTCAATACTTTCTTTTGCTTAAATTAGAAATAATTGAATATAATTGAAATGTCATTTTATTATTAGGATTATTTTACGGTTATTGTTTTAAATTTGTACAGGTTTCATGAAATTTTTGAATATTTTAAAATTGTCTGAATGATTCACAGCGTATATATCATTATTATTGAATAAAAAAGTTGTTTGTTAAAAGTGATGAATAAAATCAAATGTACATAATTCATTTGAGATTATTTTCGACAAGGCGAACTGTCATTTCGGATGAGGATTTTTTATCCTTGTTCAATTACTTCAATTACTGTATTTACTGTTAAAATGAACGAAAACTAAAAATCTTTTTAAGACACCAAATGACAACCACACATTACAAATTTAAAGGAATTTTTGAAAAATTAATAAGCTGGAAACTAGATATTTTGTAACCTTCTGATATGGTATTAAAATTACTGAATTTAATTATTCCCGTACAATTTTGGAATTAAAGAAAATCAAAAAAAATATTTAAACTATTCTAATATAATATAATGTAATAAATGCAAAAGATTTTGGATCAATAAATCCTGTAAAATGTAAAGAAAAATTATATATAAATTTTAAAGGATATAATTATATATTTGTTATAACATAAAACGTATCACACATATTGTAATATTCTTACGAATCTAAATGTTAACGTATATGTAAACGTATATGTACGTAAATGTGCATACTAATATAAATGAAAAATAGCAAACTTCCGATTAGTTTCCTCGTCTAATTTTGATGAAAACGTATGAACTTATATTTTTTAAGCTACTAGTTAGAAGTATCGTACTGACTTTTAGATTTTCGATTTTCGTAGCGTAAGCCATAAAAGTAATGGTTTGAACGAACTTATCTCGAAAATTAAGAAATTTTTTGTGATCTAAAATTATTATTTAAAATATTTTTTGAGATTTTTCGTATTGCGTAAGATAAATTAGGAAGACCATTAGATTTTTCTGCTTTACACCATAAAAATCGACAATCTAAATGCCAGTACAATATTCCGAAATTGTGCATGTAGTTTATTTATATTATTATTCATTGTATGAAAATAATTATATTCATATTAATATTTAATATTAACAAAAAAACAACTGAATTTATCTACAATACTTGTACCATTTCATGTTTCTATATTTATTTGTTTACATGTTTTAATAATTGAATATACTAAATAAAACTTCATTAATAAACTAATTTATACAAATGTTTATTAATTTTTAATAAAAATAACAGACGAGAATGTTGTCAGAACGAGACGATATGCATCAAAAAGTGGCGTAACAAGGATTAAATGTTTATTGCTAAAGCCATGGTTTATTTCACAAAATTTAGATTTAAATCATTCAAAAAGATTACTCAAGAAGCAATATTATGAATTTTTCAAAAATTTGAACCTGCTGCAATTTTACAGATTTTTTAAGTTGCAAAAAGATTGCAAAATTTGTATTTCTAAAAATCATAAATTTTTTAATATGCATTTTGGAAGAATAATTCTTAGATTCTTTTTTATTTGAAATAATCTATTTTTTCAGAAAAAAATTTTCCGATATCACATTTTAATTCTCTTCCATTTGTTGAAATAAAAGTGATTTAAACAATGTACTGCCCCGATTTTTAAAAAAGACCTCAGGATTCGTGCTCTACGAGTCAAAATACATAAGAAGTAAATTTTTTATTTGCAGACATCTCATTTCATAAGGGAAGTATAGCCAGCACGAGATCTGCAAAATAAAAACGAAACAATCAACTCATATACATGTATAGTGAATCGGACGGTAGCACGCTTTAGGCAAGTCAACTACACACATATTGCACAGTAATTACTATGTATATCTATATATTCTATAATATATATATACACACACAGATTTATAGTACGGATTCAAATAATCTTAAAAGGAATATATATGATAAATGTGAAATGTGTGTGTATGTTAAATACAAAATATAATTCTATACTTGCACATTTTGGAATTAATTTTAAACCCAGGCTACAAATATTCTTTGAAACGTTATATAGGGTTTCATACTTTAAATTTTATATATTACTTTATCTTTAATTAAATTATTTCGTGCAAATATTTAACCTTTAAAATGATGATGTAATTATTGTATATATAAAAACTTATGTGAAAAAGTATGAGAATATTTTGTAAAATTACATTATTATGTCAATTCTATACTTTATATTTTAATAGTTGTTGCTGGGGTTTTTTCTGTTATTGGAAATCTTTTACATTTCTTATATATATTGTATTATTAATAAAAGATTCGTTTACTTTAAATATATTTTTCATATTATTTTACTTAAAGAATTATACAGTAATTTTTAAATTACGGAGTTAAAATATCATGTCAAATTTTTACAAAATATATAGTCTGTAGCTTAGTAAAATATATAAAAAATTCCTTCAAATTTGTAATATATGGACACACACCTTTAATAAATTATGCAATAAAAATTACAGACTCTACTTAAAGTCCAACATTAAACAAACATAAAAAAAACTTTAAGAACAAAAAATAATGCCGATAAACAATTATTTATCAAATTTAAGGAGATTAAATTTAAGTAAATAAATTTTTCTTCTTTGAGATATTTATTTATAAAAAATGAATTTATTTATAAAAACCAGCATTTTTAACACTCTTTCCATTCGTTTTAAATTGATTTTTATTGATTTTAGTATATAAAGAAACTACATTTAATTAATACTACGATATTATTTATAAATTAATTTTTTTACGTCTCTGAATTTTGAATAAAATTTCTGGATATCATTTTATAATTTCATAATTTTTATTTTGCTGCAAAAAATTAAAAAAAAATCCTATTTAACCAGACTCGAACCGCTGACCCTCTGTGATTCGCAATCGAACGCCTTCGCCACTACACTACAGTGTACATATAATAATTAAAACTATTTCTAATCAGTATCAATTCGCGTAAGTTACGACATTATTAGTTATTATTATTGAATAAAAAAGTTGTTTATCAAACGTGTGGAATAAAATCAAATCTAATCTCTCAAATAAGGAATACAATATAGAATAGTGAGCTAGACATTTACTATTTGTAGAATCACATCTATATCGATGTTTTAGCAGATTTAAGTTATTTTCATAAAATAAAGCATTTACGTTGATAAAAATGCATTCCGTAATTTAAAAATTACTGTATAATTCTTTAAGTAACATAATATGAAAAATATATTTAAAGTAAACGAATCTTTTATTAATAATACAATATATGTATAAGAAATGTAAAAGATTTCATTAAATCATCATTTTAAAGGTCGCAAATAATGCAATAATTTGTACAGAAATTCCCAGAATATCCTATAATATATTTATATAATTTCTGGGACTGACCAGAAAATACGGCTGATGATACTTGGGCATCCCAGAATTCTATATGCGGTTCTGGGCATCCCAGAAAATACCAAAACTAAAAAATACGTACTTTCTAGGACTTCCAAACGTGCAAAAAGCATATTATAGTATATTCTGGGAAGTACCAGAATATACTGTCTTGTGCAGGGCAGTTCTGGGACTTACCAGAAAATGCGCTCAGGTCCCAGAACATATGAGTTTGTGCACGAAATCTCCCAGAATTTGCGTATTTATCCACATATTATATGTATATATATATATATATATATATATATATATATATATATATATATCTTTTGATTTTGGTACATTTTATTTTTTCTTATGTGGGAAATTCTCTCTCTCTCTCTCTCTCTCTCTCTCTCTCTCTCTCTCTCTCTCTCTCTCTCTCTCTCTCTTCTCTCTCTCTATCTCTCTCTATCTCTCCATCTCTCCGTCTTCTCTATTAAAATGGGGTATTCCAAATCATACTAAACGTAATTTGTGACGACGAATTATGTTTTTGTTTTTCAGGTTATATTATCTTATTTTCAGTGACATAAGTTATGTTTATCTCTCCTGAAGATAAAATAATATAACCTGTAAAAACAAAAATATAATTCGTCGTCACAAATTATGTTTAGTGTGATTTGGAATACCCCATTTTATTTGAGAAGACGGAGAGAGAGAGAGAGAATTTCGCACATAAGAAAAAATAAAGTATACGAAAATCTATCGATATCTACAGAGTATGTGTAGTGTTAGAATAATCTGAAAAACAAAAAGGATATCACTGATTAAATGACACCTTTAGGATTTAACCCCAAAGTTGGATATGATCATTCAAAGGAGCTGGCTAAGTATTAACATTCTCAGCTGACTACTTTGAATTGACGCTACCTACTAACCACTGGTGAAACTGATTGCTAAAACCAGTAACTTCATTTATTGATGAAAGTAAAATGATTTTTAATAAAAAACATAGCCTATGTCCATCCGAAGATAATATACAATATATACTTTAAATTGCAAAGCAATCGGATTAGTAGTTCTTTGTTTAACGTTATAAATAAAAATACGCTTTGTCTTTATAAATTAGTATGATGATATATGTGTATATACGAGGTGTTTTCAAAAGGTAACAAGAATTTTTAAATTTCGAGGGTTGGAAGAGTCCGCCTGTATAAAATTTTTTTTATTATGTTGATACGAATGCCCCTGAAGTACGATAAAATTTTCAATACTATTCATTACTTACTTTTAAGTGGCAGCCGCTAACGTTAGATGTGTTTTTTTAGCTCGGTGATTTTTGTTTGTCGAGCTTTTTTTGGTCTTGGCGATCCAGAATGTCCACTGGGACAATTGAGCCATCACATCTGTAAACCCATATTTCGTCACCGATTATAACACGTTTTAGTAGATCTGCATCGTTATTAACTTCATTTAGCGACTCCTGAGCTACTTTCATTCGCCGCTGTTTTTGTTCGAAATTCAACAATTTTGGAACAAATTTTTCTGCCACACGTTTCATATCCAAACCATCCGAAAAAATTCCATGGCATGAGCCAACTGATATGCCAAACATCATCAGCGACTTCTCTGATTGTGATTCGGCGATCGTTCATAACCATTTCTTTCACTTTTTTCACGTTTTCATCGGTTGTTGATGTGCTTGGGCATCCGGGTCGTTCGCCATGTTCAACGTCTTCACGGCCATTTTGGAAATGCTTGTACCACTCGTAAATTCTTGTTTTACTCATAGCAGACTCACCATATGCCTTTGTTAACATTTTGCAAACTTCACTACACTTTATTTCATTTTTTACGCAAAATTGAATACAAATTCTTTGTTCCATTTTTTTTTACAAACAAAATCGCTGAGCTCAAAAAACACGTCTAATGTTAGCGGCTGCCGCTTAAAAAGTAAGCGATGAATATTGCTGAAAATGTCATCATACTTCAGGGGTATGCGTACCAACATAATAAAAAAAAATTTATACAGACGAATTCTCCAAACCCGCGAAATTTAAAAATTCTCCTTACTTTTTTAACACACCTCGTATATAAAATTTTATACGAGAATATATAATATATATAATTATTTATTGCGTATTATATAATATTTATATATATTCATAATATTAAATTAATAAATATTTTTATCGGTCTTACAGTCTTTATAATATCATATATTAGCTAAAATAATGACAGTGTTTTTGTTTATGATCACTCCCGTAGAATCTGAAATAAAACTTATTATTACAATAAATTACATCAGAAAATTAAAAATAACAATTAAATTAAATTAATAATAAAATAAAAATAAAAATAAAAATACAATAATAAATAAAATAAAAATACAATAATAAATAAAATAAAAATAAAAATACAATAATAATTAAAATAAAAATAAAAAGTAATAAAAGTACTTATTCTATGTTAGTAAAAGACAACCTGACTGCCCTCAACATCTTAAATTTAGGATCAGCTTCTTGTCCGACGTTTCGAACCGCTACGTCTCATCCTCAGGAACTAAACTGTTTAGTTGAAACAAAACTTATTACTGTTTAGTTCCTGAGGTCGACATAAGTACAATTTTTAATTTTAATATTCATAATATGTATATAAATATATACAATGAATTTATAAATATAAATAATTCAATTAAATATACAAAGAAAAATATTTAAACCAATTATGCGTATAACAAACAGGTTTTAAAAATTTTATAATCATTTAATTCTATGAAATTAAATAATCTAATTATTAATTCAAATTGATTATAAAATATACGTTTAGGACTCCATCTCGTTTCTTATAAGTAATTGTACTCGATTGGCCATTATAAAAACTATTCAAATTCCATTTAAAACCTTTTTTAAGAAGTCTTTTATTTAAATTCAAATGTGTAACACATATGACCATGCTCACACAACACACACACGCACACACACACGCGCGCGCGCGCTCGTGTGGACGCAATCAGCTGTTTGATGGGGTCGACAAAAGACCGTATCTGACCGTTTATTTCCTTTGATTACGTCAACGGTGATAAACTTACAGTTTCCAAACGGTTCATGACATTTACATAGGAAGTATACGAGAATGCATGCCAGCATTTCCATTGTGGAGGGTACAGAGAAGGAGTGGAAACTCCGCTCGATTTACATGAGAAAAGCTTATCAAAAATTAGACGGAGATGGTAGTTCAGTTTTGTCTGATAGACGTCGCTGCCTTTGAAATCCCTCGATGGTTCTGCGTGCAAGAGAAAGAGAGAGGGAGGTAGGAGGAAAAGCAAAAGCCAAAGCAAGTAAGGGGAAGAAAAGAAGCAAAAGTGGGAGAACAGATATTTTACTTTCCCCTCTCTCTACACTCACTGCATACCCCCACTCTCTTTTCTTCAAATACATGCATTTGAACGAGCAACCTCACAGGGTGTCGCCGCCTTGCAGCCAATTCTTTCGCGAAGTTCTGCCGTGTAATTTGACACGATTTTAGCGGAGTTTCCATTCCTTCTCTCTACCCTTCATAATTGCCATATCCACTTACTGGCAACTTACTGAAGGCCTTTCAAAACAGACCCTGGAACTTACTCTGCAGTATGAAGGTTAGGGTGAAGGAATGGAAACTCCGCTAAAATCGTATCAAATTACACGGTAGGACTTCACGCCAGAGTTGGCGGCAAGACGGCGACACCCTGTGAGGATGCTCGTTCAATAGCATGCGTTTGAGAAGTGAATGTGGAAAGAGGGGAATGTTACACCCCCTCCCACATACAGAGAGAAACAACAGTTAAGAATTAGATAAAAATTTACAATTTATTCAATACAATAATGATTAACGTCAATGAATTTATACCAAAATTCTTAATAAAAATATCAATTCTTGTTTGTAAGACTATTTAATATTTAGGTCCGAGCTTGTTTCAAGGTAGATTTCATATAAGTAACCTAAACCAGATTTGTTCGATACTAGTTATTATAGGCATTAAATATTCAAAAAATAGTTTAAAATATGGAAGTTAAAATATAGTAATATTTAAAATATGGTTTAGTTCCTGATGAGGAGCCGTAGCGAGCTTGAAACGTTGGACAACCTCATGTATTCTTCAATTGAGTAAAGGTAGTGGGGACAGTCAAATTGCACTTTACTAATAAAGAATTTTTTCAACTAATATATTTTTATTTCAGGTTAGTCTACGGGGGTTTTATTTTAAACAAAGACAGTCTGACTTTCATTATAATTTTCAATTAATTATATATTGATATGTACTAGTATTGATATATTGATATTATTATGTATTAGTTTTAATTTATTTAATTGAAATGTAAGACCAATAGAAATATTAATTAATTATTTAAATACAGTCGACATACGCACAATTAAAGTATTTTAAAATATGGAACTATTAAATGGGCGGCAATCACTGTACAAACATTTTTTCATATTTTCCATTTATTTCCAAAGATTAATGCCGTGTTTATAAATTTATTATACATAGAGGTATTTGCATTTATATTTAAGAAACATTGATATCTACGCCAGATTGATTTACAATTATTTATAAGTATTATATTTATAATGATTTTAATTTTCCATCGCTGTCCCACTTTTTGTCTTGTCCAAGTATATATCCTACTTTACTTTACATGTACAGTTTAAAGCAATTTAAAGATTGGGATTGTGCGTAAATAAAGAAAAAGATTCATGAGTTGCTTGAGAGAAGCTGAGCGTAAATTATTTTTGGCCTAACTATTTTGATAAGGCTTAAGAGTTAAGTTGTCTTGCATCCTCTCTCTCTCTCTCTCTCTCTCTCTCTCTCTCTCTCTCTCTCTCTCTCACTCACCCAATCTGCCTTTAATGTGCGCGCAGTGCTGATATTTTGCTCTGTTCTTGGGCGCTTCGTCTTTGAAGGCCTAGTCCAGGAGGCGTCGGCGACAACGGTGTGCAGGGTGTACGAAGCAAAGGCCTGCCACACGTGATCTATTGTCGTCTTTGGCGCTGGCCAGATCTACAGTCGCATCACGAGCTCCGGGCTATTGAGCATTGCGAGTACGCTTTCACGCTCAAGCGCGACGAGGTCTGCATCAACCCTTATCACTATCAGCGAATACAGAGTCCAGGTAATTAACGTTTTACTATCTCTCACTTATTTATTAAAGAAACTACCAGCCTTTAAAATTTTCATTTAATTTATTATGTCATAAATTTTAATGCATCTATCGTATTTTATTTACTTTATATTATTAAAACATATTTCACCAAGTGTATAGCGAGTCTTCAATTAATTATATACATATATTCATTTACTCATAAGCACTATTAATATTTCATTTTTTCTAAAAATATTGCACAAAAGCTTTTGAAAGTCCTTATCAGATAAGAGCATATTACTTATACAATTAGTGGTCACTGCATTCGAAGCAGAAAGAGCATGTGGCTTCACTCATAGAAAATTTATATTGAGAATATTAATTATAAGCATATGATATCTCATAGTGCACTTTTTTAAAATAAAGATATAAAATTTAGATTTAAACAAAGTGTTTACTTTGAATAATAAAACATAATAAAACATAAGTAAAACATACGTAAAACTAAGAAAGCCACCTTGGCAGTCGAATTTGTCTTCTCCATTTATCTCTTGATAGTCAGTCAGTAAAGAAATAAAAATAAACAAACTACCATTAAATGAGAAGTTGGCTGTCTCGATGCTTTATATTTTTTACGTATACTTTGTTGTTCATCTATTAGAGTATTTAATCCTGTATGTTTTCAAATCGGAAAACATGAACCAATTCATTGCAGAAATATAGAAAAACAGTTATGTTCTCCAGAAGTACATGTTTTTCTAATTTCCTTTTTAGATTGAATGTCTATCATTGCTATGTTCACGACTTTAATCAAGAAATATCATTTTGACATAAAAAATAAAAATCTAATATGATTTTCATTCTCAGTAAGGATTAACACAGTAATTAAATGTATATTATTTGTATACTATTCATATAGTATTTGAAGGAATTGCACTTCTGTAGCCTAAAAACTTCTTACATTTTTTATACGAGTATGAAAAAAGCGATAGAATTTCTTTTTAGAGAGTTTCTTATAAGTATTTAATGAATTACTTTGAAAAACTGTAAATAACAAACTGAACCTTTTTTTAAATCGCCTATATTTTAATCTTATATATTTAAATATCTATGTATTATAATGAATTTTGAGGCCTACGATGGCTCGATCGCTAGAGCGAAGGACTATTAACTTGGTGATCCGAGTTCAAATCCCGGTCTCGGCCGATTGATACAGGCACCGCTGTAATAATTTACGTGTGCTTTGTTTACAAACACATCGTAGACCTCCGTCGCTGATTAGCACCGATATTTGAAAGCATAAATAGAACGACGTTCAATAACATAAAAAAAAATTTTTTATTATGTGTATTTTTTATAGTTCATTTCTTGTATAACTTAAAATGCAGTGCTGATTATAAATCTCTTTTACGTGCTCTGATTATACCACAGAAATGTTGGTCTATTTCAATAAAAATATAATCATCATTATGTTAATAAAATACGATTGATGACCAAACACATACTAGATGTCAATATTCATCTCAAGATATACAAGTATTTATTTTCGGTTCAGTGCTTGAAATAATAAACTCAGATGTATTAACTTGTAGTATGAATTTTATTATAATGGTTATTATACTTATTTAATTTTATTAGATCAAATTTTTTTATGCAGATGCGTCATCGTGGCATGAAAAGAGATTTAAACTCAAGGTTAAATTTGAAGTCATTTTCAATAATTAATATATAATTACTTCACAAATTAATTAAAAAAATTTAATTAAATTAATTATAAATCAATAAAAAAAATTTGATTGTGTTATGTTTTAGTTTTGCCAGCTATCTTAGTACCGCGAAGTGTTTCAAGCGAAGAATCAACTTTGTACAATACATCGTTTGAAGAGCTTAGTGTTAGTGTACCAGAGAATACTAGTTTCCATGCTACGTTGAATCACCATCATCAACAGCAACACAATCAACAGGGTCTTTCCCAATCTCCTTCACAGCACCAACCAAATAATATATACCAAGGGATGCAAGTAAGTTATTTTACTTTACAAATAAGCATTTTTATTGTAAATCTCTATTCAATAATCTTATAATTATTGAGATTTTTAAAAAAAATTTTCTTCAATATTCATCTGTTAATAAGCAAAATAAGCAAAAAAGAGCTAATTCGCTAAAACTATGTATAATTTATTTAGTAATTGATATTTGGCTGTATCTCATTTCAAAATAATTAAAAACATACATATTTATAATTACTTACTCAATTTGTAAATAAAAAATAGACACATATAACACAAACGGTGTATAAAATTAAAAAGAGAAAAGACAAAATGTTTTTCATTATTATTTCGTATTAGTGAAGCAATAACAACATAGATTTATGAGTAACGTTTAAGGTCGCTATCGAGATTCAATAATATGCCTTTATTAACTTTACTATTTACAGCGCCAAACATGCATACCTTTATTCTCTCACATTAATTTAAATGCCGATGGAAACCTCGCGTGTCAGTTATATTCAGAGTTTTAAAAACCGTGCGTACTCTTTTATTCTTACTTATTCGTACCTCAGTTACTGAATATGATCAATGCACTGTACATATAACCTCTGCCAAAACTCAAATTAGTTCATTTGAATCTCTTTTACTAAATGTATATAATAAAATCTATTAATTAAATTTAATAGCAACGTGAGTGACACTCCGGTTTTATGCGCGACTATTTCCTTTCCGCGGAAGACCGGTAAATTTTGCCCCAATTTTTGGCCTAGTCTTTACGACCAAAAATCAGAAATGTGGGGGTCGACGCATGTACGAACTACTAGATTAACGTGAAACTAATCGTATGGGAGCGAAACTAAAATCGATATATTTTTATATAAATTAGGATGCAAGGAGTAAAAGCGGCTTGCTTGGTCGGGATTATACGTTGGTAAAATCCCACCGCTTAGCTCGCCCCAACAGGTTTGTTTTTATAAGAATGAATAAGAATTTTTGATAGAATGGCTTGCATAAAAAGATTATACAGGTGCACAATCTTACTGTCTAGCTTTTTCTATCACAAAAGGGGAGGATTACGAAACTGTTTTAGAACTAATCGTCGAAATCTGCGCAGAACGGCTTGCTGGATCGGGATTATACGTAGTACAATCCCACCACTTAGTTCGCCCTGACAGATATATGATTTTATAAAACTACATCAACGGAGTACCTTGCAAGAAAGGATTATGCAGATACACAATCCCATTGCCTAACTCTATCCGTGATGCTAAATAATATATATATATATATATATATATATATATATATATATATATATATATATATATAATTCAATTTCCAAACAAATTAGTATGATTATTTGGGAATAACAGGGTGGCTTTCAGGAAAGGATTATGCAGGTGCACAATCCATCCGCGTAGCTCTCCCTATATTTGTACGGTGGGAATGAAGGAACATTAATCGAAGAATAAATATTTTTATTACGACTTAATTTTATTTTTGTTTAGGCAGTACAGCACAATCGTCGATGATCTTAACGCTAATCTTATTGTTACTCGCGAGAAGAAGAAATATTACTAATAGTATTAATCTAAAATCTTAAGTAATCTAAATCTAAAGTCGAGAGATACACGAGAGTAAATAAAAAAATTAAGTCCGGCGAAATACCAAAGTCATGTAAGAAGGTAAAAAATTTTCTCCAAAAAGTCAAAAAAAAATCCAAAAAAAATTGAAAATTTTTCTAAATTTGGAAAACGTAGAAAATTTTCTAAGTCCGAAAAAATCGGCAGTGATCTCTCGTCTTTAAGATGCTCGTATATATACTCGATCTTATGACAAATTCCGAGAAAATTAGGCTCAGAGTGGAGGAAAACCAAAGAAGGAGAGCTTTATAAACAAATTCTTCGTTCGATTTCTTACAATGTATTTTATATAGGAAATAACATTCGAATTTGAGTTTTTAGTTATGAATAATGTTGTTGGGTTTGTTTAAATAATGTTAATTTATTGATGTTGCTATTACTAATATAATATTAACCAGATCTTAAACTAAAATTTCGAAATATTTAAAAAGATATGTTGAAACGAATGTCGGTATACCCGGTATACTAACTTATAATTAATATATATTTATTATAATATATATATGGTTTGCCATAAGAATATAACTATTCTATATAATCTTTCTATTATTAAAATTTAATAATAGAAAGAAATTTAATAAAAAAAATTATATATATATGTGTGTGTGTGTGTGTATGTATGTATGTATGTATATATATATATATATATATATATATATATATATATATATATATATATATATATAGAATCAAAAAGAATAGTTTCAAATGATTTGGGAGAGAGATCTACGTATAACTTTTTATTCGGCATCTTCTCCTCTCGTGCTTTTCCACAGTAGGGGAAGTAAGCGGTCGCGGTTCATATGCAGCCCGCCGACGTCTGCTGAAAGGAGAAACGGGTCTTGTCTTATTCCTCCTCGGCGATATTTTCTTTATCGTACGTGATAAACGTTTTTCGGCTTTTATAACGCATCAAAGTGCGTTATATTTTCTTCTTCATTGTTCGTGTTCTCTATTTTGTTTTTAATAAATTAATAATCATTAAATGTTGCTGGACGCAATAATGACATTCAACTTATAGTAATATTTATTTTTAATAAATAAATAAATTGATAAAAAGTTCAATAACTTAGTCTTTATTTGATTGGCAGAGTATGCAGGCTACAAGTCCAGCAAGCGTTGGCAGCCTTGGCAGTGTCCAGGGTTCACCCCATCCTGCTCCAGGTTCCATGGATCCCCCAGCGGATACACCGCCGCCTGGCTACATCAGCGAAGATGGTGATAATATGGATCATAATGACAATATGTCGCTGTCACGTCTATCACCTAGTCCTATCGATGCCCAACCGGTTATGTATTGTGAACCCGCTTTCTGGTTAGTACATTATGCTTTTTAAATATCATGTTTGTATTTTACAATATCTCTATAAATTATATATATATATATATATATAAATATTTGTTGAAATTAAACAGTATATTGGTGTTAATCTTTAAATTATATAATTGGAAACAAAATAAATTTAAATATACATATTATACATACGTTTAATTTTTTATTTTTACATATATATATATGATGGCACGTAATATAAATGATTATGGCATTATTATATGATAACACAAAGTGACAAAAAAGAATTCAGAAATACGAGAATATTTTTCAAATATTTTTAATGCACTGAACACGAATCTGAGTTTAGAATTGTCTCATTACTTAAGGGTTTTAAGACATTCCATTCTAAACAGATAATAAATACGGTTGTTTGTTATATTTAAGATGATATTACATTGACAAAAAAACATTTTTTTTGTCAAAAAAAAGAAAAAAACGGGTGACGCTACAATATACAATTCTTTAAAACTCTTTTGTAATTTTTAAAAAATCTTCTTTGATGGAGATATGATAATGAAGTTAACTATTTTGATATTCTTATTATAGTACTATTATACATATGTAGATTGATAACTCTATTCTTGAAATTTACTAAGGCAACCTACAAAAGTGAGAATTTTTAATGACAATTTAAAATACAAAAAAATTGAAGTATAAATGTTATCCATTAAAGCACAGATAGGCTATGAGGTTTATTTCATGTTAGAATAAATACGAGAAAGTTCCCTGGGTTTTAGCCATGTTTTAGCCATCGACTTTTTTCAGAAAAAAAAAAAACAAAGACATTTTCTATTAATTTAATATCACCTCCGATATAGTGACAAATGTCGAAAATAGATTGGAAAAAGCATAAAAACATTTGTAGAAAATAGTTTCTTAATTTATTATAACATCAAAAATTAAAGTTTTAACAAATTATTAGTTTATTAAAAGTGTTCAGTTAAAAGTATTCAGCACTAATTGAGCTATTTATGAATATATTTTTTATTTGATTTTCAGTGTACATTTTATAGTATTGAAAAAAGCTTTCATATTTTAGAACTGTATACTCTTATTTTTCCTTTTGATATTTACGGACGATATGAAATTGAAACTTCATGTTTCTATATATATGCTCGTTAATCTTGTGCTATAAGGTATATGTCAAATGATCAATTTTTAAAATTATATATCGTTCTTGTTATTTTTATAGTCAATCTTATTCGAAATTTCAAACATATAATATGCATTTTCCATGAGTGAAGGAGTAATAAAAATATATTTCAATATATTAGCATGTTCTATACTTATATAGTATTGAAGGATGTAAATGATTTAATGAATTATTTTAGAATTTTATATATATATATAATACTAATAAGTAATTAATTCAGGCTAAAATCAACCAAATTCTTCAAATTTGTGGAATAACTTTTTCGTTCTTACTATCAAATTATTAAGACATTTAAAAATTAATTCAAAATCGTACTTATGTTGATGCTTATAAATTAAATTTATAAATATTTTATCGGCCTTACGGTTGTAATTGTTAATTTGAATTAAAACATTCAAAAATAATAAATTATAAATATAAATTGAACATATGGAATAAAAAATTATACTATAAATATAATTATTTATTAACAGATAAGCTTCTATAAGATTGTACATAACTATGTTAAAAAATTCTAAATATGATATAATTAATATGATTAACATGATAATGATAATTAAAACGATAATGAAGATTATTAACCTTTAGAGGGCCGGAATATGCCTACAGGTGTCATCCCGGTATAAATGAAAAAAAAAATATATATATATATATATAAAAATCCCGGTATAAGTGAAAAAAAAAATCAATTTTAGTTCAAGTTGGTCGCGTCGCTATCTTGAATTCGCCATTTTGAATTTTGGAAGTTTGATTGTAGAATCGTATTGAGCAACCCCAAAAACCCCTAGGAAAACATTTTTGAGGCTTAGGAAATTTTCTAAACGTTTTTTACGGTAAAGAAAAACATTACCATGCGCATTACAGTACCTGGCCGGAATGACACCTGAAGGCGTCATGCTCCGATCTGCCAAAGGCTTGGCCTTAGTTTAGTCTTTTGTGCATGGCCTAAATTAACTCACTTTTTATAGAAAAACGAAGCTTTTGAAATTTCTCAAATCCCGGCACTCTAAAGGTTAAATAAAAATATTATGATGAGTTATTACTTATACATAACTACTATTAGTAGTAATATTAATAGTAATAGATAGAAAATCTTGATAAAAATGATGTAAGATTCAGATATTATTATTTTTCGTTTTTTTTTTTTTTTTTATTTTAATAGTAAGAAATTATTAAACAAAATTTCAGATGCACAATAAAAATTTTATTTATTGCTTCAATACCACTCATTCATATGCTGATGATAAAAATTAGTGACAAGAATAAGCGCTAATTATTCTATCTCTGCTTTTAAGCTAGACATTTAGTAAAATCGTATATGAAATTCTTTTTTTCATACTTTTAATAATTTTAATACTCAGATTGAATTTATATACCACGTTTTAATAAATTAAAATATTTAATGATTATGTGCATATGATATGATATACAACTATTTATTTGATTCAAAAAAAAAAATTTTTTTCTATAGGTGTTCCATAAGTTACTATGAATTAAATACAAGAGTTGGGGAAACATTTCATGCATCACAGCCGAGTATAACGGTGGATGGATTCACGGACCCTAGTAATTCTGAACGATTTTGCTTGGGTCTTTTATCAAATGTTAACCGCAATACAGTCGTTGAACAAACTAGAAGACACATTGGAAAAGGAGTTAGATTATATTATATTGGAGGAGAGGTGTTTGCTGAATGCCTTTCAGATTCCAGCATTTTTGTTCAAAGTCCTAACTGTAATCAGCGTTATGGCTGGCATCCAGCTACAGTTTGCAAAATACCGCCAGGTAAGTTATAATTCAAGCCATTTAAATTTTAGCTGTTTGATTAGTACTTTAAGAAAAAAACTAGATTTAAATATTTCAAGGAAAATTTTATTACATATTCATTTGACTATATTGAATGTCGAAGTAAAAAAATATTAATAACATTTTCTATTTTGTTAATTTTTTGCAGGTTGTAATTTGAAAATATTTAACAATCAGGAATTCGCTGCTTTGCTTTCACAATCGGTGTCACAAGGCTTCGAAGCAGTATATCAATTGACTCGCATGTGCACTATCAGAATGAGCTTTGTTAAGGGATGGGGAGCAGAATATCGACGACAAACAGTTACCTCCACACCTTGCTGGATAGAGTTACATTTGAACGGACCGCTGCAGTGGCTTGACAGGGTACTCACGCAAATGGGCTCACCTAGATTGCCCTGTTCGTCTATGTCATAAATGTTGTTGAGGTTGATAAACCAACATGAAAAGTGTTCCCCTGTTAAAGTGAATTACAACATGATATCGTGGATCAGCATAGGTGAACGTTATTAATAAATGACTGCTCTCGTCTCTTAAAAATTTACTTGTTGAGCTACAATGCAACAATGGGTAAAAAGAAAACTCTAAAGTTTAGAAGTCTTTCCGATTTCTCTTTTTCTTTTTTATTTTTATTTTTATTTAATATTAGTAAGAGTAGCAGACAGGATAGGCCAATTGTAAAAGTTCAGTCAAGCAGATGCTACAAATCACATAAGCAGACATGGGCTCTAGCAGTGTTAAAGGTACTGGGAATATTTGTTTATTCCTGTTTCCTTACTTGCAACTATATTTATCTAGTGTTGTCTTCTGACGATCGACAAGTGTGATTCAGTTTATGGATGCTCTCATTTGTACGTTGCTTCTTTATAATCTATAAATAACTGAAGTCAGCGTAATTAAACTTAATTTCCCTACGACATTTTAAAAACCGAATTAATTCGACAGGATTATTAGATATTTTTACATGACAAAAGATGTGAAAAAGCATTGAGTATGTACATATCTGTACACACATCATCAGATAATTACGATTATAGTAGTATACATATACACGTACATATATTTGTATATGTATATGTATATTAAATTAAAACAAAATTATAACCGTTAATAGAAATTTAATTAAGCGCAGAATGTTTAATATTAAACTTCACAGCGTACCTAACACTTTCACTCGAGAAATAAAGTAATTTTGAAATTCAAATACAAATAGTCACAATTTGATAAAAATTATTACATTAAGTATTTATAGTACAAATTTATATTAATATATTAACATTTTATGAAGTATAAAAATGTAATTAATTTAATTTTCTAGTTTCTTGTAAATGAAAAAACATATTTTTGAAAATATCATAAAAATTATGGAGAGTGTAAGCATATTTATAACGTCAGATCTTTCCTTAAATTTAAAGACTACTTTGTTTCTCGATATAATGAAGCACATTAAAAAGAATTTAATTCTGTGGCATAGTAAAATACCACAAAGATTTAAGCTTAAAGCACAGGATTATCCTCATTTTTGGAGGAAATGAAAATATTACTACGTATAATGGTGTCTTATCTCAAAGTATTGCTATTCTTGCTACTAGTAAGAGAAAACGTAATCTTTGTGTTTGATGAAATGCGCTATGCACATACAATTTACAAAGAACAGAATATCTAATTTAGAATTATCAAGATATAAAAAAAAAAAAAAAACAAAAAATTCATATATTGAACAATATATATGACGTTTCTTAAACGCATTATATAAAGTAATAATGTGAGCCTAAAATAAAATGATTTATTAATCACACAAATATCTTTTTATTCAAACAAGTCGTTTTTCGGCTTTATAAATGAATGCACTTTTACTTGTGATTTTAGATCATTTCATTTCATTCCTTAATTAATTTTTGTCCTCATTACTTTAATCTAATTTCACAAAAAACGAGAAAGGCATCATACATTGATACATGCAGTAATTCTCCATATCTTTCACAACCGAAAATTGAATTTAAATGTTTATTTTTTTCAGTATAATTAATGGTCATTGAAAATTGTGTATATAGTTGTATTGCATGATACTATAAGGCAATACACTAGTACAAGTCAGAATGTGAAAACATGAAAAAATACAAAAAATCGCGGAATACAGATTCACAAACACATATAAATAAACTCGTATTTGTAACATGTCCTTTTTACTGCATATAACAAAGAAAATGACAATTCCAAGATTTAAAAGACATTTTAATTTATTTAGAGCGCCAAAAAATTAGGAAAATATAGAAACACTAACAATTTTCACTTATATTTAATTGTACGCACAAAATTTATTTCTTTAGATAATTCAGGAAATCCAGGATTATCTATGTATACACAAAAAACATCTTCACATTTTTAAAATGTATTGAAAATGCGTAAATTACTTTTAAAGTTGATTTCAGCAAGTGTTGATATAATGAAAAGGACCAAATTTCGTTTAAAATGTTTCTAATAGCTTCCAAGAGGTGCATTTCATAACTCGGCTTGCAACCATAATTTTATCAGAAAAATAAAACTAAAAATGAAAACAAGAAAAGACTGTTTTTTGAATATATTCTAAGAAATATATAATACGTAAACAAAAAAATAATAATGATTAGTTTGAATAAATAGCAGGTGTATTTTTACAAAAGCAGATTAGAAGATAGTATGCAACTACTGATACTTTATCTGTTATTACCAATATCATGTGTATATTTTCTATTAAAATTTAGAAATATTGAAATTAAAATTTCTTGTGAAGCTGAAAAAGTTGATGCTTGCTTTAAATTTGATTCGAATGAAGAATAAGGATGTCTGATTGAAAAGTATTGGAGCACAATTGGGAAAAAATATGAAAAAATAATAAAAACATGGGATGTTAGATTTAAATCTTATTTATGAAGCGAATTATTATAGAGCGTGTTAGATATTTCTATTTTATTACAGATTTTATATTACACGATTGGGTGTTATTCAAGAACAGAAAAATTTTAGAAACTTTGTGACAAAGTAGCTTTTTCTTTTTAAACGATAAAACAATTAATTAACTTTTATACTTTGGTGTTGATTAAGTGTTTAGCGTGGGTTAATCAATGTAGTTACATTTTTAATATTAATTAATATTTTTAAATAATTTTAGTTTCAATATAAAATATTTAAAGTACCATGGTGATGCAAAAATTGTGGCTTTAAAGTAGAAAATTCAAAATATATTATAAACTATTTTTAATTACATTAATGAAAAAAATTTTATTCCAATTTAATTTTATATTAAAGTTATAATTATTATTGTGGCTTTAGCATATTAGATGTTAAAACAATAAGAATTAACAATCTTGTTATTTAAAATTAGTAAATAAAATTTTTAATTACAAAAACAAATTTTAGTAATGAGTACAATATTAAGAATTAACGTTTTAATATAAAAATATAACGTTTAAGACACGAAACATGTATTAAATTAAATATAATGATTTGAATTTTATTTTCATGGTTTTTATTTGAATAAATTTTTTTATTTCTTAAATATTCTTATTTATTCATTTCTGTAAAACATGATTTATAATAGGTACAGAGAAATTGATATAATGAAACTGAATGTTAAAAATAAAATAAACATTTTTTATTATGAAATACATAAATGAAAACCAAAGAATAAAGGTATATAAATTTTAATATTCAAATTGAAGTAATATTAATCTTTTTTTAGATTATTAATTTTTTATCTTGGACATGTTTATATATATGTCATATTTTAACAACATAGTTTTCAAATTTTAAGAAGGAAGTAACGTTCTGTTGATAAAGATTTTATTCTTCCGACTCTTAGAGTTTTAATATTTTCATCTCTATTTTAATTTTAATCACATCTTAGTTTTGAATAATTTAGTTGAAGAAAAAAAATTTTATCCGAAATACAGAATTTTGTAAAGTCGAACTCAAATGTATTAAAAATACTATTGTAGTTAACAAGAAAAATTTCTTATTTAAAATGTGCAATGTTATTTTTTAATAAGGAGCTATTACTACTTATAAGAAATTAAATTTACAGATTACATTGTCAGTTATTCTTGAAGTATATAATAGTTTACTTTGAGGAGTTTCATTGTTAAAAAGAAACTACAATTAATTTTGTAAAAATGAAATGCACTTTTTAATCTACTTTTTTACTATCAACATTATTTTACAATGTAGGTTGTATTTTGTAAGAATTGAGTTTAAATAATATGTACGATAATCTGTGAATCAAATCACTCAGAAAAGTAAATGATTTATAGATAAAAATACATCAATTGTCATTAAATTCAATCTTTTTTAAGTATATGGACGTCATAAAATTAATATTGACTAATTGAAAATTGTTACAACAAATGAATATGCATAGTAATTCCCTATCTTATTTATTGTGTTTTATAAACGAGTGCGAAATGTTAAGTAAAAAGCGTTGGGAAGTAGTAGTAAATAAACTATAAGCAATGCAAGTCGTAGGAAGTGAAACCTTATGTAGGCACCCTGCATTGTATAAGATAAGATCAAGTCATTTATCATTATATCTTTAATTTGAAAACTAATAATAAAAATATTCATTTTATTCATTGCAGAGGATCTACAAAGGGTATTTATAACAATCAATATTTCATTTAGTAACGATTGTTACACGTCATTTCAACGCCATTTGCACTAACAAATAACCTGTAAACTCCCTGTAAATTGTATACCTACTTTAAGCTCATTCGAGTTTTATTTCTACCATACTTTGTCGAGATTGTACAGCACATTGGTCAAGGAAGACGATAAAGATAAAGGTGATATAAAAATAAAATGAATACAATTCGAGTATATATTTCAGCTTTGTATGAAATGATATAAATTTATTGTTTTTTTACTCATGATGAATGTTTCTTTTTTCTTTAGTTTTAACAGATATTCGGATATTTTTTAGATTAAGTTGTGGGCTGGGCTTGCATGACAATGAAATTTGAATAAGATCTATTTATCATATTCAATCTTTTATACTTTTTTCAGTAGCGATTTTTATTGGACACATAAAATAATTTTAAAGGAGCAAAATCTCTTTCTAATAAATTATCAAATCAAATTTATAGCTTATGAAAACCCATCCTGAAATCGTTGGCCAGCTTGAATCTATACAAGCAATCATTTTTTAGACTTTTAATTACTACCTTATCTAACTTATTTTTAACTGTATGAATCCACATTGATTTTTTTATTATTTAAAAAATTTTGTTTTTGGTTTGTTTTGCTTGTTTTTTTCTTAAATGTTGTAAATTACTAACTAAGATTTTCTTAAAAAAGAATTATAAGTTCATAAAAGTATAATAAAATTTTCTTTATTTATGGCATTTTTAAATAAAACATTGCTTATAAAAAAATCCCGAAATACTTTCTCTTCGACTATCTACATTTTTCACTAAATAATTTTCATATATACAACAATAATAAAGAACACTATTTTGCAAATAAAATTATTATTTATTTTAGATTTAGAGAGGACTGAGTGAACTTATCTTGATATATTTTAAAATTTGTTTCTAATAATAGATTCATAAGTCGAAAAACAATCAAACATTTATAAAACTATTTATTTTTAATTTTCTACTGTTACTAGAAAATTAATTAATATTTATTAATGTGATTACTAATTTGAAATCAATAATCGAACAACTCAATAATTTTATAGACATTTAAACTTATCTTACCATCAAAATATTGTAAATTTCGAAAATACAGTATCAAATTGGTTACAACATTTTTTAAAAAAAACCTGTTTTGTTTTAAAAATTAATTAATCTTTTATTTAAATACCAATATCTGTCTTTAAAATTGCCGTTTTAAAAGTAAATAGAAAATCAATAATTAATTCAACAAGTTTCTATTAGAACATGGAATTTTTAATAGATTCAACTGAGTATGTGGATTCAAGAAATCACGAAAGGCTTTAAAATAGGTGAAGGTATAGCTTAAATTAAATATTGTAGGAATTTAAGTTGATTATCCTCGTTCGCACACGTACGAGGTGGTTGGAGTGGTGGGTAAATCAATGAGTACACGGCTATTCAGTTCACCGAATTTATTATAATAAATACACAACTTAAAATATACGAACAAGATAAAATACGTGGTCGCGGTGATACAACGAGCGTCGATATATATATATATATATATATATATATATATATATATATATATATATACGGTAATTCTACGATATCACAGTCCCTTACGAAGAGGGCCGGTGTGAACCTCGCGAAGCCTATGCTGTAACAGGGACGGGAGATAACTGACGCGTGCCGCCGCTTTTGTGGCACGTGCCCTTCAAGAAATCTTATTGGCAGCTTCCGCTCTCGACAGAAGCGCCGCATCATGGTACACGCATACTTACGCACTCACGCATAGATGTAGGGCCGCGTCCCTACATCACTCCCCCCATTTTTTCGATTATACTATGGGTAAAATCGGGAGGGCTGATGCAGGGAGTTCCCCTCTATCGCTTGCATCTAAACTTAAATTAAATTTTATTTACACGTTGTTTTTTTTGTATATCTATTTATACATACATCTTTTTTGTACGAAGATTTTAATCCAATTTAATCTAGATTACCAGACCTGCGGTTTAGCCTGCAGCTTGAATAGGGCGGCGTAATCGCTGGTCTAATCCTTAAAAGTAATTACGCATTTCCTGTTTTTGATAATAACACCTCCTTTGCACGTGATCTCGTGTTCCAGTTCTGGGGTAAGTTTGAACGCGCATTTATTTATTCTAATTCTAAACGTGTTGTTGTGCCTAAGTACGTTATTTACACTGCCGCGGTCGATGAAACATGTTTTTTTCTTCTGCAGTCTGTTCGTTATTACAATGATATTGACGCCACGCGCTGTGACGTTGACCAGGAGTGGATTTATGTCGAGGTAGTAATCTAACTCGAGGCTGTTAAGGTGAAGGCAGTGGTCAAGATGGAAATTCCCCGGCGCCTTGATTTCCAGGATCTTGTATACCTCGAGGCGGGGGCTCTGGTTATCATATCCAACAGGACGTCCTCCGCCCGATGAAGTGACTCTCCTTAAGCTCCGGCCACGGGTATCCGTCCCCCATGGGAATGTCTTGATACTCGGAGTAGGCGAAGCTAAACTCCTCTAATGAATTCTCGCTGGAGAACACGGCCACCAACAGCTGTGACACGTGCGTGTCCTTATCGATGTACGCGCTGTCGTCGTATTCTAGCCTGCGCAAGATCCGGTTTTCTTTCACGAACTGGCATAGATACTTAATGAGCACCTTCTTACAGCTTACGATTTTAAGCGTGCGAATTTTAAGTTCGTGAAACACCCGTTCTCCAAGCTGTTTGACCTGTAAAAGGGGTTGTCTTGCACAACGAACGACGTCACATCCTCGACCTCGAAGAAGTGTTCGAAAATGTCGCGGACGGAACCGAGTCGTAGGTCCTTCACCTTGAAAGAGCTTGCTATCCGTTTGATGATCTCTACCGTCACATTGATCGCGGACACATCAAAAACCTCAAGGCCCGGCGTATTCCTCGATGAGGTCGTGTACTGGGGTCTGTCGCTCTGTAACCTCCAGAAATGATTCGCTTAATGTGCACGGGTTTAAGGCGTTCGATTGATACGTTTTTTCGATTACCATCTACGTCAATCGTTATAGTTTTGCCGTCTAACTATCGCGCGAGGACTTTACGCGGTCTTGAATATAGTCTATGTAACAGAGGCCTATTTGGATTACGCTGCACGAAAATATGAGTGCAGTTTTTCATAGCTTTATATACGAACGGCTTGCAGGTACGTTTGTATTCTACCTTTACAGATTGTACATGTTGCATATATTCTTTCAGTTCGCGAAGGAATACGCGGTCATCATGCTCGATGCTGCCGTCTAAATAGAACGCTCTTGGTATTCTGAGTGTTGTACCGAACACATATTCTGCTGGGCTAACGCCTGTGTCTAATCTCACGCGAGTTTTAAGACCTAATAGGACCATTCGGAGAATCCGAGTCCATTCGGGGTTGTCTCCCTGTGACATAAGCGCTGCTTTTAGGTCCCGGCGCCATCTCTCAACCATTACGTTGACTGCTGGATGGAAAGCTGTTATGCGAATTCGCTCGAATTCTGTGAATTGTAACAGTTCGCTGAAAAGCCTTGCCTCGAACTGACTTCCTTGGCCAGTCGTGATACCCTAGTTCGCGCAGTTATGTCTTCTATCGGGATTGACAAGGGCCATCGCGAGTACCTATCTATGATTGTTAGCATATGTTGTTAACCATTATTAATCGGGAGTGGACCGACGATTTTCACGTGAATATGTTTGAACCGGGAATTGGGAGCTACAATGTGGTTCGGTAACGGATTATTATTTCGAGCTACCTTCGATAGCTGGCAGTTGATGCATTCCCTGCACTTTCTATGTATTTCACGGCTCATGTCGGGCCAGACGTACTACTGCCTGATGAGTCGATCAGTTATGCGTGCGCTCGGGTGCGAAGTGTTATGAAATGATCGGAAAATCTTGTCCTGCATAGATTCGGGTAAGTACGGATGGACCGGTTTTTCGCGAATGTCGCAGTAGAACGAGGCATGATCCTCGTTGTTAAACATTAATTGTTTTAATTTAAGCGGGTGATGGCGGTTTCGCAGGACTCTCAACAATTCGCCGTCGAGACCCTGTTCACCCGCTAATTTAATCGCTTCGAAAAGCGTGGGAAGTCTAAACGCGTTCACGTTTTCCCGTACCGTTACCACGTTTTCGTCGTCTTATCCCAACCCTCACTGCAATTGGGCATCGACGGTGTCCGGAACGACTCGATTCGCGAAAGTGCGTCCGCGACGGCGTTTTCTTTTCCGTCACGATAAGCGATTCTAGCGTCGAATTGCGCGATGTATGTTACTTGTCGGCAACGCACGGCGGGTGCTTTACCTTGGTCATGGTTCATTATATATATTAACGGTTTGTAGTCGGTAAGTATGTTGAACTTCAGACCCTCTAAATAATAAAGAAATTTACAAACTGCGTAGTATATTGCTGCCAATTCCCTATCGACGGTAGCATATTTTGCCTACGCTGGCGTGAATTTTTGTGAGAAAAATGCCAGTGGTCGACACTAGTCTCCGCATTTTTGTTCTAAAGCCGCGCCCATCGTGATGTTCGACGCGTCAGTGACTAAACGGATCTCGGTATATTCAACCGGGAAAGCCATTCCCTTTAGCTTCGCACCAGGCTCTTGCACCTCTGCTGCATGGGTAATGCATTTACGATAAAAATTCACCAGCCCCAAGAATCGTCGCTTCTCCTGGACTGTTTTTGGTTTTGGGACATTGCGCACCACGTTTGTTTTATCGCGTGAGGGCTTAAAACCTTTTTGATTAACCGTGTGCCCTAGAAATTCTAATTCGCTTTGGCCTAACTCGCATTTCTCTAGATTTGGGTGTAGCGCGAATTTATCTAGTCATTCTAATACCTGTTCTATATCCCTACAGTGCTGTTCTGTGGATTCAGAAGCAATAATAATATTATCCAGAAATACAAACGCGTATTTTAGGTCGCCTAATGCGCTGTTGATGTATTGCTGAAATGTCTGGCCTGCGTTGCAGAAACCGAACGTCATTACGGTGTATTCGAACAGTCCGAAGGGCGTGATAACCGCTGTCTTTTCACGATCCGCATCGGCCGTTGAGGAGTATTTTGTGATATGCTTTATGCAAATCCAATTTAGAAAATATCTTTTTCCCGTAAAGCAGAGTGGGAAAATCCTGGATGTGTGGTATCGTATATTTGTCGGCAACCGTGACCTAGTTTATCCGCCTGTAGTCGCCGCAAATACGCCACACACCGTCTTTCTTGGGAACCAAGTGCATCGAAACTAGCCCAAGGACTCTTTGAAGTTTACACGATTCCCTTATTGAGCATCTCGTCGAATTGCTCTTTTGCTACGCGTAGCTTTTCGGGGGGTAATCGTCACGCTCTCTGACTAATTGGTGGTCCTTCCGTCATTATGTGATGAAATACGCCGCGATTTATCGCAGAATTTAACTGCTCGACGCCTGTAATCCATGGGAACTTATTAAAAATTTTCGCATAAGGGCTGTTCAGGTTGATTGTCTGTATTTTAAAGCTAGCCACAACGCGGAATATGCACTGAACTTCTTCGCCGGCCGGTCTATGTATTAATTTTTTTAATTTAATGTCCGCTATGGCATGGAATTCGTGGAAAAAATCGCTGCCGATAATCGTGCTTTTTACGTCCGCGATTTGGAAATTCCAGGCCATACTCTGTGAAAAACTGAGGTCCATGGTCATCCGTTTTATCACGTATGTGGCGATTTCCGAACCATTCGGGCATAAAGTTTAACGCCCGAACTTCGGATTTTATTACGTTATTCTTGGGCAAAATCAAGATTTGCGTTCCTGAATCGATTATAAAAATTTCGCCGGATATGTTATCTTTCATGTGGAGACGTGATGAATAGATTTTTCTTTGTGATGCATTCAAAATAACGACGGAATTTTTCGTTACAATACCGTGCTTGACTGCCATATGTGTAGTGTGATTTGCACAGCTCGTCGATGAGCTGTGGTGTTTCATTTTTATATTCTCTCTTTTAATTATTATGATTTTTTGCACAGTTCTGAACGGTTCCGAACTGTAATTACTATTGTTTGGATATCGTTTTGGTTCGTTACTGTTCGCGTTTGCGAGCGTTGCTTTTACAATGTTATTCTCTACTTCGCGCATCGCGGCGGAAAGGGTCCGAACTAGTCATCGTTTTTATGTTTGTGAGCATCCTTACTTGTCTTTTCGCTTAAAACTTGGTACACCTTGCCTGCGTTTGCCACGATTTCGTCGTCGTTTAATTAACTGCACTTTAATGAATGGAGGTAAACGATTTTTCCACATCCTAATTACTACTCCGCCATCTCGCCTTTTGTATGTTTTAACATTTCGTTTAACATAGCCGACGGTTTGCGATGGTCAAGCGTCGTATCGTTGAATAGTCGGTTTAATCTTTCCTTGGGGGATAGCGTGTTTCTTACCAGAATTTCGAGTTTTAGTGTCTCGTACTTTCTTCCGGGAGGTTTTTCATAATGTCGAATAGGGAGCCGAGGGTCCTCGCGTCTAGGTGCGCGATCAACTCATCGAGCTCGTGCTCGTCGTCGTCTATTGGGGCCGCTCGCAATGCGCGCTCGAATAACGCGAACCACCCGTTCGCTTCATTTTTATTAAATATTGTAAATTTGAATTCCCTCAAACGCACGGTGCGTTGTGGTGCTGGGGAATATTCAATATAGGGGCCCTGTGCTTCTACTTGGCCATTTCCTGGCGTATTTTGATGTCCTAGATACGCGTTCTTCAACGGTACGTTGTGCTTTGCGATATGCTCTTGGACAGGGGCGCCCTGATCGCACTCACGGTCATTCCGCGTCCGAAGCTCTCGCATGAGCTCGTCTACACGTTCGCGAGTTTTCGCGTTTTCGGCTCTTATCTCGTCAAATCGTTCTTGGAACATTACCATAAGAGCCTGCATGTCGCCAGCTATCTCGTTCCTAAAGGTGCTACCTGGTTTTTCAAAATTCCGATGCTCCTCGATTATCGAGTTATTCGTATGGTCGATGTTTCCCGAGTTCTTCGTGATCGGAGAGTGCTCTACTGGCATATCTACGATTGCGTACGTAGTGAAACTGCTGATACTTGCGTACTTTCTACCCGCACTATTTACCGCAGGATTTTTTTAAAACTCACCGCTAAAGCAGCCATGCTAATTTGGTGCTGATGAACTGCTAATTCCGCGGTTGCGGCTGGTCCGCTGCTGCTGATTCACTGCTGATGCCGCTGCTGATGCCGCGGTTGCGACTGGTTTGCTGAAAAACTCCAAAAAAATTAGTATTATGTATATGCTACTTACCACTTCGGGAACGGAAGTTGTAGGAAAAGGATTTGGGTGAGGTTCAGGGTTTTCTTCCTTCGGCTCCTGTTGCCACCACTCCGCGTGTCTTGTGCAGCGTCCGCGCTGCCTCTTGGTACAGCGATCAATATCGATCGGATGCCGTCGAGGGTACCAGTGTGGGGATTTTAGTTGATTATCCTGGTTCCCACACGTACGAGATTGGAATGGTAAATCAACGAGGACACGCGCTATTCAGCTGACCGAATTTATTATAATAAATACACAACTTAAACTGTAAAAATTGATTTCAATACTTTCTTTTGTTTAAATTAGAAATAATCGAATATAATCCTGAACTGTTATTTTATTACTATCTTAGGCTATAACATTTTTATTTAAGGATGAAGAATATTTAGGCGTGACTATGAAGTCCAATTAGGAAAAAATTTCATTTAATATAAATACAATAAATTATAGCGAAGAGCTTTTAAATGATTCAAATTGAATACAATTTGAACAAGTTGAATACTAATTCTTTGCTCCATTTTTTTCACAAACGAAAACAGGCGAACTCAGAAAACACCTCTAACGTTAGCGGCTGCCACTTAAAAAGTAAGCAATTAATATTGCTGAAAATTTTATCGTACTTCAGGGGCATGCGGACCAACATAATAAAAAAAAATTTATAGAGGAGGACTCTCCAAACTCGCGAAATTTTGAAATTCTCGTTACTTATTGAACACACCTCGTATTTAAAGAAGTTTTGAGCATTAGAACGATCTAATATGCATATATCATTTATTCATATCATAAGGTTCAAAGGCAAATTTTCTTATTATAATCTTTGATCTGTAGTTGTGACTCTCCTTGTTAGTACTTTTTCTTGGCTGATTTAATTAATGAATAGTACTTTTGGTTACATACTATTATGACTAACTTATAGAGAGTCTGTTCCGAAAGGCCTTCGGTAAGTTGCCTATAAGCAGATACGGCAATGTTGGAATGCATTTTCCTATACTTCCCATATAAATGTCATAAACGGTTACGAAACTGCCAGCTTTCCGCCGTTGTCGTAGTCAGTGGAAATAAATGTTCAGGTACGGTATTTTGATTTACTGGTGACTTACTGGAATATCATTCCGTTGAGTCTGCTTCAGTAAGCAACTGATCACGCCCATTTTTACAAAACCCTGTCGAACAGATGGTCGGGCCCAGTCGCTGCTGGTCGCTACCATACATATATGTGTATAACCAAGTATTAGTATAAAAGTTTGCATGTGTATTACAGATTTAGAAAAGACTTTTTAAAGAAGATTTCAAATCGAATTTTAATAGTTTTATTACAAAATGTCTAGTTAATAACCAGTTTTCTTTATAAATTATGAATTAGAATTATTTATATTTATGAATTTTACAAATTTATATATAATTATTTAATATGTATTATATAATATATATATATATATATATATATATATATATATATATATATATTGTGACGAGTGTTACAAGGCGCCCGCGCCGAATTGTCCAGAAAGAACGAAGACGACGCGCACGCCATCCCACGATGAGGTAAACCTCAAGGCGCTCGTGTGCTCCTTGTACTTGACAACATCTCGCGTCCCCTTATCCTACCTTTCCACGAGCCATACACAGCCGTCTACGGATGGACAGTAAGGTTAGGCTACCTCAGCAATGCCATCGCATGGCCTGAAGTGCCGAGACGTACTCACGCGAAAGAAAAATGAACGGTAGTGCGTGTTTCTTTCTGTATATCACTCGCGCCTTAAATAATCGCGTAAATGAACTGTATTACAATATTAAGTTAATAATAATACGTTCGCGATACTCCCGTTGTCGTGTAAATCTAAGGTGTACGCAACCTGAATCATTCGATGGACGAGGATCGGTATTTCGCCATTACTTTCAAAATGTATTTTCAAAGTTACGATGCATTATTACAAAGTTAAGAAGAAGAACAATTAAGTTTAAGAAAAAGTTAAGTTCAAAGTTACATTAAGTTACAGGTTTAGTTAAGTAAAGTTAAATAAGTTAAATGAAGACAATGAATATCAAAGGCAACTATGAATAAGTTGATTTACAAAAGAAGAAGAAAAAAAACAATAAATAAAACTAAGACAATTACTAAATAATAGTGACAGTGGTACAAAAATCAGACAATGAAAAAATAGGAGATAGGAACAACTGTAAATAAGTGTCACAAATAATAATTTAGAAAATAATAAATTAATCAACCTGTTTTACCTTTAGATATAATTCTTAACTATATTATTAAATAGGAACAAAGAAAAAGAATGATTAATTCAAATGTAATTAGATCGTGATTGGAGTGTAAAGTTTAAAGTTAACATTAAAAATATATATATTTAATGCACAATGCCGCAAGGCATAAAAAACCTCCACTTATTGAATGGAGGAAAAAGCCGGTTCAGTACTTACAACTATTTTATAAAACCAATAAATACTCACAAGTCGATAATACACAAATAACACTGCCGCTATACAATATAAACATACAATCCTATTCTCACCAACCACACTTACATACAGAATACTACTGGCGTACACAGATACGTTGAGGAGGCGGATCTATGAGGCCTAAGGGGAAAGTGTGTTCCGCTGTCTCTCCTGCTCCGTGTTGCGGCCCCAACGTTTTGGACACAGGTGCAGCCCTTACCACAACGGCGGCCACCGGGCACGAATGCCGCTGGAAACACCGTTAGCAATCGTAGGCGATTATCTCCACGGCCAAATACCGCGTCCCGCTCTACTCTTCTCAACTGACTTTCGACGCCGGTTCACACGCACATACGAATTATAACAAAATTTATGTTTTTATCTATACATACACGTATACATATATGGTATTATATCTAAACTATACCTAATGTACGTAAGCACAATAAACGTTCGGAACTGATTGAAATACATAGATCGCGCCCAAGAGCTAAAAACCAATTAAAAGCACGATTCCTCGTCTCTGCTTTCAGTCCGGCCCACAGGCCGTGGCAAAGGGGGTTACCTAGATCTTTACGCTAGTACTGCAGAAAGCTCCAAATGGGCCCCTCTCCGCAAGGCCGTAAATACAACGGAAAAACGCACGTTCTTCTGCATGCGCGAATATCCGCATTGTCATTCGAGTCTCTGGGGCCTATGCCAGATGGACAGCGTTTTTTTCTTTTATGTCAGGACTTAAAATTCTCAGGTTACTTATAATCTTTAGACTTACAAAATTTATAAACCTTGATATGGTTTTTCATTTCAATGCTGGCGATCATATGGTCCGAACACAACCTAAAACAGCATCAATAAATAATAATAACGGAAAAAGTTATTGCTAATAAAGATAAAGAATTTGGAAAAAAATCTGTAAATAATTTAGATAATGTCATAAGTAAAGTTTACTGTCTCTGTAGAAAGAGGGATGCATAAGAGTACAATTATTATAAGTGCTATATATACTAAATCTGGTGAATAATTTGAAAAGTGTTATAAACAGAAAAAATACTAATAGAAATGTCAGAAGCATAATAATGCTAATCCCATTGATAAATATAAAGGAGTTAGTTCCTAGATTAATAAGTAGTAGTAAAATGTTAAAACGGCAATGGCAAATAAGACGCTTCAAGATGTGGATAATAATGAAAAAAATAAAAAGATGAAACACTAAGTAAAAAACCGGTTATTTACACTCATAAATATGAATTCTTGAAAAGATCATTAAAGATCTGGTGATGTATACACATTAGACAATTTTTAATTTGCTCAAATAAATTTTCTTTATTTAGATATTGAACTATAACTTAAATTGGTGAATGCACATACAATGAAATAAATAATTAATAATTAGATGTTAATAATTAATAATCTGTGTTTTTAGTAAAAATGATTATATCGTTATTGTTTTAAGTTAAGTATATTTAGCTATACCATATGATCAAATTTGACCCGAACTGGTGTATTTAAACTCCGCGCGTAAACTGAATCGGTAAAATTTGAGTTCGTGTGAAATTTGAGTGCCATGTATCATTAGTGTGTGTTTCAGCTATTTGTTTACGACGCAAAGAGTTTGTCTGGCGATATTGATTGTGGAAAACAAGTTCATTGAGTTTGAACGAGCTGAACGAGTTTGCTTGAAATTTTGTGCTTACAATGGAATTACGGTTACGGAATCGGTGAAAATGTTGTAAAAGTGTTTTCGGGAGTCTACTTTATCGCGAACGGAAGTATTTGAGTGGCACAAAGCATTCAGTGAAGGTCGTGAAGTCATCGAAAACTTGCCTCATGCAAATCGCCCATCCACCGAAAATCAAGGTGATGCTCATCATTTTTTTCGATTAGCATGAGGTGGTTCACCATGAATTCGTTTCAAGAGGTCAAACGGTCAAGAAGGAGTACTACTTAGCCGTTTTGAGGCGTCTAGGTGAAACAATTCGTCCTAAACGATCGGATTTGTGGGCAGACAGTTCATGGTCACCACGATAATGTGCCGGCACATTTGAGCATGATTGTGTTTAATTTTGTAACCAAATACGAAATGAAAGTCATCAGTCAGCCACCGTATTCGACAGATTTGCCTTCCTGTGACTTTTACTCTTTCCGAAACTCAAAAAACCGCTTCGGGGAATGCACCATGTCTCCATAGTCAATATCGCCAGACAAAGTTTTTACGTCGTAAACAAACAGCTGACAAGCACATACTAATGGAGATATGGCGCTCAAATTTCACACGGACATCAACAAAGGTTGTACCAATATAGGAAAAAAAAATTACCAATTCAGTTTACGCGCTGAGTTTAAATGTACCAGTCCGTGTCAAAATTGATCAGATGTTAGGTTGATTTTCACCATTTTATATTTAATATTGTTAATTATTTATTAATGTTTATAAAATAAATAAATCTAATCTTTTGTTGCGAGCTTGATTCGACTTTTCTCCTTACTCTGAAGGGGTTTTATGCCAAATCAAGTGTATTTATTATTTTCCGCGAAATTAGTTTTCTTATGTTCTTACTCCTGCCTATTCATTTCCACCTTCCAGAGTTCACTCCTTACACGATACATGTGTAATAAAATATATTTTTTATTCATGTTATTTATGGGTACAGAGATTAGTATTTATCATATTTTATGATAATATTACCGACAGAAATCGATAGATTATTGTTTCTGCTTTAAAATAAGATGTATCAGACTTAGAAATTCGCAGTAGAATTAAAGTTGCAAGTCAATTAGTGAATGTGAAAGCTATTCCTAATATTCCCGTCGCACACTAGGCCTAATCGATGATTCTGTAAATGTAAACTGTTTCCAGGGAAACTTGGTGTTACTTTACTTTTTTTCATACGCTGAATCGAGTTTTCGAGGTTACCAGAGCTAAAAATAGTCCAGTTTCAAAATAAGGCCAATTTTGGGACAAAAATGATCATATTTCGGATTTTTCGGGAAATGTAATGAATTTACTTTGATAAATAATTACATATTAAAGATTTGTTATCTCTTACTTATTTTTTTATAACATTCACATTTTATGAACGCACCTCAATCGCGAAAATGAAATGAAAATGAAATTAATTGTTTTTTTCGTTTTCTGCTTGAAATACGGATTTCATGAAAATATGTAAGAAATAAAATATCTTTAAAATATAACCATTTGTCGAAATAATCTATTTAGGTATTTTATTTTCTCGACAAATGAACATTTGGAGCAGAAATAGCATTATATGGGGAACGATCGATGTTTGGACCTGATAATTTCGAAAAATAGATTTAGAAGACCAAAAATCAAAGTAATAACAAGATATTAAGGGGGCCTTGAATTTTCTGCGGAATCCCTCCTGTGTGTCTGGAATATTTGAATACAGAGTATTTAAATAATCAACTGACACTAAGAACATATCTTTACTTCAAAATGTTTATTATACGTGACAAATGCTCTTATTATTATGTGTTGATAACTTAAAAATCAAAAAGTAAGTTATTTAGACAACTTCCTGGAAGGGTTGTATTGTAAGCATGGTGCAGGTGTGTATGTTAAAAACTTTAAACTTTCACAGTAGTGTAATCAAGGAGATACTCATTTCTAAATAGATCAAGAAAACCAGTTTGAAAACCAAAGGGAGCCAGTGATATCTTAACTAAGAATTAAAGAGAAGCGATAAAAGTCAAATGAGAGTTGAAGAGAATTGATAAGAGGCTAATGTGAGCCAAAGAGAATCACTGAAAATTCAAATGAGAGCCTAATAGTCAAATATAAAAAAATTGAAAAGAAGTCAGTATAAGAATTAATAGTACATTTTTACCATATACAGAAAGATTTCGAAACAAGATGTTTATAGTTCGAATCGAAGCCGAAAGCTTTAAGGAGTTTAAATGAATTTTATATTGCTTATTAAATTATTATAACTTATTTTATTAGAGAAAATAGATTTATAATCAACGCCGAAACGAAATATTCACGTAAATAAGTTCATGCTCTGCATATCAAAAGGGTATCGTATACTACGAATTGCTTGCGAGTGATCGAACCATCAAAGGACTACTGTATCGATTCCAATTTATTCGTTTGAAGCAAGCATTACAGGAAAATCGGCCAGACTATGAGACCAGACATGACTCTGTCATTTTTTATCACGATAACGCTTGGCCACATCGTGCGGCTTTGGTCAAAAACTATTTGGAGAATAGTGGATGCGAAATTCTGTCTCACCCGCCTTTTAGTCCAGGCTTTAGCATCATCTGACTTCCACTTGTTTCGATCAATGCATAACACTCTTACCGGAATACGCTTCAGTTCAGTAGCGGAAATCTAAAATTATCTCAATACGTTTGTCGCGTCCTGCGACGTTATGAACAAATATATATATATATATATATATATATATATATATATATATATATATATATATATACGTATATTAATGCTGGTACAAGCGCCTTTTTCTTATCGCCGAGAGTAACCGGACACCCTGTTGTCGAAAATTGAGCGTCGACGCTGACCTCGGAGGAAAGTTCCCGATCATCACCGAATATTAACTGTCGAAATTTCTCATTACAATCGACGTTAATATTAAATTTGTAATTTTTAAAATTAAAAAAGAACGTAGAGACTAAATCATAAATTAAAGGATAGTATGCCATCAATACATATGCATGTGCACGTACTTTTGTTTTGATAAATTAATTATTATGTTAAGTATGATTAATAAAATATTAATTATTATAAGTAGAATGATGGATTAACAAACTTTTAAATATATATTAGAGTACGATATAAAGATCAGTTTAATAATTGTAAAATGTAGAACAAACCAAACAATTTAGATTAATAATGTTAGTCCAATTACGATATTATGCTAATAGAATGTTAATAACAATATACTAAGTTAATAGAATGTTAATAACAATATACTTGTAAAATATATAAAATAAATCGAATAATAGATTAAGCGATTCCTAACTTATAGTATAAAAATTACTTTGGTTAATAATAAAAGATTACGTAAATAATTATAATGTAAAACAAAACAGAAACATTAAGATTAATAATATTAGTTCAGAATGTTAGTAGTTATATACTTTATAAGATACGTAAAATAAATTAAATAATAGAGTAAGAGTTCTAACTTATGGTATAAAGATTAGTTTAGCTAATAAAATAAGAGATTATATAAAATTAATAATTATAAACGTAACAAACGGTTAAGGTATTAATTAAAGATCGTATTTTATAATGTCGCTATAAGTTTGTTGTTCATGATCATAGCAGATACGATATATTTAAGAATTAAATATTGTAAGAAAGCGAACGAAGGAGTTTATATTATAAATGAAATTTGATCCCTTCATTGGCTTTCCCTACGACTGCTCAGATGAATTTCCACGAAAATTTTGGACAGCCTTTTTTACTTTGTCCAGACCACATATAAATAGGAGTCGGACGAAGCGAAAAATCACTGCCGGTCGGGACTTCAACTAGGTCAGATCGATCCGGTAGTTATAACCCTTAGATTTTTTGCGATCTTTTTCGGACTTAGATTTTTTTTCGTGAATTTCCAACTTTTTCGGACTTAGAATTTTTTTGTGATTTCCGGACTTTAAAATTTTTCGGCATTTTTGGACTTAGAAATTTTTCGACATTTTTCGGACTTAGGATTGTTCTGACCTAGATATTTTTTCGCGATTTTTAACTTTGAAACGTTTTGTATTTTTCAGACTTTAAAATTTTTGTGTTTCTCGAACTTCATCTTGTACGTGTTAACTAACTTTGTATACCCGACTTATATCTAAGTTATTTTTATATATTATACGGTTTTATAAGAAGTACTTCAGAAAAGTAAATAAATAGTAAGTAATCAACAATATTTATCGTTTATCCTTATTAACATTATTTATCCGTAATCTCCACTAAACCTAATCGCGCTACCTATATATATCTGTTACTTGTATCTTCTCTGAGTAGGCTAAACGGGTGGGACTCTAGCAATCCTGTACACGGAAGCCACTCCGCTGATTTTTCTGAGTAGGCTAAACGGGTGGGACTCTAGCAGTCCTGTACACGGAAGCCACTCCACTAACTCTTCTGAGTAGGCTAAACGGGTGGGACTCTAGCAGTCCTGTACACGGAAGCCACTCCGCTGATTTTTCTGAGTAGGCTAAACGGGTGGGACTCTAGCAGTCCTGTACACGGAAGCCACTCCACTAACTCTTCTGAGTAGGCTAAACGGGTGGGACTCTAGCAGTCCTGTACACGGAAGCCACTCCACTGATTTTTCTGAGTAGGCTAAACGGGTGGGACTCTAGCAGTCCTGTACACGGAAGCCACTCCACTAACTCTTCTGAGTAGGCTAAACGGGTGGGACTCTAGCAGTCCTGTACACGGAAGCCACTCCACTGATTTTTCTGAGTAGGCTAAACGGGTGGGACTCTAGCAGTCCTGTACACGGAAGCCACTCCACTAACTCTTCTGAGTAGGCTAAACGGGTGGGACTCTAGCAGTCCTGTACACGGAAGCCACTCCACTGATTTTTCTGAGTAGGCTAAACGGGTGGGACTCTAGCAGTCCTGTACACGGAAGCCACTCCACTAACTCTTCTGAGTAGGCTAAACGGGTGGGACTCTAGCAGTCCTGTACACGGAAGCCACTCCACTGATTTTTTCTGAGTAAGCTAAACGGGTGGGACTCTAGCAATCCTGTACACGGAAGCCACTCCTGTATTTTCGGGAGTAGGCTAAACGGGTGGGACACTAGCAATCCTGTACACGGAAGCCACTCCACTGATTTTTCTGAGTAGGCTAAACGGGTGGGACACTAGCAATCCTGTACACGGAAGCCACTCCACTGATTTTTCTGAGTAGGCTAAACGGGTGGGACTCTAGCAATCCTGTACACGGAAGCCACTCTACTAACTTTTCTGAGTAGGCTAAACGGGTGGGATTCTAGCAGTCCTGTACACGGAAGCCACTCCTACTGACTGTTTCTGAGTAGGCTAAACGGGTGGGATTCTAGCAGTCCTGTACACGGAAGCCACTCCACTGATTTTTCTGAGTAGGCTAAACGGGTGGGACTCTAGCAGTCCTGTACACGGAAGCCACTCCACTGATTTTTCTGTGTAGGCTAAACGGGTGGGACTCTAGTAGTCCTGTACACGGAAGCCACTCCTATATTTTTCTGAGTAGGCTAAACGGGTGGGGTGCTAGCAGTCCTGTACACGGAAGCCACTCCTGTATTTTCGGGAGTAGGCTAAACGGGTGGGACACTAGCAATCCTGTACACGGAAGCCACGCCTGTATTTTCTGAGAAGGCTAAACGGGTGGGACTCTAGCAGTCCTGTACACGGAAGCCGCTCTGGTAGTTTTGCTGAGTAGGCTAGACGGGTGGGACTCTCGTAGTTCTGTACACGGAAGCCACTCCTTTTCGTCGCAGTAGATAAGACTGGGGAAAAGAATCTTAGTACGGGAACATATAGAAGTCAAGTTATGAAGTAGGTAGTAACTCGCGATTTACAGATCGGCCAAGACTGCCTAGGTTCGGTCTCCATCTAAAACGCGTACACCTCGGCTCACCGGCCCCACATCCCTGGCTAGTAGTCGAGAGACTAGGCCAAAAATAGGGGCAAATTACGGACCGGTCTTTCGCGGAAACAAATCGTCGCGCATAGAACCGGGTGGGCACTCGTCGTTATATATGACTATGTATATATAGTGCGGGACGTCACACGTTCTTCGGCTTGAAAGTCAAGAAATTTTATTGGTAGAGAATTCATAAATTAACCATAATTAACCAGAAGAATGGGGAAAAATTAAAGCTTCCGATAGACAACATTTTGAATAAAGAATATGTAATCATGTTTTCATAATAAAACCTTACATTTTGGAAGAACGCTGGAAACTTACTTGTACAGCCAATTCGATAAGACTAAAAATAATTCGACAAATTTCTTGCATATTCTCATAAAAGCATGTTGCATAAAGTTGCGATAAATAACTTGAGAACGGGTTTTATAATTTGCTAGAATTTTTCTCAGAATTTTAACTCGATATTATCCGCAAGTTATCCTAATTTCCAAGATGGTAGAGGCTAATAACAATAATATTATAAAATAATTATTTTCTCAATATTCTTCACACGAATTTAGTCTGCAAAGTTTTAAAAAATTAATGCGTCTTTCAATAGTCCATTAATTATTATTAATAAATATTTTATCTTTCGTTACTATATTTATCCTTATTTAGAAAGTTCTTATGGATGTTTAATGAATATATAGAAAAATTAAAAAAAAAAATTTATTCGCTACATTACAAATATAAGTTACGACGGCGTCAGCGATTTTTAATTAAAATATTTCTATATCTCAAACTTGCCCGCCAATACCACATTACAATATCGAAGACTACATCGACAAGTTGGATATACGCCGTAGTTCATCTATCTCAATTCTTAAAGCGGCAGTGGCAGACACTAAATACGGACATGTGTTGAGCTCTAAAAAGCATATGTATATACACCCAAATGGTCTTAGTAAACTTCCCGAGTCATTTCAGTTTATACACGAACAAACGAAATACTGGCTCTACCTTACACAAATACCATGAAATGATTTTCTTGTAAACAAGACGGCTCATAGCAAGTAAATGTACCGCCCAGACCAACAATATTTTCTATGATATTCTGCAATTATTTGTTTCATGGCTACATGTTTACTGTCTAATATAGTGGGTGTATTAAATCATTTACAGAAATTAGAGTCGCTCGTACGTTTACTCTCAGAATATTATTTTTATCTAAAAATGGATTTAAAGTATTTTTATCTCAAAATATTTGATTGTTCTTTGGTAATTTTTCTTTTTTTAAAAGAAATTGGACTTCCTCGTAAAAATATTCTTCTTGAATTATTCGGTACCAATCAGTTGCATTTTCCCGAATATTTTGTACTGTTACGTACTTATTGACTTTATGTCGCTATCGATCGAATGCCTTTTTTACGCGTCGCGCAATTAGAAGAAATCCTTGCCAACCTAATAATCGAGTAATAAGAGAGAAAATTAACCTTAGTCGTTGATATAAATACATACTCTTTACGCATTTCTAATTATTATTTATTATATATTATACATTATATTATATATTATAATATAAGTATAATTATATACTATACTATTATTTATTATATATTATACTTCTAATTGCTTTATTTCAGTAATCTCCTTTTTATTTAATATCTTTTGTTTTGACCATTCGGTTTGAGCACGTATTAAAAACTCAGGACCTTCAAACCATGGAGAGTTCGATTTACAACTATCATTTACTCGTGTTCTTCGTCTGTGGGATTCTGACTGGACGGTATTCAGCGCCATTCCGAACTTCGCGTGACTTGAGCTATTTCACCCAAGCGATTCGCAACGTATACATGATGCACTCGAGGCTCCGCTTTAATCCAGCATAAAAATATCGTGAAATCTGTCCATAACACTCGATTATCAATCTTGATTTCCAACTCATGTTGAACAAACTTTGCCAATCTTGCGCCAAGTAATGTTGCTTGTAATTCTAATCTCGGTATTGTTATAGGTTTTAACGGTGCGACTCTACATTTCGAAATTACTAATGAAATGTTGAAACTGTTATCTTTCGATTCAACGCGGAAATACGTTTTCGCTGCAAATGCTGTAAGAATAGCGTCGCAAAAGATGTGAAGCAATGTCTGTGCGTCACCTAGATTTAGTGGTGTTAAACATCGAGGAATCCGACATTCTTTTATATATTTCAATTCTTTAAGCCGTTTTCAATTTGCATATTCCTCATCTCGCACCTCTTCATCCAAACGGACTCCGCTCAACCATATTCTCTGCATGATGACCTTTGTTTTAAGAGTAAAAGGTGCGAGAATTCCTAACGGATCCAAAAATTGATATAACGATTTGTAATACCTCTCTTTTTGTTGGTTTTCTATTATTATTTAGTAGATCTCGCGGGATTTTACTTAACTCAATAGTAAATTTAAAATCATCGGTCCGCGTGTCCTAATGGAGGTCTAACACGCGTTCAGTATTCTTGTCGCATAAACGTGTCTCACTATCCATTTCATGATGTGATTCTGTAGGTAATACTTTAATTACATTGCTTGTCCATCCGTGCATTAAAAAATTTGCATGAGCGTTTATTTTTATCATATCTTTTATTGGGTGTTGAAGCATCTATTTCAGTTTTGCAGCTAGAAATAAAATCATCCATGTAAATGTTTTTAATTATGCTATGCGACGCTGTAGATAATGATTTTGCTTTACTAGAGATTTAAAATTACTTGCATTTTTATTTTTAACAGAAATTTGACGCCGAAAATAACACTTGTCAACTCATAAACACGTTGCTGTTCGTTTATATCATGCCCCCTCCATAAAAATCGTTGTGCGCTGCGGTCTGTTTCCCGTACATTTACGCACAAAAACATATTAGATATATCTTATTTGATTGCGATTGAATATTGTCTGAATCTTATAAATATCCATGAAAACGATTTTAGCAAATCAGGCCCCGTTTCTAGCTGATCGTTTAAGCTGGTTCCAGATGTTTTAGTAGCAACGTCAAACACGAGCCTTATTTTGTTTAGTTTGTTTACATTTACTACTCTAAAATGCATAATTCTACATAATTTACATCGCGATTTAGTTTTCTTTCTAAGAAAAATAGTCTCTTTGTTAATGTCGACAAACTGTTAACAAATGTTATTTGATTTTCTTTCCATAAGAGCCCTATCTCCTATATATTTCCCAAACAACGACAGGTTTCTTCCAGGATTTTTTCTGCTCGGCTAAATATATCTGTTTTCTTTATATTATCGCTCACATCTATGGTTTCTAGGTTAAAATAATAGCGAATGAGATCATCTAATTTATTATCACGCTCATTGACATCCTCAGCGCTAGATGCATTATACAAAAGGAATGATTTACCAACACTTGATTTCGTGCGTTTCGGTTTACAAACGCAAGAAGCCGGTCCATGAAGTACCCAACCCAATAAAAAACGCGAAATTGCAAGTTGCATGTGAGGGATTGTTATCAGCTCCTTTGTTACTATCAGAGGCCAATTATTCTGGCATATTAACAATTGCATATGCGAATTATAATATGGCTTTATAGTTTTTTCTTTTAAAAATTCATCTAGATTATTATTATTAATTTTTTTTTATTATTAATAATTTTTTTTAATTATTATATATATATATATATACATATATATCTAAATAATATATATTATATATATTATATAATTTTTTTTATTATTATTAATAATTATTATTAATAAAGGTTTCTGATAGAATTTGTAAAGGAATATTCATTTTATCAATTCATATCGCGACTTGTAATCTAGTTTTTCCGAAGATACCCTCAATAGTGAATGACAGTTTTTCGCAATTGGATATAACTTTATCGCCTATTATTCCTTTTAGATTTAACTGAATAGACGGGCCTCGTGAGCCTATATCACTGACAAGGTTTTTATCTATTAAAGTTATTGTTGATCCCTCGTCTATTAACGTATATGTAGCGCGGAAGCTATTTGTACGGAATACTCGTACGGGCATTATCTTTAATAATAGCCCCGACGTGTCTAGACAGTCTTGTCTAGAATTTATTTGTATGCTAGTAGTGTCAACAATTTGTACTTTTTACATTAAGTTTTTACGTACGAAATCATTATTTATGTAACTATTATTGTTTTCTGTGTTATGCAGCAAAGCATGGTGATATTTATTGCAATATAAACATTTCGCATGTGTATAATTTAAACGTAAATGTCCTGCTAACAAACATATATAACATAAATTATGTTTCTTTGCAAATTCCAACGCGTATTTATCGGCTCACGAATGAATAGTACATAGTCCGCAGGGAAATGCGATTCACGCTCGCAAATTATACAGCTTCTATTGATGTTTAAATTACATCTACTATTTTTGCGTGTTGTCTTGTGCTTCGCAGTATATACATATCTAAAAGAATGTCCCCCTCTCCTACGTGTTGTTATTTTTCGGATTTCCGGATCGGACACGGACGAGCATGTGGAGGGAGGAATGGAGAGGACTCGCCCTGTCCCGACGTGTCGGTAGGTCTCCGGAGGCCTTGGGCACGACTCGTAATAGGAGCTACTGGGCACCATGCCCGTAACTCCTTTCGGAGGGTTGCCCTACCCGCAGTCCACACCGCGGACGGTGTCTGTCTGACCCGTATTTCCGGATCGGACACAGACGCTACCCGTGGACGGGAGGATGAAGGGGGAAGGAGGAGGATGAAGGGAGTGAGGTCAGCTTGGGCCGAAAACCGAAGCTTTAGTGACCTCTGCCGGCCTTGCAGCTGACCAGCTGCGGTAGCGCTCACTCCGGAGGTGATGGCGGCTCGGTCAGTGCTCTCTCTCTCGAGCCGCCGTTAGCGGTGCGTGCGGCGGCGCTGCTCCCTCTCTCTCCGCGAGAGCTCGATAAATCCTGTCTAAAATAACCCTCCAAAACTATTATCTTGATCTCTGTTGTGAGGCGCTTCTCAAAAGACAGCCGGATAATAATTTTACCTATCCAGAAGTGAACGTAATCCTGGTTGCGAGGTGCTCTTCAAAAGACCAGCCGTTCTCTTATCATGTTTAAATACTTTCCACTTAATTCTTGACCCTGTGTACGAGGTGCTCCTAAAAAACTAGAGGAATTAAGCCAACCTTAAGTTTTACACAGATGAAATTCCACCTGCCCCGTCTAAATTTTCCGTGTGGAAACTAACACCGGGTATCCGTGCGGTAAATAGTGCTGGATTAATAAGCGTCGCGAAAAATAGCGCGAACTTTTAATTATTATATATATATAGTTTAAATTAATATATTTATTTTTTTCTTTTAAGTAATTATTATCCTTTTATTGTTTGTTAAAGAGTCATGTCCAAGCAAGTTTCTTGAATAAACGTATTTTATATTTTTGTTACTAAAAAATATACTGTGTTCTTGTAAATTATTTTCCTGATCCGTTGCCCGATCCTGAATATACTTTCTCCTCTCCCTAAGTACCCTGAAAAATACCGCGTAAGCTATCCCGAGAGGGATAGGAACGTTACAATTCTATTTACGTATTTCGAACTTTTCTCGCGAAGACATTTCTTTTAACGCAGTAACTGCTCGCTCAAATGCATTTACAAGGCTTATAGTCAAATCATTTAATGCATTTGATGTATATGATACTGTCACCGGACTTTCTACGTTGTTGGCGAAGCTGTTGCTCGTTGTGCTTCTGTTCTGCTGTTCTTCGGCTTGCTGGTCCTCGATGAGAACGGAACGAGATGATGGCGCTGCATTCTTAGTTGTCCAGTTTCTGCTGATTTCTGCTGTTCGTTGCAATATTCTACAACTTCCAACTGCTCTGAGCTAGCAATCAAAATCTCAGTTAGCATCGCTGGCAGCACGTATACAGTAGATGTTGCTCTAGCGTTGTTCTTCTTGCTTCACGCAGCCTCAGGGGGTTGACCACGAGATATTCCGAATGTAATCAATGCATCTACGATTTTACTTAATCGTTTTGCTTTCGGGTGTACTCCAGCATTAGAAGCGGCAGTAGCCGGGCGAGTTCGTTTGTTAACATTGCTTATATTGAAAATTTCACTTATATTCACTTTATACTCACGTCCCAGAATTGCGGCAGATTTCCCCGGGTTTCGGCACCAATTATTCGTATTATATTGGGAATGTTGGTACACGATATTAAAGAGTTTTTATTTTGTTAAAATATAAATTGTAGAATGGAATGTCAGGATAAAGATTGAAATAAGTACTACAAAACAAATAGATAATACTTAGTCTATTAGAAGTGTCTATCACATTAATCTATCACATTAACTATTATAATGGTACATTATATTATATGTAACTAATAGAAGTGCGTATATGCGTAGATGCTTAGATTTACAAGCTGGAATACTCGCCGATAATCCTTAACATACTTGCCCTTCAGACAATGACCGGGTCTTCCCCAACGTTATTCAAACACCTGTGTGCTCAATATAATATATTCCGTCACGGCACGGATAAATATATGTACTTATATACACCACATAGTGGCCTATAGCAAGAGCTTCTTCACGAAAAAGTTTTTTACTTCCCGCATTTCAAGCTCAATCTTTTCTTTTCCTTTTTTTTCTTAACATTCTTATATCTATCCTTAACGTTGTCACAATATCGGCAATAACCTATTCTTCTCGACTCTACTTTACAATATTGTATGATCATAGACATTTGTAGAAGTCTCTTTATGTACAATGTGTCGAAGTTCGATAAAAGGAATAGATTACGCATTAAATTTTCTTCGTGACATGTAGAGTATCGAAATATTACACTATCACTCATAAGTAGAATTTGAATTTCTTTTATTTTATTTAGACGAACATATCACTAACTAACTATATCAGAGTGAATACAAAAATTATTCTTAAGTATATCCGATACCTTAATTATTATTCGCCGAAATATAATATAATAATGGTTTAATTTAATATAACGCATACATGTATTAATATTCTACGTCAACATTTAATATATATATTGCATAAATAATAATACTCTATCCTTATTATAATTTAATTTAATAAATGTAACCGTTTAGTGTTTGAATTCAAGAAATCAAAATACGAATCTTAACATAAATAAATCTACAGCTCTTTCTAAGATATAAATTAAAAGGTACAAAAGATACAAAGAATATTTAATGTAAAATATATAATTATAATTAATTCTATCCGTAACACCAATTGAATAGCTTACTTAAAAATAAATACGGCAACAAGAATCTCCACATAATCACCTCACAATACGCTGCCAACATTCATGACATAATTATATACTTAAAAAATCTTTACCCGTACTGCCTGGGCAGAAATGTAAAAAGTAAATTTACTAGACTAATAAAAAACTTAACAAATGTACAGATAACCCAGAGATTGAGTCCTCAAACGATGAATCTTCTAATGTCAAGCAATAAAGTAGAGCACAAAATAATTCAATGGAACTTAAATAGGCTATCCACACATTTAGAAATTCTAGAAAATTAATAAAGTTCGAAAATCTACTTATCTTAGCCTTAAAGGAAACTAATTTTAAAAATCACTCCTTCATCAATATAAAAGGATACGAAACAGTTTTTAATAACCGTATGCACTGCACGCATTCCAGTCAAGGGGAAAGAATCTATGTAAAATCCAACCTCCATTACGAAAACTCCGAAATAGCTACTTAAAATGAAGAAGTTATAATAATAGTAAGTATAAGCTTAAAAAATATGTTTATGCAGTATCTATCTCCCAAACAGCTACAACTTGGATAAAAATGACCTAATAGACATGCCCGTAGAGTTACCCAAACCATACATCATATTTGGAGGTTTTAATTGTCATAATAATTTATAGGCAGTCACACGGTAAAATTTATGAGCAGGCGTGTTTATATTTTGCTCCAGATTACGAAAATCGAATAAATGCTGTTGTATCTCATAATAGGATTAAGCCTTTAAAACTGCGTTTACGCGTGTTGAAATCTCCATCTTCATCACCATGGAATTATCACCTTTAGATAATCCAACACCTAAACCATCCAAAAAACAGAAATTCGAACATTTGTGATTGACACTCCAACTAGCTATGCCGGTATAGCACAGACACCGAAAAGAAAACAGAGATTGATACTTGATTGTGTGGAAAATCTAACCTTAACAGACTTTACTTGTGCATAGGAGATATTATTGAACCAAAAAATGTAATATATGCATCTAGAATTTCTAATAATTAGAGTCTGTTTATATCTTGCAAAGAAAGAGCAAGTCACTGAAATTACTAGCAAAAACGGATTTCTCCTAATCAAATGTAAACAAGTCAGCATAAGACCATTGTTTTCTAGACATGAAAAAGTAATTTTTTAAATGTATCCCCCGATATTACAAATTATCAAATTAAAAATATTCTCGATAAACTTAAAGTGAAACGAGCTTCACCAGTCACAATCTTAAAAGCAGCTATAGCGAGAGAAGGATACCAATGTCTTAGTTTTAGAAGATAAGTTTACGTAAATCCTAACTATGTCACATTAATTGCAGAACTATTTAAAATAAAATATCAACATCTAGAATATTATATATTTTCCGGTGCATAAAAATGAAAATGTTTTATTTGAAAAATCGAGGGATACCAAGCTAAGTACTGCCCAAATATCGAATCAAGTATAAAAAAAGGAAAACGTAAACAATAATCAATATGATAATTCCACTCAATTAAAATCTTTAAATAATCTACAGCAAACAGAGAAATATGAATCACGTCTAAATGATAAAAGATCAGACATTGCGGAAACAACACACTCAAACCAACTAAATTTTAAAGAAGAGAAGCCATTCAGTAAGTTGTTCAATAGAATCAGAGTATACGAAGGTGGATTGATAAGTTTCCGGCCTGACCAAGAAAAACAATGTTTTTAAGAATTTTTTTTTAATTTCTCAACATAATCTCCTCCAAGACTGATACATTTCTCATAGCGGTGTTCTAGTCTAGTAATGCCATCTTGATAGACTGATTCGTCAAGCTTCTGAAAATACCCATTTACAGCTTCTATTACTTCTTCATTGTCCGCAAATCTCTTACTGCCAAGCCATTTTTTGAGGTTAGGAAACAGATAATAGTCACTCGGGGCTAGATCTGGAGATTAGGGAGGGAGCAGCATCAATTAGAACTTCAGATCGTTAATTTTAGCCATCGCAACGATTAACGTGTGCGCTGATGCGTTATCGTGATGAAACAAGATTTTTTTCTTCGCCAGATAAGGTCGCTTAATTTTCACTTCGTGGCTCAAACGTTGCAATAAGTCTGCGTAGTATTGACCAGTGATAGTTTTACCCTTTTCAAGGTAATCAATAATTATTCGCCGAAAAAACTGTTTTGCCTTCTTTGGAGTTGGTTCCCCTGTTCCAATCCACTGTTTAGACTGTTGTTTGGTTTCCGGAGTGTAGTGGTGGACACAAGTTTCGTCAACGGTTACGAATAAACGCAAGAATTCGCTTGGATTACGCTTATACAACGTCCAATTGCCGGTAGAAATGTTCTTTTGAATCAATTTTTGGTCGACTCTTAGCAAACGCGGCACCCATCTTGCACAGAGCTTTTCCATATACAAATGTTGGTACAAAATATTTTGAACACGTTCATATCACATCTTACATGTCTCAGCTATCCCACGCACTTTTAATCTGCGGTCTTCCAGTACTATTTGATGGATTATTTCGATCATATCTGGAGTTGTGACCTCAATAGGGCGTCCTGAGCGAGGCGTCATCAGAGGTCATCAGAGGTGCTCACACGACCCTATTGAAACTCGGAAACCCACTGCTTAACGGTTGAATATGATGGGGAGGATGTACCCAGTGTTGAGTCCATCTCTTCTCTAATTTCCTTCAGCGTTAACCCCTATAAATAAAAGTATTTGATGACAGCACGTTTTTCCAGCTTTTCCATTTTTACGAAAAACACAGAGGCATCTTGTTCAGCGTGCTCTCAAACCTAAACTAACATGGTGATCGGACTGAAACTATAACTACAAGCTATCTAAGGATGATACTATAGAACGCCACCTCAAGGTAGGCCTAGTGACGCCATCTCTTGGTCAGGCCAGAAACTTATCAATCCACCCTCGTATTTATCCCAGCTGTGACACTTTAAAATGCCTCTTATATAAAACCGAAGAACATATCGCCAAATACTATGCAAAAATCCTCGAAGCAAATCAAACAACAAACATTAATATAAACACCAAAGATGCCAAAAAGGGAGATACCAAAATGAATCTCCAATATTTACTTTCAGAAATGATAAATGTAAATAATAAGTCTGTAAACATAAACGAAATAGAACCAATCGATTTTCTAATACATTATAAAACAGAGACAATAGAAAATAAAGATTCTAAAATTGCTGATACAACATCACAGGAAAAAATACAGGGGACAACCGTTTCCACCTGCTTAATGCCTCCTCCACTTACGGGAATAAAAAGAGAAAGGCCATCATCTACTTCTCTTTCTATTAATAGTGATGCTGATAGCGATCTCAGCAGAAAAATATTACCAGACAAAACGATAAAAGAAAATATTCAGACTGTTAAAAAACCAAAGAAAAATATGCCAAGGAGTATTACACTCGAAGAAATGGCTATACAACTGCAGCCATTCGAAAGCAAAATTAAAGAAAATGAAGATAAATATCCCTTAAACTGTAAATCTATATTACAACGTCTATTTTAAACTTATAACAATACAAATATTTTTGACACAGTCACGAAATTCACGAACGACATTCCAGCTATTCTGAACATGCTTACAGACATACACGAACAGACAGACTCTCGTAACTTAAAAAGTAGAATAAATAGAATTAAAAAAACACATAACCAGACCAAAAGAAGCTTTCTCATCAAGTGACGACGTAAATTTCTCGGAAAATAGCGATAACCAGTGATAAAAAAAATCAAAATAATAAAGAAATAATAACAAAGAAAAAAGAAATCAAATATTTACAAAAATGTTTAGTAATCAACCCTCATCTTTTCAACTAAAAGTATTATACTGGAACTGTAGAAGCTTCTATCAACGTCGCGAAGAAATCTCAAAAATTCTCAGAGAAATAGATATTTTGATAAGTGTCAAAACATGGTTATCTGCCGCCAATACCATCCGATATCCAGGATTTGCCGCATATAGAAAAGATAGAACACAGTCAAGAGGAGGAGGTATTCTTTTCTTAATTCGAAATAATTTATCTTTTCGCATAATCAATGGAATTATAACTTCAGATGAATCTATTGAAATGAAAGGCGTTGAAATAAATAATGTGTATCCGTCTATTGAAATTACTGCTTGTTACAGAGCTCCCGGTCTCACGTTTACCCAAAATCAGTGGAACCGCGTTCTTGAAAATATAAATATAAATAAAAACAGCTTTCTAGTTGGTGATTTTAACGCTCACAACACTTGCTGGAATTGCAACATTGTAGATCATATCGGTGACAAATTAGTAAAGGCAAATTATTTAAGTTAAAAAAATAATATATACAGTCTCTTTAATCTATTAGAAATACATTTTCCAATTATACTATCTTAGAGTGGCTTGGAAGGTGCTGTGTTTAAAAGTGGTTTCAAACTTACAAAAAAAATTTACACTCACATCACACTCTGTCAAAGAATAATATAATAGATAAATATGACAAAAATTTATTAGGTGATTCGATGACAGTGCACCACGCGAGATATCCATCGTGTTCCAGGTTTTTTTCCCGAAAGCGCGTGCTACAACTGCAGTTTTACCCATCAGTTGTCATTTATCCTCGCAAAATTTTTTTTTCATCTTGTTCTACAATATATGACACAAAAATGTCGCTGGCTCCTGGACTATTAGGCCCGGTCCGTCCAACAATAACGAAACATGTGAAACATGCGCCCGCGCATATATTGAATTATACATACAGTTCTGTCTAAGAAAAGAAATATCAGTTTTACTCCGTGTAGTTTTTATACACACACCACGGCGAGCATAGAAAGAAAGTGCGAAAAAAAGTTTCATATTTCTCTCCCTCTCTCTTTCTCTCTCTCTCTCTCTCTCTCTCTCTCTCTCTCTCTCTCTCTCTCTCTCTCTCTCTCTCTCTCTTACTCACTCATTCGAGTCCCACATACAAAGTTTTAAATATACGAGAGAGGGCGGGTTGATGATCCCACCATCACAAGCTTTGCTATAGATCATTGCAATTTACATTTACAAAATGAAAACACTTATACATACGTTGATATGCACCGTAACTACAAATCAAATTTAGATTTAGTACTAACCTCAAACTCATTATCCGATATAGTAAATGTTAGAGTAATCGATGAGACCTGGAGATCTGATCACTTTTACATACAGATACTTCTAAATACTGAAAAATTTATGTACAGAAAAAAATCGTTTAAGATAAAATCTACTCGTACAAATTGACCTGCTTTCAATGAAAATTTAAATTCAAACTACAAAAATTTTTTAACAACCGAATTCAATCATTTATCACCTAAAGATAAATACAATTCATTTATACAAATAATTACAAATGCGGTAACGTTCAATCCGCCAGAACCAAATACTAAAAAAAAAATATAAAAACCCCGTTTCTTAGTGGGATTCAGAATGCGATAAAGCCAAGAGATTTCGACGAGCTGCTTATAAAAATGGACTTATGCGGCCGGTTTACAGGACTTGATCTCTTACAAAAAATCTTGTACCGAAGCCAAAAAAACATTTAAATTAAAAAAAGGAGTATTTTAGATATTTCGCTCAAAACATAAATGTTTATATGAGTAGTACCTACGTATGGCATAAATGCAACATTTTAAATAAAGCTGGGTAAATACAAATCCAGAAAAAATGATACTGATCATATTCATGTATTAAAAAAAGCAAATGTAGCCCTAAACAAAATAAGCCCTCCCTGGGTACCTTCAAATCCCAGTTTCATTCCGGAATGTAAACGGAATTCATTTTTTGAAACTCCTTTCAATTTTATTGAATTTAATGCGGCCCTAGAAGCTAAAAATACAAAATCAGCACCAGGTATCGATGGTATAGACTTCGATATCATTTTAAATTTTTCTGCAATGCGATTATCCGAAATTAACCTGGAAATGCGCCTTTGTTCATCTCATTGACAAGAACGATGGTTCTCTTCGCCCTATTGGTCTAACATCTTGTATGTACAAATTATATGAAACTATGTTAAAAAATAGACTGCAATGGTGGAGAGCATTCTATGAACTCATACCGCCGAACCAAAATGGGTTTCAAAAAGGCAAATCGTACGCAGACAGCTTTGTAAACATCACACTAAAAGTAAACGAGGCTTTCTTAGAAAAAAACATGTACTTGCGGCTTTTCTAGATGTCAAAGGTGCATTTGACAATGTCGATCCGGATATCTTGCTTACAAAACTTGCAAAGCTGGGCTTACCAAAAAATGTAATCCTCTTTATTAAGTTTTTAACAAAACAAAGGCGTATTTTTTCTAACTTTACGGGTAACACTTACAAATTTGTTTATAAAGGCGTGCCTCAAGGTGGCGTCCTTAGCCCCTTATTATATATATTGTATATAGCTGATGTGGAGAAAGATGTAAAATAATGTGTATCCATTTCACCATTTGCCGACGACTTAGCTCTATATATTAAGTACAAATCAATCACAAGAGGAAAAAGGATATTAGAAAATGCCATTGCCAAAATACAGATATATCTGAAAGAACTAGGATTAGAATTATGTCCCGAGAAAACAAAATTTATACACTTTAATAATAAGCAGATCGAACCAGGTAATACACAAATAAAAATCGACAATCATAATATTAAATCTATAGTCACCGTTAAATTCTTAGGAATTTTTTTTTGATTACAAAATACAAATTTTGTAATAGATCTGAAAAATCAAAACAAAATCATGACAAACAACAAATACAGTCTTTATCGAAATTAATATAAAACACTTATATCAACGATTCCAATCAATACGGAATTTGGACGTGAACTACAAAAATCACATGACCTAAACAAGCTACTGGAAAACATTCTAAATAAAACCAATGTAGTCGATATTTACAGTGATGGCAGTAAAATTTTGCAAGCTCATTCGGTTGGTTGTGCCTGTATATGCCCAAAATTAAACATAAATCGAACCAAAACTATTACAACGCAAGCCTCAATATACACTGCAGAATGCATAGCCCTTGATCAAGCGTTTAATATTGCAATTGAAAATTGACATAACAATTTTATTATTTTCTCAGATTCTCTAAGCGCATTAAATAGCTTTAATGTGCTTAGAGAAAATAAAAAAAAATAAAGAAAATAAAAAACTAATAAAAAAATCAAAGTCAACCCTTTTATTTACAATATCAAAAAAAAAGTATAATGAATTTTTGCTTAATAACCCATTTAATACAATAATTAATATATTTTGGATACCCGCTCACATGGGGATTGTAGGAAACGAACAGCCCGATGCAATAGCTAAATCTTTAACAGTTTCTGATAACATAGCCATTAACGACATTCCATACTCTTCTTTTACGAATTCTTTACACAAAATACCGCAGCAAAAACTAGACAATTTATAAAAGAAAAAGGCTTACTAAAGGGCAAATACTTGCAACTATTTTGCAAATTTTAAGAAACCTTGGTTTTTCGGCAAAAAGATACTAAAGCGTGAATTTATTGTTACTATAAATAGATGTAGATCGAACCATTACAATTTAGCAGCATTCCTAGCACATGTAAAAATGATAAACAACCCAATTTGTCAGTGTAATCAAGCAGAGGAAAACTTAAACCATATAGTATGGCAATGTGCACTTTATAATAATAACGCAAAAAGCTCATACATAAGCTATTCAAAATAAAATTCTTTCTTCCTCTATCGATTGAACAGTTAATATATAAACCAGATATTGAAACATGTTGCCACGTCTTCAAATTTCTAAATGATTGTCATCTAAGCGTATAAATCGAATAAGGAATGTATTGTTATGTTACACTATACATACACGCACGCACACACACACACACACATACATATATATATATATATACATATATATGTATGTATATGTATGTCTATGTGTGTATGTGTATACATATAGATATATATTATATTTTTTTTTTATGTTCTTTAACGTCGCTTTATTTATGCTTCCAATTATCGGTGCTAATCAGCGACGGAGGTCTACGATGTGTTTGTAAACAAAGCACATGTAAATTATTACAGCGGTGCCTGTGTCAATCGGCCGAGACCGGGATTTGAACTCGGATCGCCGAGTTACTAGTCCTTCGCTCTAGCGATCGAGCCATCGTAGACCTCATATATATTATATTATTATTAAAGTTAGTTATTGTAATACATTATACCATAAGCTACTAATGCAATATACGCATCGAACTAATTGTGAAAATTGTCAGAAAATTGTAAGCATCTTCAATTTTATTATATCATTATGTATTATGTATAATTATACAACAGTTGGTGCACAAATACATTTCTACAGATTTGAACTGCTTAATAAAAAAAAAACTTAAAATAGATTGTCTCTAAAAATTGGGATGCAATTCCAACATTACTAACTAAAAAGTATAAAGCTATAGTTCAATCATGTTTATCCTATGGATCTATCATGTATGACTCAGCCTCAAAACAGCTACTTCATAAATTGGATGCAATGCTACATACTGCAGCAAGAATTGCAACGGAAGCCTTTCGAACTAGTCCAACACACAGCATAATTGCAGAAGCAAATCTTATGCCACTAAACTACAGAAGAACAAAATTATGCATAAATTACTTTTTATCAGGCATCGCGAAACCAAGTAAAAATAGTATAAAAAATGAATTAGTAGCCAATGGAGATAATGATACTAAAAAAACCAACGAAGACCACTCAGCTGTAGAATAAAACAATATATAAAATTATTAACTCCAGAAATTCCAAAAATTTCACCTAGAGTACAAACAGATATGCCTCCATGGAAAATAATCAGACCCGAAATTATTGAACCGGTTAGTACGAATAATTAAAAAAACAACATTTTCGAAATTAAGGAAAAATTTCCGCACAATTTTTAATCAGTTTAGAGAGTACTCGAATATATACGTACATCTCGGAAATCAAAGCAAAGGAAAATGCAAAGATTTCAAGTTTATATAACGAGGTAAAAACTTTTTATAAATATTCAGATAAAATATCTCTATTCGACTGTGAAGCCTTAGTTACCTATGAAACCTTAAAGAAAATAAAAACAGATAAAGTAGTGATATTTACGAGATCACTCAATATTATTTCTGACTAACAAACAATAGCAGTAATAATGAAACAATAACCAAAATAATAAAATTATACAACAAACTAATGCATAAACGCGAAACAACAAAAATTATTTTTTATCGCATTCCGTTTAATATTAAAAATGTATAAATCAAAAATGTATTGAATTGTAAAGAAAAAGTGGAATTAAACGAAGAATATACCTTTATTAATCAGCAACAAGCACTAAATGAATCTAAGAAAGAAATAAACAGAGCTTTACTCAAGAACTGGAAAGAAGATTAGTTATATCTATCCCAGAGTACAGTTTTAAAAACAGTCAGAAAATATATATTCGAAATAAGCCCGTCAATTAAATTGAAAAGGAAGGAAGAAGTAATAATAAATAGATTAAGAATAGGACACACAAATATTAGTCATTTGCATCTAATAACAAAAGACGAACCAGCAAAATGTGAAAAATGTAATCTACGAATAACGGTTAAACATATACTAATTGAGTGTGAAAATACAAAGCAAAGTAATAAAGAAATAAAATTACCTGCAGACATAAGTAAATGTTTAAGACACTTCGATTCATGTAAAAAAGTTATACCACTTCTTAAAAAGCTAAATTTATATGAATATATATATATATATATATATATATATATATATATATATATATATATATAATGAAACAATAGAGATGATAATTTTTAAAAACAAAATAATATTGTATACTCTACTATGTAACATAATAAATCAATTGATATAATATATGTATATAGTTGTCGCTAATGATCATGAGGTTGATATGACATTAAATAAATAAATTTAAAAAAAAAACAATTTATGGAGATGAAACAAAAACTTGTAAGAGGGAAGTTAATAGTATAGTTAACAGTTCCAACAGGACAGTTAACGCTATATATCTCTGTCTCTCTTTCTCTCTCTCTCGCATACGCGAACAAAATTTAAATGGAGTTTCGCTTGACGAAGTAAAAATTGTTTATATTTATCCGGCTCATAATAAAAAACATCGCTCTTGTATTATAGAAACTACGTCTTCACATAGACTATTGCTATTAAACAAAGGAAAATTAAATATAAAATAGATGGCTTGTAGTATTGAGTACCATGTGTCTGTGTTACAATATTTTAAGTGCAAAGGCTTTGGTCACATAGCTACTAATTGTAATAAAAAAATTTCTTATGTATACTGTGGCAGTAAACACACTCCTCAATCTTGTAAAAACAAAGAAAATTTAAAATGTATTAATTATTTCGAGATCAATCCAACTAACACATGCTCTCACGCGGCCAATGATAGATTCAAATATCCGATTCTTCGTAGAAAAATTGAGCGTAAAATTGCTTGGATAAATTATGATAATTATCTACGCATTGTTCATATTAATGCGCAATTCTTCGAAGCATATTTCTCAGACATTATATCTCGACTCAACAACACGAAATCTCATGTCTTAGCTATTATTGAAGCTTGGCTCAAACCCAGGCGAGGATCGAGCTTTTTTGATATCCCATGTTATAATTTTTATTGCGTTGATCGAATCAGCAAAGGTGGAGGAGGAGTTGCTATCCTTGTACATCATTCGCTTTCGACAAGGATTATAGACTATTCACAACAGTTTGAAATATATATTAAAAGACTTAAATTTCTTATTTGTATTATATATATTGGCAATTTAAGTCCTTTTTTGTATAATTTAGTCCCCCTAAATGTGGCTTTTGGAGTGACATTGAAGATGTATTTCTAAATTGCAATACGGCCTATGACTTTTGCATACTCGTAGCCGATTTTAATATTAATTGGACAGTCACCTCTATTCCACTCACTATCCTAAAAAATTTTTTCACTGTGTGTAAATTGAATCCGATTACTTTTAAACCTACTCATCACGTTAAAAGTTCATCCACAATAGATTACATTTGTGTTAATGACCCTTCAAAGGTTATTTATTCCAACCAGACTTATGTTCTAAACATTTCTGAACATGATACACTTCTCTGTGGCATATATTTTCCAATTTCACAAACGTCTATAACAAAATCTACTTATCGTACATTTTGTCATTTTGCAATTAATGCTTTTTTAAAGGATCTTAGTCATATCGAGTGGAGTAGCATTGAAAACTCTAACGATGTAAATGAAAAAGTTTCGCTTTTCTATAATTTCCTAAATTCAATATATGATATTCATGCCTATACCACCTTCACTCGAAAACCCCGAAAATTCACTCCATGGTTAACCCATGATATTAGAAAACTTATTAAATCCAGAAATAGAGCGTGGACTTGGTACAGGAAATTTAATCGCCCCACTGACCTTTCTACGTACAAGACTCTGCGTAATAAAGTAAAAATGGCTACTCGTAATGCACTATCACATTACTACACAAATAAGTTGCTAATAGCTAGAAGTAATACATAGCTATAGAAATTAATTAATAAAATGGGCGTTACATCTAAGGTTAAGCAAACATTTGCACTTCCTACTAGTCTTGATGATCTGAACAAATTTTTCATTGTTGATAATCAGAATAGTGCACTCTCCGATCAAAGACCTACTGTCAGAATATCCTCAGATGTTCGATTCTTTTTTCGCCTCATTGAACCGATTGAAGTTGTCGAAGCTATTCTTACTATACATTCTAATGCTTATGGGATTGATAACATCCCAATAAGTTATCTTAAACAAAGCCTACCAAAAATTTTACCCACATTTGTAAATATCTATAATTCTTCCTTACAATCAAGAATATTCCCAACTACTTGAAAAATTGCAAAGGTTATTCCAATACCTAAAGGTCAACCGCAACGTGAAATGAGTCATTATAGACCGATTATCATATTCTGCGCTAGATCAAAAGTTCTAGAACATGTTGCAAATTAGCAAATTTCCAGGTTTATTACCGAAAATAATATACTAGAAAACTACCGGTCAGATTGTAGCAAACTACATAGCATACAAACAGCTCTTTTAAAAATTTGCGATGATATTCACCAAACCGACGATAACAAAGAAGTTGTACTCTTGGTAGCGATTGACTTTTCTCGAGCTTTCAATTTGGTTAATATACCTTTATTATGCAGAAAACTGGAATACTTTGGTTTTTCTGATGCTTCGCTTAACTGGATTGCATTATTTTTATCTAATAGGAAACAATACGTAAACTCAACAATAGGTGAAAATTCCTCTATTATGACTCGCAAGTCTGAGGTTCCTCAAGGTAGCTTATTACTTGTTCCATCGTTGTTCTCTCTATTTATTAATAATGCTCCATTAGCTCTCCAATATAGTAAAAAACACTACCTCTACGCTGACGATTTTAATATTTACATTAGCGGGCAGTTTAGTGATTTAGAAATAATAATTACGAAGATGAACATCGACACCTTCATAATCTATTTGTTTAGGCGACTTCTAATGGCGCCTTCCTATCAACGCCAGTAAAACACAATCCATTTGGTTAGGTACTAGGAACTATGTGAAGCGACTGCCTATCTCTGATTTAACGTCACTTCAGTTAAGCCATGATAGCGTTGCGTACACGAATACTATTAAAATACTCGGTATGATCTTCGATAGCTCCTTAACATGGGCCCCGCAATGCATGCTCACCGCAAGGAAATATTTTGCAGCGTTAGCAAGATTACGCAAAAGCAGTAACTGCTTTACACGTCAGTAAGTAAAAGTAAGACTTATCAAGCAGCTAGTCTTCCCATACTTCGATTATTGTTGTTCTCTCTTTCTCGACCTTTCCGCCGAATCGATGCTGAAATTACATCGCTGTAAGAACGCTGCAATTCGGTTTGCCTTAGACCTTAAGAAACCCGATCATATTTCCTCCGCCTACAGAACCCTAGGAATCTTATCATATAATCTACGTAGAGATTACCTTACCGTTACGCTACTGGCATCTGTACTGGCATACGATGGACCACTTTATATTTATAACAAGCTAAAATTAAAAAAAAGTATCAGTTTAGGCTCGCTTCGTGATGTTGACATTGAGCTATTTATTAATAGGGCACAATTGTCACGCAATATGTACTCGTTCACCATTGCTGCTTCACGTTTGTGGAATGAGATACCAGCACATATAAGATCTTCCTATAAAACCTCTGATTTTAAGCCTGCGCTGATTCGATTTTATAGAAAACGTTATCTTAGTATTTGATTCATGTTACACGTCAACACCTCTTAAGTAATGTTAATATTTTTTCCCACACTCGGGGCGCAAAATACGATTTTCTGCAGCTGTCTAGAGGGAGCAAAATACTATTTTTCCTCCCTAGGGAGGAAAAGTGTTTATGGCCGATTCCCGACCAATCAGAAAGCAGAATTTTACTTTTCCTCCCTTGGGAGGAAAAGTGAATGAACGGAACTACCGTGTAATCCGGTAGGATTCTCAGTTTTCCGTGCCTGTACAACATCTGGCATTTACGATGTTTAGACTTACGAGTATATACGCCAGTCGACCGCGGGTTCGACCTTTTTTTGCACTTTGAGTTAGGTATTCAGGATTTTTAAATGAAATTAGATTTTTATTCTATTTAAAATTTATTATAAAAATTTTTATGTTTTTTAAGTTTTAAAAATTATCTATATCTTTTTTTAATTAGTTTTAATTTAAAATTCTATTTATTATGTTATAAATATTTTAAAATTTTAATTTGAGCTTAGATTATTAACAAACTTATAATCTTCAATTGATTAGTCTTATTTATTTATAGAAAAGGGGGGGCTCCGCCCCCAACCCTCGGCGGGGGTTTCACCCCCTGCACTCCCATCACCCAATCCTACATCTCTTCTTAACATACTATATTAATTTTCAAATAAGAGGAAATTATTTAATTTAATTCTATTCAATTCAAGTAAATTGAACGTATAACCTTAAGAAAAAACCGATAATATTATATTTTTTATAAACCCAACGAATTACATTTTATGTTAGGGCAACTTATTTCAGAGCGAGTATCATTTGGACCTTCAGATTTTATACCTGCTTGCTCTATCTAAGCATGGCTAACACATGGAGGGGGGGGGGTTAACATTTTTTAATTCTGTAAGTTTGCCGTTCAATTTTTTGTGCATTTCTTTGAGAAAGAAAAAGCGCCCTCGTATGGGAAAATAGTATGTGACACACGGGAGCAAAGGCGTTTTCCGACGAGGGTATGTTTGCCGCCCGAGCGAAGCGAAGCGCTTATTTTGCTCCCTTGTGTCACAATGTACTATTTTTTTTCTTCCTGTTATTATATTTTATTTTTATATTGTTAAGAATTGTTGTTATATATGCGATATTGAAATTATGGCTAATGTTTGTTATGATGTATAGCTTGACTATAATTGTAATATTGCTATACTGGCCTATGAAGGACCATGAGTCCTTAGGCTGTAATAAATAAAATTCTAATTCTAATTCTCTCTTTCTGTCATACTGAAATTGCTGATAGATTACTGTCGGCAGTACTCTTCAGTTGCACAAAATAAAACAAAACATTTATCAACCAAACCACTTGGCTAAATTACTATCAGACCACTTATCAGACTACAAATAGGGTATACAAAACTAACACACTGTTATCTTAGTACCAAAAACACACTCAATCATTCCAATACCTGTAATGAAGCCTTGACAGTCAAACATTTGTTTATTACATTCAATGAATATAAAATCTACTTTGAAAAACACACACTACCAGGTAACGAAAATGAAATACTAAGCAATGGAAAGAATACGAAGAAAGCGCTGACTCTATTCAAAGAAACCAACGTTTTTGACCATATCTAGATCTGAAAAAAGAAGAAATCTACTACTTGAAAATATATTAAAACACTTATTTTATAAATGTATATAAATATATGAGGCGTTAATAATGCGATGTTCATGCGCCTCAAAAACCTAAATAAAAAAAAATAATAAAAAAAATGAATTCTTATATAAAATTCAATTTTAAATCATAAAAAAACTTGTTTACAAGAACATAGGTTCCTTTAAAAAGAATAGTTACAGTATATTTCTAGATTAATATGAAAGAAAATAGATAGAAATATGTATTCACCCATGTTTTGTGATTATAACGAAGAGATTTATAAATAAATATGTGTTCTTTTAGCTTTTATTGTTGAAAACCAATGAAATAATTAATATTAATTGCTATGTATCATAAATTAAAATATATCCCAAGTCGAAGCCCATCAAAAGCGCTCCCTTGATAGATCACTCATTGCAAAAGCCTCGCATTAATATAAATTTGAATGTCTCTATAATAGCTGAACATTGTTTTATGTAATTTTAATAGCTCTACAAATTTTCCGTATATTTCTTCTAGATCAAATTGAAAAATATAAAAATTCTTTTTAATCAAAAAAAAAAGAAAAATAATAGAAATTGAGACACTTAACCGAAGTATTTTTATTATAAAATTATGGTATGCTTCTATAATACCTTTTTATAAATATACATTCAAAGATCAAAAGTGTGTTTTTCGAAATATACATGTCTTATGTAAAAGATGAGATGCCCATTGCATGTACCCACTGTGTGTTTTTCGAAATACATGCCTTATGTAAAAGATGAGATGCCCATTGTGAAATTTTGTGTAAAAGACTGTATTATAGTTATAAATAAATATATATACTACTTGATCAATAAATAAGTACTGTTTATCAACTTTTATTTACCTTCCAATGTTCTATATATTTTAAAGAAATTTTAAGCCATTCATTTTTTATTTATGCTTTACTATATATACAATATTATTTATTTTTATTAATACTACATAAATTAAAACTTTACATTAATAATTTTATTTAATTAATTTAAAATAATGTATTATTAATTTACTACTAAGTATTTGATTGGTATAACCAATATATAATGTTAATTATAATATAATACCTATAAATGTTCTTATACTATTTTTTCATAATTACGTTTATGAAATTAAATTGGATATTTGAACTGGCAAGTAAAAAATTAAAAAAATTTAACTTTATTTAATATATGAAAACTTTATTTCGATAATTCGAATCAGTTTAGAATTCGAAATTATTAATTTACATGAAAATTTCGTTTACCAAGTTTATAAACTTAAAATATTTAAAATTAATTATTCCTACCTCTTTTATAATTTTGATGCAAATGAAACTAATAATAGTTTCGAAAATTCTTTACTTTTCTTTTTTTTGTAATAACAATTTCTTAAGAATTTTCTTGCTTACAATATTTAAGTGCTTGGGTTACTGTTATCTTTTTATAATCCATAATTGCATCTTCAAAACTCAGTAAATTTTGAGGTCCCGCCATCTTATAAATAATAACTTTTGAAATTATAACTCATATTTTCCCATTAAAGCTTGAACATTTAACATCAATAAGCTTTTGATTTGTATCATTCAAAATTAAATACATCTAACTCCGTACTAACTGAACCAATACAGAGCATTCCTATAGATGAACAACCACTGTAAAAATTTGTTACTAATTTAGCTGAAAAGATATATTAACTCTGGCAACGATTTTCCATTACTATTATATGAAGATTTAATTATAAAAATCAGTTACATATGTTATTTTACATTTTAATTTTAATTTACAATCTCAATATAAACATTTTTCACAATACATGACATTTATGCCAGATGAATTACAAATTGAAGAAGAAAAAGAGCTCTAGTAAAAGAAGCTGTCCTAAAAGTATCTTATTTCAAAGTTAAAAAGATATATAATGAAAGTTTTCCAGATATATATGTTGGAGAAGAGTTTGATCCTTTAAGTATCGACACAATTAAAGATGTATTGCATGAACTAGGAGTACTGAAACCCCATGAAACATTAAAGATTACAATATTAATTTAGATTCTTTCTCCATTTTATCCACCTCTAGTAGATATAATTGTATATATATATATATATATATATATATATATATATATATATATATATATATAAAGTGCTCCGATGCTTCTCAGTCCAAGTTTCCGGTAGGAATCCTACAAACCGAACTCCAGTCAAAACCTGTTTTCAAGTAACGATGCTAGTCCAAAGAGGTTAATGTGACGCACAAAATTTTTCGAAAATTCAAAATGTCTGGAAAAGTAAATTAATACCGCCCACGTCAATCAGCATACGATGAATCATTCATTAATCAACTAAACGTCGACAAAGCTTACAACATGGCAAGTCAGCAGTCACAACTACCACCTGTTTGTCAGCAGATTATCGAGTAACGCTCGATTTAATAAAGCTCGCAAAGAATACGAACAATGGAGAATTGAATCTCGTGGAATTGAGAAGAATAAAGTAAGTGCAGCGGAGCTAAGCGAATAGCTAAGAAAGAGCTTGTAACCCAGAGTCAAAGGCGGGATGCATGCAATGGAACGTTAGAAGCAACAAATAAACAAAGGCACATACAATCACTGCAACTACTCGTGCAATAGGATTTTCAACTTTATCTATATTTACTAGTTTGTACGAATTTAATCAAGTTCCAATTCACGGAAATATTTATCAGTTGTATCGTGTTGGTCTGGACGAATTCCAATCTAAAGTCCAAATAGTAGAAAGAGGAACGTGAACCATTATGAGCACTGAAGACGATTATAAGCCAAATAAGATTAATGAAGAGTGGCTTCAAGTTGCAAAAGCAGTAATTGTTGTCCCTGATAAATTAAGTTCAGTGATTAATGTCATAGGGAAATTCAAAGTGTCCCCATAGGGAAATTCAAGAGTCGCTGTATATTCCAAAATTGGGTCAAATGTTGCAAATCCGCAACCACTACGATATCTTTGACAACTGTGTGACATATACTTGTTATATTTTTGCCTTGCGGCGAATTTGCCATTATTGCTACAATATTTGTGCCTTTTACGGCTAACGATTATTTTGCCTTGTGGCCATGATTAAGGTTCTGCCTTAATCAGGCACATTAACCTCTTCGGTCAAGCAACCTTGTTTGAAGACAGGTTCGACTGGAGTTTGGTTGGCATGCATTCCTCCCGGAAACTTGAGTTGAGAAGCATAACCACAGTAAATTTTATAAATTAATAACAATAATTGTAAAAATATGGTTTCCGATTTAACAAAATTGTTTGTAGTTTAAGTTATATAACCAACAAATTTTTATGAAAACAATTTTTATTGTATAATTTGAATCTATTAGAAAAATTAAAAAATTAGATTCATGTCCTAAACCATGTACTGCATTCAATGTAACTAAAATTATTGCTACTGTGTATCCTGCACACCATACTTTATTTAATGTTTAGATTTATTAAAAATAAGCATTATTTAACATATAGAATAAAAACGTTAAACAATAATTGCCTTTCTTTATTTAATAAATGTATGAAGTTTCATGTAACCCAAGCCAATTATGAATAAAATTTGATAAAAAAACTAAATGTTTTAAAACGAATGTTGAATTTTCGTTCAGAATTTAAGTTAAAAATTTTGTCTGTTTAGTTTGTCTACTTAACGCTTAACTTTCATGACTAAAATCACTGCTATGTGTCAGGCGTTTGTATATTGCTGCTTAAATATAATACAATTATTTTACTATTGCAAGCGCCGGGTATATTTCTGATGTGTTGGTGATGATTGCATTTGTAATATCGAAAACATACTCAGAGAAAGTCCAACAGTTGCAAGAAGAAAAGCTGATGCAGTTCCACGATCCACTGTGTTTTTACGGTACAGAGTTGAAGATTCAGTAGACTGTAAATTAAAAATTAATAACTGCTAATGCTATATTTAAATACTTTCTATAACAGTTAAAAATATAAAATTTCATTAGTATTGTTGTATAGGCTAATATTATTATATATAAGAAATTATAAATTATTGTTTCACATATAATATCAAAACTATTTAAATAGAAAAGATATCAAATAAAAAATAAAATCATAAATCAATTTTATTGAACATATAATATCTATCTCAAAGTTATTATTTACCTTTCAAAACCTGAAAATTTGCAAAAACATTACATGATATGCTCAAAATTTTGAAATATAAAATCATTTATATTAAAATAATTTTCAGTGACTTTAGATAAAATTTTATTTTAAAGACTATTAGCATAAGCATAATTAACAATTTGAATCCAATTTATTTTAATTAGCTATTTCTATTTTAATACATATATATTTATTAATTATAATGTTATATGTACATTTGACAATAAAAATATGATAAAGTTATATAATAACGGATACATTAATCGTTTATGTATAGCCTCACCTAGGCATATATTAATTTAATATTTTCGATAATAAAGTTGAGAAATTTACCTGCGTAAGAGATAATCTTAAAGCATATTGAACAGTTCGTGTTAGAAACATTTCAGTTCTGAGCTTGGTTCTGTCAGTAATTAGAACTAAAAAAAAATATATATTTAATACAAATATAAGAATTAAATACTTCTTTCAATCGCTTTAAAAACTTCTGTTTACTCTTAATACAAATTTCTAAATATAAAGTAATAAAAAATAAATTGTAAATTGAGACTTATTAATTGAATAGTATAATAATATGTAATAATATATTATAATATTATATAAACAATGTGACAGTTAATTTTTAAGCAGTGTTGTAATCTAAGTTAAAAATATTTTCCAAATGATTTATTTTAATTTTTGTTTCTAATTTTGAATTATTAAGTTATATTGCAGAAATTAATTTAAGTTTTTTTAAAAAGAAAAAATAAACAAATTAAGTTTTAATTAAATTTAAGTCTGCTTATAACATTTATGAAATACAGAAAAGGTAACCAACTCATAAATTGCTAGTATTAAGTTGAACATTTACAAATCTATTATTAAAAATAATAAATTTTAAATAAAATTGTTCACTATAAAATATAAAAGCTTCTAATAATTAAAATGATCTGAACAAATCTATAAAAATAAATAAAATTTAAAAAATAATAAATAACTATAATTATAATAAAGTTTATTTATAATCTTGTTTTAATTGAAGATCTCAAGTTCTTGTCATTATTTTCTTTATTGTGTATGCGAATGTGCACACCTAACTTAGAATAAGAAATGTAACCTTAAAAATAACATTTATTCGTAACTGAACTAAATAATAATAATACTAACACTGAACATAAAAACCTTTTTTTCAAAAAATAAATGTTCTGGAGGATGGTTATAAATTATTTACGATAATTTCAGGAAATAAACTCGTAAAACAAAAAAATGATTACGTAACATTACGTACAACGGCAAAATCATTGTTTTTAACAGATATTTGTAATAAACCTTTTCTATAGTATACATACTTTTTAAAATAATAAAAAATTATAATTAAAATAGTACTAACCTTTCACATGAATTTCTCATAAAAATCAAACGAAAACGAATTAAACTCTATAAATACACAACCTTATAAAAACCTCGTGGTTTGGATTAGACAGTTTGCAATGTAATATGCGACATGCGCAAGCACAAGCAAGAACCAAGGCCTCGCATCTGCATCAGCTGTGTTCTCTTTTCTACAAGACTGTATTACATAATTATGGAGGATAGACAGAAGGAGTGAAAACGTAGCTTGCTTTACATGGGAAAAGCTTATCAAAAATTAGCCGGAATGGTATTTCAGATTTGTCCAGGAGATGTCGCCGTCCTAGAAATCCCTCGATAGTTCTGGATCTGTTCCGAAAGGCCTGTCAGTAGTTAGTTGCCAGTAAGTAGATATAATAATGTTGGAATGCAGTTTCATATACTTCCCATGTAAATGCAGAGATAATAAGGGGAGATCGCCGACGCTTATGGGCCAGACTGCAGTAAAAATTTTCGACTGAAAACGAGGGCTTCTGGCGGCCAAAGCGAGGTACTGGCCGTTTCGTGCGATATTCCAGATGTTGTTTTACGAGCTCGTGCGATTGTGCGATCGAGGGGGGAGACGACTGTCTTCGGCGCGTGCAGAGGAAAAGCTTGTCGAGACAATAGGCTGGCAATGCGGGGTGCAATAAAAGATGAGTAGCTTATACTGACCAAAAAGAAATTTTATTGCTACATGTATAAATATATATATATATATATATATATATATATATATATATATATATATATATTATATATATATATAGTCTCGCAGCAGCTAGCAAGCAGCTCGAAGTTTTGAAACCTACGGCAACTTTAAGGAAAACTGGCAATCATCAAAGCTGAGAAAATCTCTTATAGCAAAGAGCTATCAAATTTTTTAAGTAGTCGACTAACGCGATTTTTATTAAAATTTTTATATATACGTTTTTTGGGATTCTGATTATATATATGGTAATAAAAATTGGTGATAATTTCAATTTTATAATAAATCACATTAATACCCAGTGAAAATATTGTTTTTCTAACTTATCTCGTAAAATACAAAAAATTCCATTAAATGATGTAACTAAAAGTTAAAAGTCTCATCAAAATACATATTTTTTAATCTATATATTTTTTCCTTAAACGTTTTTTATTAACAACAATGCACTTCACCGTAATATTCTCATTGACTATTCTATATCCTCCGTTAGTTTGAATATATTTTTTTGGGAACTCTTGATACAGAATTTTAAAGTATAACTCAGTATTTTAAATGTATAAATTACTTATTTTGAATAAATAGTTAATTAATGGTATACGAATCAACCCTTTATTTAAATCTATAAAATTTTTTTTCAGTATAGACTTATTTCTATGACTATTATTTCTAAGTTGCAACAAAATATATGTACGCTTTAAAAAAATTAACTTAACATTGAGACAATATTCATGGCCATTGTCAGCAATTGATTTATGTTTACGAATGCAATAGATCTCGAAAAAGCTGCTAATTATAGACTGTAAACTTTTCCAAAAATTATTTGATTGCTTTTTATATTTTTGGAGTATCATATCAGAATCCTATATAATCATATTTGACACATAACTACCTTGTATGGAGAGAGAGAGAGAGAGAGAGAGAGAGAGAGAATGTGAGAGCGAGAGGGGGAGGGGAGAATGAAAAATCCAAGGGGATTAACATGGATTACTCGATGTTGGTGGGTGTTCCCATATCATGTACTTGCATGTACCCGCGAGTGTTCTCTATACTGTTTCGTTTCTTTCTCTCACCTGCTCTCACTGTTTATTATCTGTCCATCTGCACGCATGTTCTACGAGGTCTAGCAGGCAGTCTACCGATATACATGCAACAAATGTTGCCACCATTTTTTTTTTTTTTTCGTTAAATTTGCAGTAAAAAATATCCTATCATTTAATCCTGACCGTATAGAATACGTATTCAAAATTTGAAGGCAATCGAAATATTAACTTACATTCAGGAAACACATGATTTTCGTAAACCAAGAGAATAGATTTTCTTAAGAACAAAAATTCAGTCATGTAAATATTTATTTAATAATAATGTTCTAATTACTTAAATTTAGCTCATCATGATCTAAAAATTTTCATTTTCTAGAAAACGTTTCTTTCAAACAAGCTGATCAAAATTAAAATGGAAAACCTGAGTTTCTTAAATTTAGTAATTATATACCTGAACACAATACTTTTGATTCTCTAAAAAAGGCTTTACAGAATCAAACTAATATTTTTTAGAAATTAGTATTTAATTGTTTTTATACAGTACATATAGCAAAGAGTTACGCTATACATATATAAATAAATATGTTCTTAATCTAAGAAAACAAAATTTTGAATCAGAAGGTTATTATATTAAAACAAAAACGTAATGCATTGAATTCAGAAAATCTAATAGCTAGAATTGCAAATAATGTAAATACTTAAATTATAGATGGATCAAATTTGTGGTCAAAGATTTTTCTGATACTATCAAAAGAACAATAATATCGAATTAATTAAATAAAAATTTTCTTAGTTTAAGAAATAGATTTTTCGAGATAATTCATTACAATTATATACTGCTAAAATTCTAATATAAAGTAAATATTACTTGATTCAAGAAATTTATACGATTTTCTGTACTAAGTAAATATGTTCTTTAACCAAGTAATCGCATAAACTTTAACCAAGTTAGTAGGTACTAAAATAAAGCTTATATTTTCTCAACAGCAGAACACAAATATTGGAAATTAAATGAATATTTTCTTATCTAATGAAAATATTATGTGGAACCAATGATTTCAAATTTAAAATCAGGAAAATAAATTCTTGGATTCATTAAATATCTCCTAGATTTTTGTCAAGATTTTCTAGAAAATGGGTATATATATATATATATACAAGAAATATATTCAATATTTGAAAAAAACCATTTACTCAAAAGAATGAAATAGTTTTCTCAAAGGGTAGATTAGATCTATTTGATTATTCCTTGCCAGTTGTAAAATCTAATGAATATTTATTTAATTTTATTAAACGAAGCACAAAGATTTAAATATTAAATGTAATAAATAAATAGTAAAAACTAAAAAATATATATATAAATCAAAAAAATATTTTCTATTTTTGAAAAAATTATTTACATATAAGATATAAATAGTTTTATTAAATGATTTATTCTTTTAAATTTAATATTCAAATATTTATGCTTCGTTTAATAAAATCGAAAAAATGTTTATTAGTTTTTAACAAATCGTTGGATATAATCAAATAAATATATTTCACCTTTTAATAAAGCTATTTAATTAATTGTTCATTTTGAATAGCTTTTCCAAAAATTGAATATATTTGTTAAATTTGAGTATATATATAGTTTTTCAAATATTTATTTATTTAACTTTATTTTTTACGTATATGTAGTTCCGTTTAGTAAAATTCAAGAAATATTTATTACTTTTCAATAATTTATTTAGTGTAATGTAATAAATATATGTTCGCTATGCAAATAAACTTAATTCTTTGTTTTAAATATGTGGTTTACTCTAAATTACAAAATATTCATTCGTGTTAAATATGTATCTTTCTGTTTTAAGCATAAATTTAAATAAATATTTGTTGTATTCTAATAACTATTGAATTAATTTTAATGAATGCATGATATAATGTAAATAGCAATGAAATAAAATTTATTATATAAAAATTTAATGAATGTTATTATATAAATAATTTACAGGAAGTATAGCTTTTTATATCAAAATAGTATTATTATTAAGATCAACGCAGTCTTATTATCAAGTTTTAAATTCAAAATTTAAAAAAAATACGTGTATATATATATACATACGTATTTTCTTAAAAATTTGGCAGCGGGGTGTAGCAAATGGGATTCACTGGTGTGGACGAAGAAATTCTTTAAGTGGTATACCCAGGTATACCTTTTCGTAGCCTCGATCATCGCCACGCAGCGAATTTAAAATTTTAAGAAAATACGTGTGTATATAAATACATACATACACACATACGTACGCAGGCAAGAAAATCTATACGCACTTCAAGAATTTCGACACCAGTTAATCCCTTTATTGCATCTATTGTTTCGGCGTCCCCCCTACTGAACGCCGTCTCTCCCTCGATCGTACCAGCTCGAAAACCAACATCTGGAATATCGCATGAACGGAATACCGACGTTCACCGCCGCAGCGCTGAGTGTCAAAATTTTACTGCAATGTCTAACATGGGCATCGGCGATATCCCCTTATTATCTCTGGTAAATGTCATGAACGGTTATGAAACTGCAAGTTTTCCGCCGTTAACGTAATCAGAGGAAATAAAAGGTGAGATACAAAATTTTGACTTACTGGTGACTTACTGGGATATCCTTTCGTTGAGTTTGCTTTAGTAAACTGTTGATCGCGTCCCTTTTCATAAAACCCCGTCTAATAGCTGATCGCTTCTGGTTGCGTCTATATACATATATGTGTATAAGCAAGCATTAGTTTAAACGTTTGCATGTGTATTACACATTCAAATTTAAATAAAAACCTTTTAAAAGGTTTCAAACCGAATTTTAATAGTTTTTATAATGGACAATCGAGTACAATTACTTATAAGTGACAAGGTGGAGCACAAAATATTCTCCATAGCTGCCATTATGACAGATGCAATTTTGCGCTGCGATGATTCGTCATGGTTTACAGCCATGTACGACATTACTGTCCGGCTGCTGCGATGTGAGGTGCCAAGCGGTACTGCCAACTCGGACATGCGTGTTAGGGCTTTACCCATCCACGTGCTGATTGGCTGAAACTCGCTCGATATTTTAAAGTTATATGATCTGTATGATCTTATACAATAATAAGCAAGACTGTTAAACAAATTATTGATGCTAATATATAACTGTGGCCGTATGCACATAAATATTTTACAACACATCCAATACTAAAAACTCATTAATTAAGATTATTAATTTTTAAGATTATTATTAATTTTGCATATTATGATTAATATTATTATTAACTATTATAATAATTATTAAATATCATCATTATTAATATTATTATTAATTAATATCAACATTCAATATTAAAATTAATAGTTATGCTTATACTAAATACTATTTTTAATAATATAATAGTTTTTTTATAGAGGAGGAGAAAAATCCTTTTTGGATCCCGGGGATCGGTCCCCGGGTATGTGGGAATTACCAACAGAAAGGCATACCCAATAAAAAACTACCTCCTCGGTGCATTCCTTCGACTGCTTCCCGCAGCTCTGAAAAGAGCTGTAAGCCAGATTCGGCAGGCGTACACCGAGGAGACCTCCTCTCCCTGTCTCAACTCCTACCCCGGAAACCGTCGTTAGGCATTACTTCGGGGAGGAGACTAGGATATTCGCCTTTTGGCGCCACCATATCCCAGCAAAATAGAAAAATCTAGGGAAGGTCCGTCTTCTTCTGTCTGAGAATATTCTCGACGAAATAGGCAACCCTTCCCCATGTTTCCTGGCTGGAGAGCATGAGGGTGACGATGCCTTCCGGGGTAACCCTTCCAGTGTCCTCCCCCAGTAGTGCCCTCTGCTGCTCCCACTGCCCGCACACCAAAAATGTATAATGGGCATCGTCTTTTGCGGATCCACAGTATATACTATATAAGCAGTATTTCTCAAGAAAAATATACGAAAATGCCTGTATTCAGTAGATGTGGAGAATCGTTCAGGGGGATCCGGAAAAGGATTGTTGAACATTACTCCAGAAATATTGTTTGCACCGACAAACTGTATAGAACAAAAAATATGTATTTTAAAGAACTCTATAATTTAGATTTTCAAAATTTTGCTAATTTTTCTTATTTCCTGAGATAAATTCCGTTTTTAGGAGTTTGGAAATAAATATTCAATTTCCGTCGAAAGCGATTGCAGTGTAAGCGTTTGCATTACCAGTGTACTGGGATACTTAACATTGCATTTATGGGGGCATAATGTTTTTAATTAGTATTAGGATGATTTTGCATATAACCACCTTATATGGGTAAGACACGACCTTCACAGAGAGAGCTAAAGAGAGAGAGGGAGATGGAGTGTCTGAATGTGAAAGAGAGAGTGTGTGTATGTGAGAGAGAAATAGAAAGAGAGAGATTGCCCTAAATGTTTAAAAGATATCTAAAATGATGGCAGTCTTAGATTAACCTGCACAAAAATAACTTAACTATTGATTAAGATCATACCTTCTTTAGACTACTAATCCCAAAGTTGGATATGACGATACAAACGAGCTGACCTAGTATTGATAGTTTAAGCTAAGTACTTTGAGTTGATATTCCATATAGTTCAAGTCGCCACCTACTGGCCGCTTGTGAAGCTGATAGATAAGACTGCACGATATGCGGAGTCGAAGACATACACGATTTATTATACCCTCCACCAAAGCATTATTGGGCGAAAACTCAGCTCAAACGCAAAAAGAACTCGCTAATAAGTTAGGAGTCAGTGATAGAGCAGTTGGCAAACATTTACATGCAATGGGAAAGATTCATAAAGAAGGAAAATGAATGCCACACGATTTGACCGAAAGTGCCATTATGAATCGATACAATATTGCACTGTTTTTCTTTGCCAGGCAATAAAAGAAGAGTTTTCTGTGGCGTATTTTGACTGGTGATGAAAAGTGGATTTAGTATCACAATCCTAAGCGCAAAAGTTATGGGTGGACTTGGGCCAACCGTTCACATCGATACCAAAACGGAGCATCTAGACCAAAAGGTATTGCTTTGCATTTGGTGGGACCAACAGGGTGTGATGTATTACAAGTTGCTAAACCAAATGAAACCGTCACTGCCAAGGTATATAAACGCCATCTGAATGATTAGTAACAGAAATTAATTAATCGAACATAGATCAGCAATTGCGGGCAGTTGGCGCAATATTATTCTCTTGCATGACAACGCTCGGCCACATATTGCGAAATCCGTTAAAACACCTTGTTGGAGCTCGAATGCAAAGTGTTGCCACACCCGGCACATTCGCTAGACATAGCGCCTTCTGCTTACCACCTATTCAGATCGATGCAGTACGATCTCGTTGATACGCACTTCCGACATATTCAAGAAATACGAGAATTTGTGTTTGATTGGATGGCCTCAAAACCGCGATCATTCTTTGCTTCGGTATCACTATATTGCCAGAAAGATGGAAAAAAGTAATAGAAATTGACGAAAAATATTTTGATTAAGCTAATGTGCATCTATTATCTATCATAAATGCCCTTTTTCAGATAAAAAAGGTCGGAAACTAAGTTTGCTTAATATTATATGATGATATAATATGATATGATAATATATTATGATATGATGATATAATATGATGATACGGTATATGATATATATACATATATATGTATTATAACAGTACGGGTATTCACTACAAACACGACGTTGGCTAATACGACCGTCGTAAAGAGGGTGACTGGTGGATCCGCTCTTTTCCTTCTCTCTCGCTCTTACAGAAGCACGCAAGAGGCTGAATAGCACGTAGTGTCAGTCCCTCGCCCTTCTCTTGTTCTGTTTCACTTACCTTTTCGGCTTTTTATCTCCTTCGCTGGTCTGCAACATAGATATGAGTGTGTGTGTGTTGATTTCTTTTGATGCATAGTACAGGCTATGGCTGGAAAGAGAGTCTAGAGGCGTTGGATAATAAACATGTGCGGTGTTATAGCTCCCGTTGCATTGCTGAGGGCGGACTGTTCTTGGGACGACTTACTTTTTGCTTAAACATGAACGTCGCAGTGAGAGGCGGGTTCGCTATGATTTGGCTTCGCAGGGGCTCGTGTTACAATTTCTCGACGGATTACTACTCGTGTTTTATGCGCTCTCCCTCGTTTACGCAGCGTGATTCCTACGGTCGCATCATCCACGGGTATTTCGCTTTGCACGCTTGTGTCGAGGTTACAAGTAGGTAAACCTTTGGGGCACCTTACGCTTGCCGGTGGTGTTATAATTCTATTATGCTCGCTTACTGCGATATTACAATTCGACACATTTAAGTCACATTCTTCGCCCGAGGGTTCTTATATGCTAGATTCGTTGTTGTCTTCAGGGCTGTTGTCGTGATTGCAGGGTTCCAAATCGGCAGCGTGATGTTTACTAATATCTTTTCTTGTAGAATATGAAAAAATGTAGACATTTATCCCGAGCTTCTCTGCGATGGTAAATGGCCCTTCGAACTCCGGGCCAGTTTAACGATAATGCCTTGTGTGTCTGATGAGAGTATCCAATAGTGCCACCATACAAGATCGCCCATCGTGTAATCAACATTGTGACGTCTCGCATTATAATAGCGAGTTTCCTTTGTTCATGCCCGTAATGAGTTTTCCTCTGTTGTCCTGTGGAGATCAGGTAACTTCTCCATGCGCTTTTTTGAATTCATTAAAGCAGTCTTTGCGCTAAATGTACGTGCTGCTCTTCTTGCAGACGATGTGTACCAGGAGCTGAAGGGTGACAGCTAGTGTTAAGGAAAGCCGAACATACGTTAGTAGATGTACGCATCCTAGGTGCTATGTGATTCCTCAACGAATGCGATTATCGCAGTCTTAAGGATCCGATTGACACGCTCTACCGAAGTGGCTTGAGCGTGGTAGTAGAGTATCGTTGAATGGACCATTGCACACTCCAAAAAGAAAATTCTCTATGATGTTATTTTGACATTCGGAGCCGTTATCCGACATAAAGAGATTGGGTATTCTAAAACGTAAACATACGTGATCTTTCAACTAGCGGCGAACCATTTACGTATTCACCATTCGTATGAGAATATATTCTACCCATTGAGTGAATAAATCCATGAACAAAAGTAAATACACGTATACTCGAGTAGATCATAGAACAGAACCCATTACGTTTTCAACTATTACTGCCCAAGACCGAGTGACCATCCAATGGCTCATTAGATTAGTTGGTCGTATGTTACATTATTGGCAAACAGTGCAATTGCGGACAAATTGAATTACGTCTTTGTGTAAAGAGGACCAATAGTATTATCGTGCTACACGGTTATATGTCTTGTAGCGTATGAAATGGCCGGCTGTGGACTCTTCCTAACATTCTCAAAGAACAGTGAGGCGATCCTGTGTCAGCATTCTAATTTTCAGACATCATGATAATCTATTATATCTTCGATGTCAGGTTCGAGAAAAACGTAATATATAGCTTGCCAAAAACACATCTACCATAGGTAGATTATCGGATCATTTAGAACTTTTTTAGAAAGCCGCAAATACCAAGGTTCTTGCACATTGGTGACGTCGAGAAAGGTGGTTTCACACGATGGCCTGTACTTGTACAAACGAAATAGAACGCCTAGAATGCAATTCAATTTTCATTTCCGATGAATTACTTCATAATGATATAACGTGCGTTACTCAACGACGAGTAATAGATATTACAGATATATATATAGTATAGTGAATAAATAACGCGCAGAGTCCAATGTTAAATAAAAGCTAATTTACTTGTATTGTATAATAATATAACTAGGTACTACCAGCGTTTACTAAATAAATAAACGACCAATAAGAACCGACAAAATTATAATGTAAAATGAAATAACGTACTTTTCGTTCGTATAAAAGTGTGTTATTTTTCGATAAAAGTTCTGTTCATTTTCGCCACTTCTTGAGGAAGGCACCTCTCAAGTATAATTGTTTTATTATTGCCTATTGTTATTATTATTTTTCTTATTATTGTTATTTTTCTTCAGTGATTAAATATATAGAATCACTTTTATTAGCATCTAACAAAATTTCAAAGAGTTATTCATCTAATCAATCCGCCCGTCCCGACACGATCCTCCATCTTCCTAAGAATCCTAAAAAATATCTAAATGTTACACCGCAAGAAGAAGATAGGAGACGGATCATTACAGTGATATTTTTATTATTTCAAGACACAACGGGCGAGTCTACGCAAACGCTTGCGTAATGAGTGTAGCCACCGAAGGCTATTGGGATTTATGATACGAAATTTACGTACAACTTATATATGTATTTATAAATTTACGTACAGCCTCGTAATGGTACGACTGGTATAAGATAACAAGTGCTCTATACCATCCACTATTTGCGTAAGCACAATGTCAAGTTGTGAATCACTGCGTTCGTTTGTATGACGAACCTTTCTTCAAATGACAGTCAAGAAAGGACTGGTGCAGATGTGATTAGCACCCCAATTTGATCGAAGGATTGCTACTGCATCTCTATCAATAATACTTGATATTCTTCTTAGTAAGTCGGGTGAGTGATTCAGGAAGCGTCGCAAAGTTCTTCAAAAATTTATGGTACTAGTATGGGAAGCTCAGAAACCTATGAAGTATCAGGATTTTATCTTTGTTATTTTCGCAATTCGTCACAAGAGATGTTCGAATCATTTGACGTGATCGTCAAAGCTCTTCGTAGCGATGATCACATCGTCGAGGTAGGCGAACGCTACCGGCTTCATTTCACACATGATCAGCTTGTTGCTTAGCTGCTGCAAGGGGGCAGGTCAACCAGCGACACCATACGGCATACGAGTCCATTCGAATAGTCCCGTGCCGGGAACAGTAAATGGAGAGATGTGTCGTAATTCCTCCCAAAATGTATACATCATCGTGAATATCGATCGCCATCGACATCTGTGGCTAAGTCAGTGCAATGATGCTCTTCTTTTATGGATAGGAGTAGGCAATCATCATTATTCAGTGTCCTGACACTAGCATATTGTTTATCAGAGGTTTTTTATCATATTGTTTTTTATCCTAGTATATTGTTTATCATATTTTTTATCAGGCTTTTCCGAATATCTGTGCGCTGGGCTATGCTCTTATTAATAGATAGCGTAGATTGCATGACAGGTATGGACCAGCTATTCACATCTTTTTAGTCGATGTGAGTCCCTTTTCCCACTTCCATTATCTTGCTGCCTGATTGCGAGTGGACCGATGGGTTGCTCAGAAGCCACCTTGAAATGTTGGAAAATTACTGGGAGAGCTTTGAGAGCAATGATGTTGCCTTCCTTCAGTCAGATACTCCAAGAGAAAACCCTTACTTCTCAGACAGGCGATACGTCCTGACAGAAAGAATTTACGTCACCTATGACATCCGGACGCGATTGAACCCCGAACCTCTCGCGTGTAGCACGCCCCATCCAGTTCGATCTCACGGATACACACGCCTTCCTCGAGTTGTCATTCCCAATTTCAGCGGTCGTCGGAAGGACTGAAAGGCATTTAGAGATCTCTTCACCTCTTTCATTCACGAGGACCATCACCTGGGCGACGCCGACAAACTCTACTACCTCAAGACCAGCGTGAAGGGAGATGCGAAATCTGCTCTTGATGCCCTCCCGATCACTGATCCCAACTACGCCGTGGCCTGGAAGAGCCTTCAAACACGATATGATCAGCGACGACTGCTGGTGCAGGGCCATCTTAGGGCATTGAAGAATCTCCGTCCAGTCAGGGAAGAGTTATCCGAGAGCATATCTTATTGGATAAACTCAGAAAGCATCGCGACCAATTGTGCACCCTCGGCCGTCCGGTCGATAATTGGGATGATTGGCTGGTGCTGTTCGCTTCCGAAGACATGGAATACTAGACGGGATTGGGAGGAGGAGATAGAGACTTTGGACACCTCGATTCAAGGACAAGCATCATGGCCCACATTTGCCGAGTGTCTGGTCTTTCTCCAGCGCAGAGCGCGAACTCTTCGCTCGGTAGAAGAATCTCACACAAAATCATCGAAGAATTCAACTCCGTCGACATTTTCATCTAGAAGCCGGAGCGTGAATGTTTTCGCCACCACTACGCCGAACTACATGTCCTGCAAGGGGCCACATTACCTTGCTCATTGTCCCAATTTGAAGAGACTGTCTCCGCTGGAGCGTCGAAATAATGTTATCCGAGAGCGATTCTGTTAGAACTGTCTTAGACGGGATCATACAGAACACACCTGTTCATCACAGTCTCTTTGTGCAATCTGTAGAAAGCCGCACCACACGCTTCTTTATTTGATCGGTGAAAAGAGACCCGCACTCGCCACTGAGCTGGAGAACCGGTCCAAGAGGATCAGAGGATCAGATATCCTCGATGCTCGACGTTTGGCACCAGAACGGTCGAGCGAATTGTCACTTTGACTTGGCCTGCTTCCCACCGCGCTGGTCGCGTTGGGGGATGCCCGACGGCCATTACGCTGGGTTCGAGCAATACTCGATTCATGCTCCCAGTCAACTTTCGTTGGGCAGAAAGTAGCCAGAGAGATGGGTCAAGATCCGAGAAGGGTGATCATTCCCATCACGGGTATAGTGGGGGGATTAACGGGATCAACGGTGCTCCAAGGGCGACTGTACATCTACTGCTCCCATTCTTCGAAGCCCATATGTCTGCAAGCGTACGGCATTAAGACTGAACTCACCCCGCAAGGAACTGACTTGGTCTTGGGCGCAGATGCCTACTACCGCATCATACGGCCTGGCCTCATCCGTCACGGGGATCTCGTCGCTCAAAATACAGTGTTTGGCTGAAACATCGCCGGCGCGCCAAGGGACAGGGGTTCCGCAGCGCATAATGCCTCCCATCTGACTTCGATGTGCGCTTCAGTGACGCCCTGATACGAGAGCCTCACCAGCGTTTTGCAGCGTTTTTGGGCCATCGAAGAGGTTCCTCTGGCTCAGAGATCATTCGCCACCGAATTGGCCTGCGAGTCCGTGTACGCAAAGAAGCACCACCGAGACCTTCTTCTCGCGCGTGACAGTACGAGAGAGAGTCGGGAGCGGGAGACGAGCTCAGTTCTCTTTCGGAAACGCTCATGTACGGACGTCCCACTGTACAAGAAGGATTCTCCAGTCAACGCCTCCAGTCAATGCCTCCAGTCAACACGTCTGTGCAGTAACCTCGGCGTCAAGTGAGCTACCCTTAAGTATAATTTAAAGACCAATAAACAACAACTCAATGTGTAAGTTCATTTTCTCGCTCCCCCTCCCTTTCCTGAATTTTCTAACAGTATTAGTATAAAATTTATATCTCTTGAAATATTAAAAAAAATTCAATTTTAATATTTTGCAAAAAGGGAAAAAAATTTCAACAATTTTAACGTGAGTCGCCCCAAGTATACATGGTCCAGCGTATCTATGACGTCGTGTAATAACGGTTATCTGCAGAAAGTCAGCCTCATCGACAATCAATGTGATTGATTTTCAGTATTAATAATAATGATAATAATATTAATAAATAATACTAGTAATATTAATAAATAATAATAATATTATGTATAACTAACATTAAGATAGTATATTCTAACTACATTAGTTACATATATAAGACTCAACCGGCTTTGGCCTTGACCATCCGTGTTTATTTTGTCTCCTTTATAAATGTATATATATATATATATATATATATATATATATATATATTAGGTTGTCAAATATCTCCTTATTTTAGTAATAAAAAACATTCTTTCATTTTGACAGAAATGATAAAAAATAATAGTACTTTAACATTAATAAATAATAATCCTCATGAAAAAGAATTAACTAGTTCTATTAAATTAAAATTAGTCAATAATAAACTAATTCTATGTAAAGCCGATAAGGGTAACACAATTACAATCTTAGAAAAATCAGACTATGTTAAAAAAACTTTAAATTTAATTGAAAATGATAATTTTAGAATTGTTAATAAAGATCCAACTAATAATTTTCAAACTGATCTTATAAGAACGTTAAAATCTTGTCCTGTTCTCCAGGATAGTAAAAAATATTTTCTTAAATGTATGAACCCACAAGCACCAATTTTATATTCACTCCCAAAAATACACAAAGAAAATTTACCTATGCGCCCAGTAGTATCTTATGTGAATGCCCTAGCCTATAAATTGTGTAAAAAATTAAACTCTTTGATACCTAAATTATTAAATATTGATTCACAGTTTGCCATAAAAACTTTTTACAATTAACAAATAAATTAGTTAATTTAAATTTACCACTAATACAAAATTGAATTCCTTTGACGCAATCAATTTATTTCCTTCTATTCCAACAAAAATTGTATTTAATATTATAACAAAAATGCTACATAATAATATTAATTTATCAAATATCGAAAAAGAAGAAATTTTACTTTTATTAAATATTTGTTTAAATCAAAGTTACTTTAGTTTTAACAACAAATATTACTTACAATTAGAAGGTTTGCCTATAGGTTCTCCTCTATCACCCTTATTAAGCGAGATATTTATGGCTGACTTTGAAACAATTTTATTTCAAAGTAAATCTCCGTGACTTAATAATATTCATTTGTGGTCTAGATATGTCGACGACATTTTTTGTTTATGGACAGGCACAGATAGACAATTAGATTTATTTTTAATACTTTTAAACTCTTTTCATAATAATATTAATTTTACTTTAGAAGTGGAAAACTTAAATTGCCTTAATTTCAATAATAAACTCACTTTCAACGTCTTCAGAAAACCAACCTTTACAGACGTTTTGACACCTTTTGATTCAAATCAATCTAACAATATTAAATTTAGTGCTTTCCATTCTCTTATCCATAGATTACCTTCCTTGCCCTTAAATAAACTTAATTTTACTAATGAATTAAATATTATTAAAACTTTAGCTAAAAGTAATGGATTTGATGAACATATAATAGACAATTTATTAGCCAAAAAACGTTTTAGATTACTTCTGTGACGTCCCGCACTATATATACATACTCATATATAATGACGAGTGCCCACCCAGTTCTATGCGCGACGATTTGCTTCCGCGAAAGACCGGTCCGTAATTTGCCCCTATTTTTGGCCTAGCCTCTCGACTACTAGCCAGGGATGTGGGGACGGTGAGCCGAGGTGTACGCGTTTTAGATGGATACCGAACCTAGGCAGTTTTGGCTGATCTGTAAATCGCGAGTTACTATCTAATTCGTAAATTGACTTCGTCTATATGCTCCCGTACTAAGATTCTTTTCCCCAGTCTTGTCTACTACGACGAAAGGAGTGGCTTCCGTGTACAGAACTACGAGAGTCCCACCCGTTTAGCCTACTCAGCAAAACTACCGGAGCGGCTTCCGTGTACAGGACTGCTAGAGTCCCATCCGTTTAGCCTACTCAGAAAAATCAGTGTAGTGGCTTCCGTGTACAAGACTGCTAGAGTCCCACCCGTTTAGCCTACTCAGAAAAATCAGTGGAATGGCTTCCGTGTACAGGACTGCTAGAGTCCCACCCGTTTAAACTACTCAGAAAGTTACAGGAGTGGCTTCCGTGTACAGGACTGCTAGAGTCCCACCCGTTTAGCCTACTCAGAAAAATTAGTGGAGTGGCTTCCGTGTACAGGACTGCTAAAACCCCACCCGTTTAGCCTACTCAGAAAAGATACAGGTAACATATATATATATATATATATATATATATATATATATATATCGCAATTAGGTTTAGTGAGATTATGGACAAATAATGTTAATAAGGATAAACGATAAATATTGTTGATTACTTACTATTTATTTACTTTTTTAAAGTACTTCTTATACAACCGTATAATATATAAAAATAAACTAGATATAAGTCGGGTATACAAAGTTAGTTAACACGTACAAGATGACGTTCGAGAAACACGAAAAGTTCAAAGTCTGAAAAATACGAAATGTTTCAAAAGTTTAAAATCGCAAGAAAAAAAATTTAGGTCAGAATAATCCTAAGTCCGAAAATGTCGAAAATTTTCAAAGTCCGAAAAAGCCGAAAAATTTTAAAGTCCGGAAATCACAAAAAATTCTAAGTCCGAAAAAGTTGGAAATTCACGAAAAAAAATCTAAGTCCGAAAAAGATCGCAAAAAATCTAAGGGTTATAACTACCGGATCGATCTGACCTAGTTGAAATCCCGACCGGCAGTGATTTTACGCTTCGTCCGACTCCTCTTTATATGTGGTCTGGACAAAGTAATAAAGGCCGTCCAAAATTTTCGTGGAAATTCATCTGAGCGGTCGTAGGGAAAGCCAACGAAGGGGTCAAATTTCGTTTATAATATAAACTCCTTCGTTCGCTTTCTTATAATATTTAATTTTTAAATATAACGCATCTGCTATGATCATAAACAACAAACTTATAGCGACATTATAAAATACGATCTTTAATTAATACCTTCACCGTTTGTTACGTTTATAATTATTAATTTTACATAATCTCTTATTTTATTAGTTAAACTAATCTTTATACCATAAGTTAGAAGTCTTACTCTATTATTTGATTTATTTTACGTATCTTATAAAGTATATAACTACTAACATTCTGAACTAATATTATTAATCTTAATGTTTTGGTTTTGCTCTACGTTATAATTATTTATGTACTCTTTTATTATTAACCAAACTAATTTTTATACTATAAGTTAGAAATCACTTAGTCTATTATTCGATTTATTTTTTATATTTTACAAGTATATCGTTATTAACATTCTATTAACTTAGTATATTGTTATTAACATTCTATTAACTTAGTATATTGTTATTAACATTCTGTTAACTGAGTATATCGTTATTAACATTCTATTAGCATAATATCGTAATTGGACTAACATTTTTTTTTTTTTTAAGTTATTTAACGTTGCTCTATTTATGCTTCCAAATATCGGTGTTAATCAGCAACGGAGGTCTACGATGTGTTTGTAAACAAAGCACATGTAAATTATTACAGCGGAGCCTGTATCAATCGGCCGAGACCGGGATTGAACTCGGGTCACCAAGTTACTAGTCCTTCGCTCTAGCGATCGAGCCATCGTAGGCCTCTGGACTAACATTATTAATCTAAATTGTTTGGATTGTTCTACATTTTACAATTATTAAACTGATCTTTATATCATACTCTAATATATATTTAAAAGTTTGTTAATCCATCATTCTACTTATAATAATTAATAATCATACTTAACATAGTAATTAATCTATTAAAACAAAAGTACGTGCACATGCATATGTATCGATGGCATACCATCCTTCAATCTATGATTAGTCTCTACGTTCTTTTTCAATTTTAAAAATTACAAATTTAATATTAACGTCGATCGTAATGAGAAATTTCGACAGTTAATATTCGGCGTTGATTCGGGAACTTTCCTCCGAGGTCAGCGTCGACGCTCAGTTTCTGACAACAAGGTGTCCGGTTACTCTCGGTGATAAAAAAAAGGCGCTTGTACCAAGCCATGAAAATTAGTTCAACATACGTGTGTATATATATACTTATATATATATTGTTCATAACGTCGCAGGACGCGACACTTCAAAAACATTTTTATGCATGTTCAACAACAAAAAATGATACCTATTGTTATGTTAATCATGTACCAGTTTTAAGTTTAAATGTTTGTAATTACCTAAAACAATTAGATATATGTACAATTAATTTAAATAAAAATAATATTAAAAGGTTATTAGTTAACAACAAAAAAAAACCGAAACTTCCAAAAAATGTGGTGTTTATGAAATTTTTGTTTAAATTGTGATGAAATTTATATCGGTCAAACAGGCCGTTTAATAAAAACCAGAATTAAAGAACACATAAATTCGATAACGTATAATAAAAATACTACAGGTATCTCAGATCATTGCGTTAATAACTTTCATCAGTTAGATGTTAATAATTGCAAATTATTACACAATATCAAAAAAAGTAAAAGATTAGATAGTTTAGAAATTATGGAAATTAAAAAAGCTCTAAATAATAACAAAAATGTAACTAATGATATGACGAATTTTGTTATTTCTCCTTTACTACACCTTGCATCAAAATTTTAATTACCTTTAATTACCTTATAATTTTCCTATGTATACATTTATTGTAATCTGATTTACCGTTATTTCGAATATTACTTGCTCTCTATTCCTAATGCGTATTTTTCCCCTCTTACAGTTACCCCCACATTACCTAATAATAATACCCCTATTCTCTTCATTTATAAACTTCTTTTTGTATAATAAATTTACATCTGCATAAGATCTTGAAAATGGATTAACCGCCGAAACAGCTGTCGATGAATAAAATTTTGTGAAACTATCCAAGTGTCTTACTTTATCATATTTATATCATATTTAAACATGTTTCACCACGTGTTTAGCGAAGATTCTGTTAATCGTACTTTTATTGTAGTTTTTTGTTTGCAATTTTCAATTGTCTAGAGAACGTAATTTCGAGAAATCTCTAGATACACAGTGTTGCCTTCTTATTAATAATGACTGTAAAATAATGTTTTATTTATTCTAAATATATTGCATGCAAATTTTTTTTTAAAACTTGTTTTTCAAAAATTAATAATTATGCTGACTGAGAACAGTAAGTTTTAGCGCTCAGGAAATTTGTAAAACGCATAAAAAGTTGTTTATTTAAAACTCGAAATGAACTACGTGCCAGAATTAACGGCAGAAATTTATTTGATTCATTTTAATCGTGATAATTCTATTAGATAAACTCGCAAAAGAGGAGAGAAAGAAAAAAAATTTTAACGTACGCTTCAAAATTGTGCCGAACTTGTAGTATGGCGATACGTCGAGAAAAGTCTTGGGCTAATTCTTGAAATTTATTCTTTAATTCTAATGACATAAATTTTTTATTAATTAAATTTTAATTAATTAAATTTAAAATAAGAGGCTTACGATGGCTTGATCACTAGAGCGAAGGACTAGTAACTTGGTGATTCGTGTTCAAATACTGATCTCAGCAATTTAAGACAAGCACCACTGTATTACTTAATTTATACTTTCTTTGTTTTTAAATATTTCGTGGACTGCTGATTAGCACTGTAATTGGGATTATAAATAGAATAACGTTAAATAACATAAAAACCTTATAAAATTGTTACAAAAAAATACAAAACAAAAAAAAACAAAAAAACAAAAAAAAACAAAAAATTGTTTTAATACTTCAAAAATTGTAGGCTAACATTTAATTTAATAATCTATAAAAGTTTCTTATTTTTATGTCTTATACAACTTAGAAAAATAGATTTAATTATTTTTTTATTTACAAATTTTTTTAAATTTATAAATGTTCCCAATCGACAAATTTCTAAATGTTATTTTTGAAAGTAAAACAATTATTGTTTATTTATAGATAAAATAATACGACTGATCGATGAAGAATGTTATTCCTATAATCTTAATTTAGTTAACGTATTTTTCTATAACAATGTGTTCTATATGCATACCCTCCCTAGAGCTTTACGCGCGCGTTCATGCCAAACGCGTAAATTCAAATTAACCTTTCCATTTCACCGCGGCGACTTCGCACCAATCAACGTCCGCCATAACTCATGGCGCTTCATCGCGCCATAGGGAGCCGCGCACTTGAAAAGGTTACAAGGAAGGGCGATTGTGTGTATAGATTAGTAGAGATCCGGACCTCCTTAAACTCGGATATCTCAGATAAGGCCTCCTCTGAAATAAAACTATGACCCTTGGAAAACGGACGCCTTGGAGAGTGTGTATGAGAGAGAGAGAGAGAGAGAGAGAGAGAGAGAGAGAGAGAGCGCGAGAGAGAGAGCGCTCATCAAGCTGATAGACTGTGGGGTCAGCAAAGGTCAGTTTGGCTCGGATCTTGTGCCGGAGTTGACCTACCCTCCCCCCGGGGCTCCCTTCTGGCACCCAGAGAGGGAAGGTTGGGACGCCACGGCCTGGGAACCTCAGATCGCGGTGGCCTCTTCTCGGCAGGAAGCCTTCATGCTCCGACTGACTAAATAACCCCCCCCCCCGATAACCCCGTTCTGTGGATGAGTTCTATCTCAAATGCGTGGATAGAGGCAGCACGTTAAGTGGAAAGCGGACACAGACTTTGCGAGTCGCAAAGACTTCGAGCATCGCCGTAACGGAAGACACATATACACTTCGCGTGCCGTAGAGACATTGAGAGGCGTGATGTGGTTCGGAAATAATAGCCACGGACTGGGCTATATTCTCTCTCACAATCTTAAATTTCACGACGTTGCTGTAAAATCTCAGTGTGCCGGCGGCTACGAAACCGGCTAAACGAGGCAGATTCGCTTTCGACGCGGTAACGCATAGTGAGCCTCAGGGCAGACTTAGCGCGTGCGAAAAACATATAATTCAAAGTCCACGTCGACAATAAAATTGAAAGAATAGGCGATTAATAAGCCCAAACGATGCTTGCGATTTAATATATTAAGTTGTAATATAATGTAAATTATGCGATAAATTATAATTTCTTTTTATTTAATTTTTTACAGCGGACCTAGGCAAACGAAAATATTAGAAAATATTTTGTAAAAATTTTCAATACTTATATGTTGATCAAAAATTTCGCAAACTTATATATCATTAAAAAGAACATATATGCAGAATATATATGTAGAACATATATGTAGACTGCAAATATAAACGAGAAGAATATACTCTGAATGAATACATTCAAAACACTAATGATTCTTTCAATTTTTGTTATGTAAAAAAATATCAGGCGTAAAAACTAGTATTTATAATCAAATATTTTCTGAAATAATTGTCATACATCCACAAAAAATTCTTTAACTATACGATATGATATAGTTAAATTAAGACAAGATAACATCGTATTTTTTAATATTCACCTTTAATGCTATCCATTATATTAATTTTCATTCATATATCGTAGTTATAGATATATTTAAAATTTGTCTTTTTCAAGATAAATATTATTCGATTAATTTTTTAAAGTATTTCTGGTGTCTTTCATGTTTTAGAATATTATTGAAAAGATTAATATGAATTTCGCTTTCAAATTATTCGGATATGATCGAAAGGAGTGATGGAAACTGATTCTAATAAATGACTTAATTTACAACAACGAATAAGTAAATGTATAAATTAATAATTGGTAATGTTATGGTACAAAATGATGCAAACAAATGTGAAATCCCTAACTGATGAAACGAACTCTACTGTTCAAAGACTGTCCGGGCAAGAGCAGCGCACTCAAAGAGAATCCATTCCGAAATCTCGAAAATATGCATAGTCACAAGCGATCAGAGAGAGAGAGAGAGAGAGAGAGAGAGAGAGAACTGTAAGGTCTGTTTTCAGAGTACCGCTTACCCGAACCAACGAAGATAGAAGGATATAGAAGTGTAAAACCTGTAGGCGCATTGGTAACAAAAAATCACAGTCCAAGTAGTCCATCGAATGGCAGCACCGTGGTCTACAACATATAACTTTTTGTTTTGTTTTTTTTTGTTTTTTTTTTTTTGGGAGGAGAAAAATCCTTTATGGATCCCGGGGACCGGTCCCCGGGTATGTCGGAATCACCAACAGAAAGGCATACCCACTAAAAAACTATCTCCTGCGTGAATTCTCCCGACTGTTTCCTGCAGCTCTGAAAAGAGCTGCAAGCCGGAGTCGGCTGGCGTGTACCGAGGGGACTCCTCTCCCTAGCTCAACTCCCCACCCCGGAAACCGCCGTTAGGCATTACTTCGGAAAGGGGACCAGGATATTCGCCTTTGGGCGTCACCATATCCCAGCAAAATGGAAGGATCTAGGGAAAGTCCGTCTTCTTCCGTCTGAGCATATTCTCGACGAAATAGACAACCCTTCCCCATGTTTCCTGGCTGGAGAGCATGAGGGGTACGATGCCTTCCGGGGTAACCCTTCTAGCGTCCTCCCCTAGTAGCGCCCTCTGTTTCTCCCACTGTACGCGTGCAAAAAATGTATAATGGGCATCGTCTTTTGCGGATCCACAGTATATACAACCTGGATCCGCGACTTCGCCCATCTTGTGCAAGTATGCACGGAAGTACCCATGGCCGGTCAGCATCCGGGTGAGATAGTAATTTACCTCCCCATGCTGCCGACCGATCCACGGGGCCACCTAACTTATAAGTCTGGCGGTCCACCTTCCGCGCGTATCTTGCTCCCACCTATTTTGCCAGCAAGCCAGCGAACGCTCTCTGGCTTGCTGCTTCCCTTCGGTTTGGCGAACTGTCCTGTTCATCTGGTGGACGAACTTACGCTCCTGGGCCAGGGGGTCTACCGGGATCACCCCGGCAGCCACTAGAGGCGTTCTACAGTCAGACGCCTTGTGTCCCTGCTGCCCGCACTGGAAGCAGGCGGTGCTCCTCTCTGGGCCATCGCAACCCGAACCGCGGAGTCCATAGCCGAGACATCTGTAACAGCGCTCGACCTGGACCCGCCGCCGCAAGCCGTAAAAGACCCATCCAATGGCTACTTTTCCGACTTTCAGTAGCCACTGGCCAGCCTCTTCAGAGAGGCTCACGAGGGCTAGTCGTTTACCGAATTGATTCTCCTCGTAAGCCTTACCTCGAGGGGGCCAGTATAGTCCCGCAAAATGCCAAGGAGGGCTGTCTTCACTTCGTCGAGTTTCGCGCAGTCGTCCACGTCTCTGATCTCCAAGATAGTCTTCGGGGTCAGAGCGCGAAGTGCCGCGTTTTGTCCGACGACCTCTTTGAGGGCATTCTTAAAGCCCTCCTTGCCCTCCGCCGAAGCCTTCTTAATCTCGATCAGGACATCGCCGTTTAATGTTCGGCAAATGTCCCTGATTGTGAGTCCATGCTGCGATGGGTCGACCTTATGGCGGATCCCTCCAAGGATCTCAGCGTAGGTCTTCCCCTCTGCGGGCTTGAGGAGCAGCGCCTCAGGCCTTGCCCTTCTCCTTATTTTACCTTTCGGTTTGGTGGGGCCCTCTCCAGATTGGGTGGCCCCCTTTGCATTGAACTTCTTTTTTTCTGTTTTTTTTAGCTGCTCTCTTTTCTTGCCTGGTGAGGACATTCTTCCAGTCTTGCTCAGGCTGTGGATCGTTCCAACGGTTTGGTTTGGCAGCCGCTGTCTTCTTCTTTTAATGGACCTTCGTCTCTTTTTTTTCTTCTTCTTTCGCCCCCCTCAGGTAGTTTCGTTAAAGAAGTAAAAGGATGTCTCTTCTGTCCTTCTATTGTCTCGGCAACTTCGGGTGTATGTAGGCGCCGTGCTCTGAGGCGCCTTCTGCTTACAAGCTCCTCGAATTGGCTTTGTAAAGCTGGAAGCCCCTCCTTTATTATATTATTAACGTTTTTTGTCTTTTCATCGACTCTATCATCATTTTAAACAAATTTTGTATGAAGTCGATGAGGGCTTTATCGTGATCATCCACAACTGTGCTGCCATGACTTGCTGCACCAGCAGCGCTGTCAGCTTTAGCGTTACTGACCGTACGGGGGACATCCAGTCTGTTCACCCCCGTACCCTTCTGGTCAGTCTCTTGCTTCTTCACTTTCTTGACATCTTCTTGTTTGTTGTTGACAATATCCATACTTTTTTCTTTAGTTTTCGTCCCTCCCACGAAGCCGGCCTCCATCGATCCTTCAACGACGAGCTCGCCAAAAGTACTCCCCAACAATTACCTGTAGGAGTCATTCTGGTTTGGACCTTCGTGTACGGCTCTTTTACAGAGCTGGAGGATATAGCACGCCCCGACACGCTAGCCCACCTCCGCTCTTTCGAGCTCCACACCCCAACAATAAGGTGCTCCACTCTCTGGAGAGTTTCCGCCAGACATTACGAGTCAGAACGCATTTGCCAATGCCGAATGACTGGTGCTGGTTAGGCGCCCAGCCGCCGGTTCTGCCGTCAGCAGGAGCAAAAGATGACAAAGCCAAGGGGAAACAATCACGCGAGAAGATTTGATCTACATCAATTAATAAGCAACGCAAGCGTCGTGAGCCCCCTTACAGATCAGAAAGGAGCCCGCCCCCTTCCATTCCGCTTTTGTTTAAAGAATAGAGGCGTGGGTGGCAAAAATTGTGAAGTGCGTGAGTAGGGTTATGCTTGTATAAGTGTAGTTAGCAGTAGGAGGTGTCTCCAGCCAGAGCCCATGCGCATGTAGCCCCCACTCAGTACCAGAATGCCGCTCCGTGCTTCACTCTCGCAAACCGATTACCCTTATGAGAGGGCTGCTCGGGGGGCATGACGCTTACATCTGTATATTCGGGAAGATGTCCGTTGATAGGACCCCCCGCCAGGCGATGGCGCACAGCAGGCCCCTAGTCGGCTGCACACGAGCTATCAGTTTCAGTCGCGCCCGTGCCTTTCAGAGCCTGTAGAGTTCATCCGCTCCATGCTTGCTCGGCTTCGCTCCGTGTCTCGCTCCCGCTGCTAGAAAGTAATTTTGATTTTCTGATTGCACACTGTTTGACGTGGATAGGCTCTAAATGCACGATATCACGAGGTTGAATGTTATCTTTAATTTCATTTTTCACGAGAAATACTGCTTGTTGACAAAAAATATATATCAAAAAAATTTTTTTTAATTTGATTTACAACTTTCGTTTTAAATATTTTATTCAACTTTTGGTTTTTTCCGAAAACAAACATCATTTTCATGAATTTTAGTGATTGTCAATTAACAGTCGAATTTACACCAAAAGCCACTGCGATATTCGTAATCAGTATGAAAAAATGCCCATTGATAAATGCTGTATAGTAAGTTTCAATAATTACTGAATTTTTCATTGCATCCATAATATGTGTATAGTTTCAATAGTTCCAGTTGTACTTTATATTATCATACAATATTCATTATTTCTCTCCTGATGAACATTTATACATCTGTCATACTTCAGTCTGGTTTTGTGTGCATTCATGTATTTAAGTCTTTTTTTAATATATATATATATATATTAACAATTTGTCTTTTCTCACAACTCTGTTTTCTTTACTCATCGCGTAAAGGTTTTCTCTAAATATTCCTTAATTTGCACATTCTCTCGTGTCGATAAATCTTTATAATTTACTTCGCGATGGTTTCTTCCCTCTGTTTTATCGCACCTTTCTGGTTCAAGCATGCATGCTTCTTTTACAACTGAATCAGAACATTCAGTTTCACGTAGCAAACTTTCTGCTACCTGTTTGGAATTTTCAGAGCTTTTCTTATCAGTCGTATCGTTTATTAAAAATCGTCCTACTGTTTCACATTTTTGTCTCTCGTTTCGTTTCGTCGTGTCGCTGTCAATTAAATCATTTATTTCTGATCTGTCAATCGACAGATTGCTGAATAATCTTTTAATATTCTCATCGTTCATACTTACCTCGTCCCAATTTTCTTCAGAGGGACTTATTACTCTCCCTTGAGAGATAAGAGGTACTGGTCTTTTAGACCCGAATAAAAATGGATTCTCCTGGACCCATGGCTTCTGCTATGGATCTGGTACGTCATCGTCATAGTCAGAATTTTGCTGCGCTTGAGCAACGCTTCTACGCACCTCTTCAAATTCCTTTTCATGAGAAAGGTTAGCGCCTTTTTCAATACTTTTGATCATTGGCTTTTCTCGGACCTCCTGATCCTGGAAATCAATGTGCATGCGCATAGTGTCGGCCAGCTGATTGACCAGTGCTTGAACTAACTCCCTGTTAGTTTCTCTTTGCAACCTGAAAAATTCCGATCGCTCTTTCGCCGCCTCGAGCTGGCTTCTGTGACTCGGGCTTCTGTGACTCTGACCTCGCTCTCTCCGTGGCGTTGAGCAGATGGCCTATATGAACAATTATCTCATCAGAGAAAGATATGTATACGCTCGTAGCGTCCTATGTCGTCAGAGACGCATAAACATTCCATCCACTCGTAATCAGATATAACCGCTTTTCGGTCCAGATGCGCGTGAGCGCATCCGCGATCGTCCCTCTTGCCATATCGCCACCTATGAAATAAAAAGAACACAGTCATTAAAAGCTGTACTATATTATTTCCGCGTCGATGGTTGATATTGAGTGGGGGTTTCTGAATCAAGATCTTTCTGTTCAACAAAGGAACTCACCACGATAAAGAAATATTTAGCGCAGCCGATTTTCTACTGCTCACACATCTTGCCCCCACCCATCTCCACATCTTGCATTTCTATCATAGTGCGCACTGTCCGCGTAGCTGCCACTTAGAACAGAACAAAGCCGTTAAAAATCACAAAACAATACTTCTGTACAGGCCTGTATTTGTTTGAAATACTACGCGCGACATCAATGGCTATTCGACTCCAGATTACCCTGGGACTCACTGAGGAAGTATCAGCAACTCCCAGGAGTAAGAGGACCGTTCTGCGTGGTCATAGGTATATAACAACTATGACACAAAGCCTTTTAGAACCCGCATACATAGTAATATGATATGCACCCATCGACACTTATGACCCACGCTCTTGCAACATATACCATACGATAAACAATCCACCCAGAAAGATCGAATATCCGCCCGATTCTTAGGACAAGTAGCGCCTCAGAGCGTATAACACCCGACTTTCATTATTGCTGCCTAACTGTAAATGTCCGGGAGTCTGAACAAGATCGTCATCATGAGCAGATGATCCCAAGGATCCAAAAGCTAAATCTCGACCAAATTGTAAAGCACTAAATTACGACGGCACAACAGCAAGCGTGCACGCATATCAGCATTTATATATGCAGAGACATTCGTGCGCACTAATGAAAACCCATGCGCACAGGCAAGGATTTGTTTTAAGTGTCTTACTTAATCAATGTGCCGCTGGACCGACCACCATTGGTGAATAGTTACACTGAAATCATTTTTATTTCAGTACGCGGTAATCTTTACATTTGTTAAATCGATTTTCCAGCTCAGAACAATCAAAGTGGCGCAAAGGACGTAACTACCGCGTGCCCGGGTTGGCCGGCTGCTCGAGCATCGCTCTGGCTGCTTCGGACTCGCTCTCCCCCCAGCGCGCACGCCTATCTACTCTCACTCTCTCTCACTCGACGCGCGGTGAAGGACTGCGCGCATCCATCTCACTCGCACACTCGGACCTCTCTCTCTCTTTCTTTCTCTTTCTCTCTTTCTTTCTTTCTCTCTCTTTCCGTCAGCCCGGGCTCGAGCATCGATGCAACGCACAGACGTGTGTACGCCATACTCGACAGCTACGGTCTTGCGCGCACACGTATAGAAATATATACGTATGCATATATGCGTCCGAGTGGCTCAGCGGCGTTATATACATATAGCTTTACCGCGAGTGTTAATGCTCATGACGACGCATACTTGCGCGTTAAGCATACACTCACACAACCGTACTCAGCTTTCACACACTCTTTCACACATGTACTATACGGTTGTTCTTTACCGGCGACGACTTTATGATGTGTATATGTGCGAATACACATACACACATAATTGCACATGTGCATACCTCTGCAGAAGTATGCAGCTGCATGCACATGAATACGCACATGTACTTTTCCTCCTTGCATATGCGCGTTTATTTAATTTAGAATAGTACATTTTGGTACTTATAAATATTAGAATTATTACAATTCAAACGCGCGTATGCAAGTGTCATTATATTAGTTAAGCGCGTGCGAGTATACGCATTTCATGCGATCTCTTTTCTCTCTCACTGTTCCGCGCGCGACTACACTATCTCTCTCTCTCACTCACTTCAACGCGCGAGGCTATACTACATTCTCTCTCTTTCTCTCTCTCACTCCAGCGGGCAAGTTTAGTACATCTAGTCAGTCGCTCTCTCTTTCTCTCATATATCACTTATTCTCATACTTTTTTTTATCTAGTCTAACTACCTAGATATGGCCCTTTTGTCCGTGTACTGTACTCACACTCTTAACTTAACAAGCAATACTTTAGTTACATAATTTGTTGCTAATTAACAATTATTGTTAAATTTTATCACCTTTTTATTAACAATTAATAATTATTGTTGAGATTTATTTAATTAATTTTCATTATTATTAATAAATAATAACTATTATCAACTTCCAATTACAATTTTCAATTAAAAGTTAACAATTATTATCAATCTGCGTTTTACTTGTTTTGTCAATAATTAATGTTAAATTACATTTAATTTTTATTAATAAATAACAACTATTGTTCAATTTCAATTACAATTTTAATATAATATATCAGCTCATATTAGCGGTATTGTATCGGGAAGGAAAAATTATGTGTAAATATTAATATTTAATTACGTCAATTGTTAACAGTTTTTGTAGTACGGCTAAATGTCTGCGACCCAATCAAGGTTAAGAGAAGCGGGTCATTTCCCGCAAGCGAGGAAGAAGGAGGACAAACGAAGAGAAACGAGGGGAAGTCGAGCGAACACGGAAAGACCAGCAGTTTTATTTTTTTCCGTCCATCGTCAACGCTCGCGTAACAGCTTGCATTTACTGACGCATTGGCGAAGCACCATTCACGCATCTTATGAATAAAAATGTCCTTTCTTCATTTACAAATGACCGCTTCCCTTATTTTTCCTCAAGCTAACCTTTTTTATGACATCCTACTTCACTGCATTGGAAATAATGAACAAAGGGCGGATGTTTGCTGTCGGCCCGCAAGAAGATCGATACAGTCTCTTGCGCGTCGCGCACACATGTGTTTTATAAAAAAAAATGTGCATCCGAATTTGGAAATGTTAGAAAAATTGTAAAATAGATTTTTGATAATCATATTCAAAACTGACACAAATATTGATTGCCAGAAAATTTGGATGGTAAAAATCGGATGATTTGGTCTCGAGTTACGTATAAAATCATGTAAAATAATTATGAAAGTTTTGCATGAGCCATATAAGATTATTTTATCCAATTTTTATCAATCAAAGTTCCTGGCAATTAGTATTTTTGCTAGTTTTCAATATGATTATCAAATATTTTTATTTACTTTCATATTTCTTTTTATAAAACACGTGTACATGCTCACTGATTACTGAGAAAGTAAAAGCGACTGGGGGGAAGAAAAGAAGCAAGAGTGGAGAAGCAGAGATTTAACTACCCACTCTCTCCACGCTCACTACATACCTCCACCCGCTTGTCTTCAAATGCACGCTTATGGAGAGTAGTAGAAACTCCACTGAAATCGTGTCAAATTGGGGTTATGTAGTGAGCGTGGAGAGAGGGGACAGTTAAATCTCTGCTCTCCTACTATTGCTGCTTTTCTTCCCCTTACTCTCTTTGGTTTTCTCTTTGTGTTGTAGGTAGAACCATCGAGGGTGCTCTCATGCTTTCCAAGATAGTGACGTCTATCGGACAAATCTGAACTACCATCTCCGGCTAATTTTTGATAAGCTTTTCCCATGTAAAGCGAGCGGAATTTTCACTCCTTCCTACCCTCCATAATTATATCCAATCAGCATGAAGAGATATTCTGTATATATATATATATATATATATATATATATATATATATATTGTGACGTAGTGGCCTTTCCCCTGGCCACCGACACCGAATACTTAAACACAGGCAGTACCTACCTGCCAGCTTCTCCGGTTGCTGACGTCCCGTCCTCTGTCCACGAAGTGGTCCACTGATGAAAGCAAGGCAACGCTAAGAACTATAAAAAAAGAGGACGGCACTCAATAAATAGACGCCTCCATCACCGTAAATCCTTTAATTTATTATAAAGAATAACGTTAGAATGTTTTCCAACCGTACTCTCTCTTTCACTCTCACAAACACTCGTATCCGTGCACATATACTCTCGGCTACGCGGTGTCCACGCACTCTATCTCTCTCACTCACTCGTACTCCCGGGTCTCGCTATTCTCTTCTTCTCCGACGACACCCGCGTCCTCGTACTCGCCGCCGTCATACCACGGTCCGTGGCCCGGGCTTACACTACGTTGTTGTTTGCCGTCGATACTCACCGTGCTAGGCTGTCACCGGGTTATCGATGGAAGGCGCCGGCGGATGCTCACTCTTTCTCTTCCTTTGGGCTAGGTGTAATCGGCTCGGATGAGCCACGGTGTCTCCTTTCGCCCGGTCTGGTGAGGTTTGAATGAGCCACTGTCGTCCCTCTTTGGAAAACACGCGTTTTCCAGCTCAAATGTCGTCTCTCTGTTCGCGTAAAACTCCGAGTGCGGAGGTAAAACGGGCAGTAAAACCGAAAAGACTATTTATCTCGACGGCTCAACAAGCAATAATCAAGTCTACTCTTCACGCGTCTTCTATCTCCCTCTCTCCCCTGAGCCTTGCCTGCCTCACTCGCTCCTTCGCGCGGCGGCGGCATACGTATTTCGCTATCTTACATATACTTCTTGTGCGCACGCATCAAGTCGTGATTCTCATCACCGTTTTCTCTCCGATCTTTCTGCTGTGTCTGAGTTCGACGGCACTTCGGAAGAAGGAGAAAATGGCGATTAGTCACGAATACGAACACCTTCCGAGGCATCCGGGGCAGAGGCCGTTGCTCATTGTGACCTCCGTGACAATATATATATATATATATATATATATATATATATATATATTTAATTATTTATATTTAAGTTGACAATAGCAAAGACGATAGACGCATAGAGCATAGAAGAACACAAGTAATAGGAAGATGGTATCAAAAATTTTTAGCTGCCAGATGGCATTACTGTGGCAGTCGGCCGCGGCACGTGATTGCGTGAATGATCTGATGCACGAGTACACATGAAAGGTCAGGTCAGCCCAGCTGTACCAGCGTGGCGATAGTATAAGCTGGTATAAGAAACACTTAATTAAAGTGCGCAAAAAATTTATGATGTGCTATAAGATAATCCGCTTTTCAGACTCTGGCCTGACCTGCATTGCGTCCTGGACATCAGAGGAAATTGAGGAAAAGAAGGAATTTGAGGTTTCCGATGTTTCGAACATTTTAAATGTTCTTCGAAATTAGTATCCTTTCATCTTGCCGTCAATCGTAATTCATGTATAATGCATTTACAATTTTAAGTGCACATTGTTGTGTGTACCGATGGGTTGAAAGTATACTATAAAAAATCGATAATAAAGTATAAATTTTTTTAATATTTTTAATTGTAGTTAATAATAAACTCTTAGGCTTGAAATTTATGAAAATGATCTACGCTTTATAAAAAAGTATTGTTTGAAACAAGTTTGAAATCTATATTATCGTATCGAAAGATCTTACAAATGTATAGGGTAATTATACCAATGGCTATCAATATGTCAGTACATGGCCTTAAATACGATTATATTTATATATTAAGGTTTTTAAATATATAATCGAAATTAATATTATTTTACGGCGTAGTTTTAGCATTTAAAAATACGATCGTTTTTTTAACTAATAAAAATCATTGCAATCTATTTGATTATTATCCTTAACCATTTGTCGAGGTTAATGATGTATTGAGTCGTTAAAATTTTGTAAATGCCACATATATGTATATAATTAATTAACTATTTATTTGATGGTGTTTTGTTTTTTATGAATTATTTTCACAAGCGATTCCATTATGAAACTATTGTAATACAGCAATGATATATTATATATATATATATATATATATATATATATATATATTATTCTGAAATATTGTTGAAAAATAAAATTATTTTTATAGGGACTGTAAAGAAAATATGTTTATTAAAGGAAAATGTGACTTCATACAAAGGGTGTATAACACATTGAAAAAAAAGATTAGTTACTTCTATGACATATTTAGTAAAAGGAATTAGTAAAATAGTGTTAGTTAACTTAAATAAATATTTCATTGATACAAATAAAGAAAAAATAAAATTAACTAAATGATTTAGTAAAAATAATATTTAGTGGATCTAACTTAATTATAGTTAATTCAAAGGCATTACAGTTAAATCGACTAAATGGTTTAGTATTAATAACTAAACTCATTTTGTAGAAAGAAGCAATTAAATTTAAATAAATATTTGTAACTTTTAACAAGATTAATTAATAAAGTTAACTAACTATTTAGCAAAAGGGAATAAATGAAATAACGGTTAAAAAAGTTACCAAAAATAAAGCAATGTTTCTTTAAAACGATTAAATATTTGTTACAACAATTTAGTAAAATTACATAACTATTGCATAAATGCAAAAACTGTTTTTTTTTTCTTTGAATTAAAGTATTTATAAAAGAGTCAAACTTTATTGACTAAATATTTACTTGTTACAGTGAACAAGTTACTTAGGCAGAAGAAATAATTCTTAGGTTTAACTCACTTCATAGTTAACCATTATACATAAACTAAATAACTACGGGGTGTGTTAAGTAACGAGAATTTTTAAATTTCGCGGGTTTGGAGAGTCCGCCTGTATAAAATTTTTTTTCATTATGTTGGTATGCATGCTTCTGAACTACGATAAACTTTTCAGAAATATTCATTGCTTATTTTTTTAGTGTCAGCCGCTAACGTTAGACGTGTTTTTTGAGCTCGACGATTTTCGTTTGTCGAGTCATTTTGGTCTTCGCGATCTAGGATGCGTCCACTGGGACTTGAACCTTAGTTTCGACATCATATCTGTAAACCCATGTTTCACCACCTGTTATAACACGCATTAGTAGTTCTGCATTGTTATTAACTTCATTTAGGTACGCCTGAGCAACCTCCATTCGCCGCTGTTTTTGTTCGAAATTCCACGATTTTGGAACAAATTTTGCTGCTACACATTTCATATCCAAAACATCCGAAGAAATTCCATAACATGAGCCAACTGATATGCCAACATTATCAGCGACTTCTCTGATTGTGATTCAGCGATGGTTCATAACGACTTCTTTCACTTTTTTCACGTTTTCATCGGTTGTTGATGTGCTTGGGCTTCTGGGTCGTTCGTGATCTTCAACGTTTTCGCGGTCATCTTGGAAGCGCTTATACCACTCATAAATCCTTGCTTTATTCATAGCAGACTCACCATATGCCTTTGTTAAAATGTTACAAACTGCACTACACTTAGTTCATTTTTTACGCAAAATTAAATACAAATTCTTTGCTCCATTTTTTTTCAGAAACGAAAATTGCCGAGCTAAAAAACACGTCTAACATTAGTCGCTGTCACTTAAAAAGTAAGTAATAAATATTGCTAAAAATTGTATCGTACTTCAGGGGCATGCGTACCAACATAATAAAAAAATTTTTATACAGGCGGACTCTCCAAACCCGTGAAATTTAAAAATTCTCGTTACTTTTTGAACACACCTCGTATAATATGCTCAACGTATTTTAGTTTTAACAGAATAGTTAGTTGATATATCAAAGTAAGAAAATAACGTAAGTATGTTGTATTGGACATTTGAATCATTTAAAAGCTCTTCTCTATAATGTATTGTATTTATATTGAATTATATTTTTTCCTAATTAGATTTCAAATTTCAAAATGACTACTTGTTATTATTCAATAAAAAAGCCTGCATTCACTTATTTATAATATAGCAATACAGTAAATACAAAATGTAATTTAAAAATTATTTTGACATGTACTTGCGTACCCGTTTTTGAACAGTTATTGTAGTTTAAATGATTAAAAAATATTGTGGAACAGTATCTTTTACTGAACAGTACGCAAAATAAACTATAGTTCCCAGTCCATCGAATGAATTACAATTAATTAATTGTAGGTGGAATATTTACGAATGTATTTTGAAAAGACATTGAATAATTTAATAATTTTTTATCAATGTAAATGCTTTATTTCATCGAAGAAACTTAAATCTACTACAGCATATGTTATAATCTACTACCTACATCAATTCATAATTGCTTGAATATGTCAAACTTTTATCGGTAAGTCCAGTTAAATTACGAAACAAAGAAGATGACTTCTGCAATATTTGTTGTCATCAAGATTTTTAAACATGGACCAATTTTTACCACATACTCCGTTATACTATTATTAATAAAATAATTTATTTCAGAATAAATTAACATTATTTTTCCTAAACTTTTATATTTCACTATCTTTTACTTGATGTAATCTATAACTTGTAAAATCATTATGATCTTTGCTTAAGAGCCAATAACATGAACGTTTGACAAAACCATCATTCCTCAGATCCGCAATTACATTTTCATAACATTACAATTAGCTTGTCAGATAAATTTTTAGTATTCTCACAAGATTCTGTTATAAGTGATTTGATGGGTAGTACTATTTATTGAATCTGAAAACTGGTTTCCAACTGATTTCCAGTAATTTCTTCATAAATGATTTCAATTATTGCAAGACATTTAAACTGTTTTGAAACAGTTTTCAAATGACTCGTATAAGAGAGTCCAAGAATTTCACAGAGTAAACAGATCCCCGGTGTAATTTTATATAGGTAGGTATTCTGAAGAAAAAAAATGGAATCATGTAGTCTCTACAATTCCCTTGTTTACCAAAAAACTTTTCAAAGATAGGCCCGCAAGTACATGTCAAAATAATTGTTAAATTATATTTTCATAGTAGTGTATTCCCACATTATAAATAAGTTAGGGTATAGTCACACTTTTAATGACCAACTTTTTTATTGAATAATAATGCGTATGAATTTCGTAAGTTACACGAATTGGTACTCAGGCATATTCGTCTTTGACACTCTCACGACCTTTTTTAAAATCGGCATGTCACCGAAGCGCCGGACTACGACTGTCGTGGTTTCGCAAAAAATTTTATCGCGCATCGTTGCTCCAAATTTCTCCGTTCCATTTTCGTGACATGCACTACTCGCGCGTTGTTACAAAACACTAAACAGCTGGCGAAAAAATGATCGTACAAGGGTCGTCGAGATCTCAATTGAGAGAGTAGGTATCTACTATTATGGTCTCGGATTTACAGGTTCGCAGTATTACCACAGGCTAAGAAATAAAATCGATCGCATTACTTAATTGTCTGACCTCGTATACACATACGAGGGTGGTTGCAAAAGTACCTGGTCGAATAAATAAAACTCAAAAATTTTGGATAAAAATATATTTATTTTTCAACATAATCTCCTTTCAGCTCTATACACTTTTCCCAGCGATGTTCAATAAGTTCGATACCCTTTTTATAATTAGAATTGTTAAGCTCCTCATAATAGCCATTAATTGTCGATATCACCTCTTCATTGTTGGAAAATCTTTGACCAGCGAGCCATTTTTTCAAGTCTAGGAACAGAAAATAATCAGAGGGAACTAAATATAGCGAATCGGGTGCATGAGGTAGCAATTCAAATTTTAATTCATTAATTTTAGCAATTGTAATAATGTATGTGTGAGCTGGTGCATTGTCTTCATGGAACAACACTTTCTTTTTAGCCAAATGTGGCTGTTTTCGCTTCATTTTTTCGCTCAAACGTTGCAATAAGTTCGCATAATATTCACCGTGGATAGTTTTTCCTGCTTCAAGATAGTCAATGAAAATTATCCCACATACATCCCAAAAAACCGACGCGATAAGCTTTCCTGCAGATGGAACGGTCTTTGTCTTCTTTGAAACCGGTTCTCCTTTGTGAGTCCATTGTTTCGATTATTCTTTTGTTTCGGGTGTGAAGTGGTGGACCCATGTTCATCTTAATGATGGTTATGAAACGGCGCAAAAATTCGGCTTTATTTTTGCGAAAAATTGTCAAACACTCAAATAAAACATCTTCACGACGCTGTTTTTGTTCCATTGTGAGCAAACGCGGGACCCATCTTGCGCACAGTTTTATCATCTCCAAATTTTCAGTTAATATGCTATGTACCGCACTTTTTGAAATTCATACCATGTCTGCTACCTATCGCACTTTCAGTCGACGATCATCCAGTACCGCTTTGTGGATTGTCATCAACATTTCTGTAGTCATCACCTCGTTTGATCGACCACTGCGATGCTCGTCTTGGCAGCTCGTACGGCCTCGTTTAAACTCTGCTACCCAATGTTTTACTGTTGCAAATGAAGGAGCAGTTTCACCCAGAGTAGAGTCTAGTTCAGCTTTTATATTGGTTGGGCTGAAGTCTTTCAATTAAAAGTATTGTATCACATAACGATGACCAATTTTTTCAATGTTACAAATTAGCTATAAATGTTCACTATTGATGGCTGTCAAAACAAATACTAAACATCATGGCGTCTTCAAACTTGAGACATATGCTTTATAGATTGTGTACTTTCTAATACAGTGGTATTTTTGAAGCAACTACCGCCACCTCTTGGTCAGGTCAGGTACTTCTGGGACCACTCTCGTATTTATAACAGAAACTTCTGTTATTTAAAATGAATTTTGTATATTGTCTTCAAAAACTCTATATGGAATGTTATTTTGTAGTAATTGCACATATTTCGTGTAAATAATGCGTTATTTTAAAATCGTCTGGATTTTTGACAGCTTTCCGACATATAATGAAGGAAGACCTATTTTAGGGTTTTGATGAAAAATTTTTTTTTGAACATGCCCACAAATGAATTTTTAAAATTATTGGTAGATTTATTCTAAAACCTTCCTGCTTGAAATTGATTTTCAAACTATATTCATCGCATCTATGCCGATATTTGTTCATTTACATACTCTGTTATATAATCTTTGAAAGCGAATTTAAAACAAATGCTTATAGTTAAAAACTTAAAAATATAAACAGTGAAATTGTTAAATAAATGTATAGAACATACTTGCACCAAACTGAAATCGATTGTGATAAATATTATTTTGTTCTGTACTCTTCCATCTACAAAATCTATTTTTAAAAAAGCTGGTGTATCTATTCGATCAAAAGTTATTAAATATTTCCGCGTTCAAGTTATGCAGCGTGCCGATATAGGACGAACGCTATAGTTTTCAATCTCCAAGTAATAGGAAAATCATTTTCGTTGTGATTGCAAGTGACAAGCTCAACCAATTTTAGGGGGAGGGGTAAGGTTAATTCGGAATAAAACAGGCATGTTTTTAAGAATTTTTTCTTGCAACACAGATACAGCCGAATTACCCAGTCAATTGGCATATAATAATGTATCGTTTGAACAATATTTTCCTAAATTTTCCTTGAAAAAATATTGAGAATTAAGCGAATGACAGTGAATCTCCGGAGGCTTTTCGAGAAAAAGTTGTTTTGTGTTGTACACGATTAGGCACCGCAGAATCATCGAAATCGCAAAAATCAAAGTGCATTCTTCAAAGCAAATGTTTGCTCAGGTAACGCCGAGGAGTTTTTTTTTAATTTAAGAATTTTTGGTAGCTCAAAGAAGCCAAAAATCCGATTTTTGCTATAAAAAATCGGGTTATTTGTTACTATAACATTAAGAATTAATAAAAATAACCAAAAAACTCGACAGTGTTACCTAATAAATGATGTAAAGATGTACTGCGCAAAATTTCAAACCGATCACTTCAGTGGACTTTGTTGAGGATGTACACCGACTTCAAAAATGCCAGTTTTCAGGAAACGGCTTAAAAGTTTTGTAAACTAAACAAGTCATAATAAAACTTTATAATTCTTTCAGGTTCATATAGAATTGTTAATATCACGTTCACATAGCAAAAGGCTTCCATCTACATGGTGTAAAGCATCTTTTTGTATTTGTCTACGTAAAACTCTTCCTTCTTTACTGTCGTGTGACGCTTGTTCCTCTGCTCTATTTATTCGCAACTCGTCAACTTGTCGTGCCCATTCGTGGGAACTTGACGCTGTACTGCTTTGCATCTTTTTCATAATGGCTAATAGAGCAAGAGAACCTTCATTAAAAGTACATGCAGCTACATAAGCTATAATTTCAAGAATTGCAGAGGTGCCACTCACTGACTTTGGGAGATTTTCCAGATTAGCTGATTGAAACTCTCATTATTATTTAACGTGAAACCGCCAAGACATCACAGCAAGAGATCGTCTTTACTCAAGTCCTCATAAATGGGTCTCATAGCTCTAAAAACTTCAGTAGGAAGTGTTGTATAGCTGTGTTTAAAAGAGTTTAGAGCATCTGAAGCTGCAGCTTGGGCATTTGTTGTGCTGTGGGTTTTCATCGGTGGACCTGTAGTGATTATAAGTAGTCCAAGATGCATTTTTCATATTATCAATTCAATCGTGATTACGTCGAATAGCCAGTCCATAGTAAACTGTTAATTTATCTATCATGTTAGCACTAAGCTTCCCTGTGCCAAAAAGGCTTTTTCTTTTTACGACTTTTCCTATCTTGGTTTTTCTATCAACTACGCATTTTTTTACTAATTCACGCAGACGTACTCCCATTCTTTTTTGTACATGCCTAATGCAATCTTTTTTTTATGGTAAAACCTTCACCATAAGGTTTTACATTAACATCGCCGCTATATATATTCGAGTCACCGTCTCCGATGTAGTTACGAAATTTCACCCCAAAATTTGGTAACGCTCTTTTGAACATTTCGATTATAGCTGATACCTCCATGTTGCCCGAGGGTCCGACATGGTTCACTCTGCCATTCCCGCTATTCACATGCTCTTCATACCTGCTTTGTATTCGGCAGAATCCAGTTTATTTTTTCAAATCTGATAAGAGAAACAGCGCCAAATAATGAACTGAAACCTCGTTTTTCCAAGTTCCGTCGCCTGATACAGTTAATTCTGACGTTTCTTGTACATTATTTGCTTCAGACATTGCTTTTTTTCTCTTCTTGTACAGCCGATGCAAAAAACTTAGAAACAGTTTTTATCGTTTCCAATATTTTTGTCATATATGAGTTATAGGTTGGTCTCAATAAGAAAGCACTAGCCAAATCAATTAATACGCAAAACTAAATTACATCCAACTAAGCCTAAGCCTAATAGTCGCATTACAAAAGCAAATCGATAATTGATACCGTATACATCAGAATCTATTCTTTTACTAGATGAAATGTAATGAGGCTGTTTACACTTTTCACATGCAACTTTGATATTAAAACCAAGGCTTTTTTTCAATGTTTGGAATGTAACTTTTCACTTGCACTTTACACATTTTAAGAAAGTTGAAATTGTATGATACAAAAGACAAGAACAAAATTTCTTATTTTATAATTTTTTTCGACATTTTCTTCTATTTCTACGGGGAGACTATTTTTAGTTTTTTTGACGACGCACTATTAGCTTCCGCTTCGTCATTTCTGCACTTATAAGGAGGCTTTATTTTTTTCGGTCGAGACAAGATCTTATGACTTTTTTTCGATTTTCTCTAGTAATGTTTCGAGGCATTTTTAATTCTACTAAATACATATAGTAATAGCAAGAATTAATTTACTGTAGAAAATTTCCGGAAACCGAACGAGTACGAAAGTAAACAAAGTCAAACTTTTAGACTAGCTAATGTACGTATATAGTGGCTGTATGGCTCAAATACATAAGAAATGTCCAAAAAATACTTTCAATAATAAACGAATGAAGAATTTATAAATGAAAACATTCGCTCTTCAAGTAAGCGCGCCGCACAATTGTCAAGCAGAATTACGAATATGTAAAAATCCTACTTGGAGCAACGAATGTTCAAATACTCACAACTTTGTCACTTTTGCTCCGACGAACTTGAAATTTCGACACAATATTCGATTTTTGATATAATCAAATAAAGAACACAGGCAATACTTCAAAGATTAAATATTTATACATTTTTTTAATTGGCTAAACCAATCACTTGTAAAGTTAATTTGTCTATTAGTATGGGAATCTGAAGTGCAGCGTCGGCCGCGCGCTACAAAACTTATATATTCTGAAAATATTTGATAACTTCTGATATAATAGTCTGAAATACGTATTCATAAGTTCTAAGTTTAGAAGTATAAAAAATTATATACTATTATAAAATATCAGGTTTAAATTGGTTTGCAATTTGTTAAAGAATGATTTCATATAAATATATTTCTAGCTCAATTGTTTATTACAGTCGCCACGCTTTATGATTTTTAAATACAAGTTAATTCTTATACTTTTAAGTAATGAAATTCTATCTCTCTTGTGCTCGAAATTCCAAAATCCGACATCATCCTTCGTACATTTTTCGAGATACTTCGAATCATTCTCTCGTAATTTGTACAGACAGTTTTAATTTCTATAAATCGTGTATCGTTTAGATGAAAAAGTAATCAAAATATAAATATTTTTCAAAAATTAAAAAAGTTGTTGTTTTCGTAAACCTGCTACTGACACCGCATCGAGAAGAATTAAGAGTGTGCAGAACAAAATACATAAGAAGCCAAAGAATTTTATCTCTATAATTTGATTTTATAATAATATTATTGAAAATAAGACCCTTTCTTGATTTTCTCTATTTATTAATAGTAAATGAATCGTTTTTTAAATGCATTTTTAAAAATGATTTTTCCGAAAAAAAATTTCAGTTTTCATTATATTATTTTTATTAATTGTATAATTAGTAGAATTTTTATATTTTTAGGGGTCCCTATATATTTTATCTATGATAAATTTTGTACTACTCTGATGATCAATATAATTATATTATATATGATAATTCTATTATAAATAATTGGAATTCCGAGATACTTTATAAGAACAGAGAAGTTTTGAAGGCAGCATAACGAACACAAAAAATTAAGAAAGGATTGAAGTTGTCTCACTCACGTAAATTAAATATTTTTATTGATTTATTTATATAAATATCTAAATTTATAAAAACAAATATCATAAAAAAACTATTTCTACAAATTTAAATAATGAAGTGGGGACTAAGCAGCTGGGTCATGATATTGTGGGGACTACAAAAAAAAAACAAAGGTCTCTCAGTTATGCTTTGTTGCACATAAACATTCCCGGGCGACTTTTGTGGACCTACAGTTTATAGTGGGTTCCGAACCACTTTTATTGCACTATGTTTTTCAGGCTAGAGTTATTTAACCAGTGTATAGGCTGGTTATTACTTATTGCTAATTGTTTATTTACAGTTTGTAGACCGGTTTATAGTGCCGGTCTACTTATTTAGGAAGAATAATATAATTGCATATGTGTATATATTGCCATTTGATTTGATTGTGGTTAGTTTATTTACAGTTTTGTGGACCAGTGTAGGGCGCCGGCCCACTATATTAGTGTGTTTTCCATGCTTCTATAAAAATTGAGTTGTATATGATCCTTTTGTGTATATTTTCCTATACAACTGCTAGTTCCCTACCTACCTATTCAGGTTCCTCTATTATATCTGCTTCAAGCAGATTTTCTATTGATTTAAGAGACTCATTTGTTTGTAGGAGCTCTTTGACTAGTTCTTCTAGTGTTTTGTAATACACTTGGCTCAATAGAGCTCTGACCTCAATGGAGGTTTTATTATTTCTTTGGACCTGATCCTAATTTCCTCATATTTTGGACAGACGGTCAGGGCGTGCTCTGATGTGTCCACCTCCCCGCATGAGCATGTATCGCTCTCTCTCTCAGATGGAAGCGAGAGAGATATGACCCGAAGTCACCATGCCCAGTGAGGAACTGGATTAACTATCGCGACGGCCCGATCCAGTCTGCCTTGATCCTGTCTCTGACACTAGGTAGGTAAGAATATGTAAGCCTACCTTTTGTCGAGTTATTCCAGATTCTTTGCCAGTCATCGAGATATTTTTCAGATATCTATCTCGCGCTACGACGCGACGTTGGTCCTCGTCTGACGCTGCATTTTTACTGTTAGCATACAGTTCCGCTCTACGCCTGCATTCTAGCACAATGGGGAGTTTTCCTGCTATCACTGCTAGGGCGTCTGTTGAGGTGGTCCTGTATGCATCGGTGACTCTAATGAGCGCATGTCTTTGAGTACTTGCCAACTTGCGTTGCTGTTCAACATACATCAAATCGTGCCAACCTGCTGCTGCATAAGCAGCGATAGGTGTGAACAGCCCGGTATATATAGTACTAAGCGCTTTCAATTTAAGGCCCCATTCCTATCTTGCCAGGCATCCAATCCTGTTACACAAATTCACACATTTGGATTGTACCGCTTTCAAATGGCAACCGATTTTAAAATGTTCGCCGAAGTGGATTCCAAGATATCGTAAGCTTTCTAATCTCTTCACCCTCGAGTTGCCGACTGTAATTCGGGGGAGGGGGGGGTCGGGTGATGGTGACCTCTCAAAATCAACATTCCACACTTATGAGAGGCCAGCCTCATTTTATTGAGGCGACATCAGGATTCCACTTCTTCAATGTAACTCTGGCTAATGTTTTCGATCTCCCTACGCGAGTCTCCCTCCACTAGGAGTGCAATGTCGTTTGCATACGCAATGACTTTACACCCTAGTCTTGAGAGCTGCCAAAGAAGGGGATCTAGAACAATGTTCCACAGAGTTGGGCTCAGTATGGATCCCGGCGGACATCCTTTACTGACCCCAAATTGTACTTCCTCAAAGCCATCTCGTATGAGGACTCAACGGCCCTTCAGATAAACTTTTATTAGTTTGTAGAGACTCCTGGGGCATGCTTTACTTTTCAGTGCTGTTAGTACAGCAGGTCACCACACATTGTCGAAGGCGCCCTTTATATCCAGGAAGATTGCTACAACATATTTTCTGCTCGATTCACTCACAGACTTGCGCACCTGGGCTATGGCGTCCTCAGTGGATGGCCCTCTCCTGAAGCCGTACTGTCTTGGAGATAGCCTTGTTTCAATGATTCTGTTTAGTTTGTTCAGTATCAGAGCCTCAAGAGTTTTGCCGAGCAGTGGCAAGAGGCAAATGGGCCTGTAGGACGCAGGGTCCTCAGGTTCTTTGTCCTCACCCTTTCGGATTGTGACAACTTGACCAACATTCCACTCATTAGAGAAGACTGAAAATCTCAAACACAAATTGTAGATGTTGATCAGATCTTGCTTGGCGGTCGGCAGTGCTGTTCGAATGATGGCCAAGTCAAAGTTATCTGGGCCTGAGGCCTTACCTAGCTGCATCTTGGCCATGACCTGATCCAACTTCGTGGGATTAAATTCGACCTCGGCTTTCCTCGGGGGGAGACCGTTAGCCAAGGACCTCATATCTTTTTTCTCTTGCGTTTCATCCTGTATATTGTTTGGAGTGAACAGGGTGTTTAGCACTGCCGTAGCAGTGCTCACCCAGTCGTCGTATAGGTGTTATTATCCAGACGGACGATGAAAACAACTTCCTTAATGGACAGCTGACCTACCTATAGTCGGTAAGCTATACCCCAAGGGTTCTGATTACCCTTTACAGTGACAAAGTCTTACCATTTAGTTTCTTTAATATGCCTGAGTCTACGGACTTACTCCTTTATGTCCGCTCTGTATTCTTTCTTGAGGTGCTCCCGTCTGATGAGATCACGCTCTTTCTGGAATACTCGACGGGCTCGATTTGTAGCCCTTTTCAACCTATCTACGTCAGGGTTCCACCAGGGAACCCTCCTAACAGCTACCCTACTCCTCGGTATGACAGCATTGCACGCTTTCCTCAAAGTGGCTGTCAATGAGCGAACTCTCCCTATTGTCTCCATTTTAGACCCGGGCATTTCTTTAGAGACCTGGTCCCATTCATCCACGAGTATAGCGCAGAAGGTTTCCCAGTTCACTTTCTGTGTGGAGTATCGCTTTAGCTTGTTTCCCTGATTTGTAGCACCTGAACTTGCATGTGTGCTTGCTCCATTAAGGTGGAACGTGATCGTTCTATGATCAGTCGAGGTCCAGTTCTCTCTAACGGCCCACCCTGTGATGAATGTCTCGCGATTCGTGGTGACAAGAATTACGTCCATATTTTCTTCTCCAACTTCGTTGGAGACGGTAGCGATACTACCTGGCACATTGGCGATCCGGAGATTCCGCTGCGCTATAAAATTTTCCAATTCCTCCCCTTTGCGGTCGGTACGATCAGACCCCCACAGGGGAGATCTGGCATTGGATTCGACACCTATTAGCACCATCCTCCCTCGAAGTGCGTGCAGCATCTTACTTAAGTGTGTAAGGTGTACCCATATTTCGTGGCTCAGCTGGAAATATCCACTGACCACAGACATCGTTAAAGAACGCAGCCTAACCTCCGCTACAGCGAAGTGTGTATTAGTTAGGTGCGTTAATTTTATCACTGTCACCTCGGGGTTGAGAACTACTACAGCTGCCCATGCGATTTGCCCGTCAACATATGCCATCCGTGTGCGTAGTTCGAATCCCTCTATTCGGCCACTACGCTGATATGGCTCCTGGAGAGGCAGGATGTCTACTCCTTTTTCCACACATTTTGATCTTATCTCTGGAGTGACCCTGCGTGCTCTTCGATTAATTCTTGCATTACTGGTCATAATCCATAGAGTTGACTAATCTCTCCATGGCAGCCTTCTATGCTGGACATTTAGTGTCCATAGAGCTGTGATTTGATGCTCTCTTCGCCTTTTTACAGATTACACATTCAGGCGTTGCATCCTTTTTGTTGTAATCTTTGCTGCCATGTCCCGCTAAACTGCAGTGGGAGCAGCATTGTTCTGATCTACAGTGCTTGGCTACGTGCCCGTAGCTCTGGCACTTGTAGCACCTGGTAACTCTGAGGTAGTCTTGTACACGGCAAGACAGCCACTCTATATATATCCTTTTTCTTACTAATAGTTTGGCCCTGATAGCCGGAGTGACTTCTACCACCCCGTTTGTTGCAGTGTCGCTCCTCTTGCCCGTTTTGAAGGGTTTGAAGAATTCAGAGAACTCTTCTGACGAGGAGGCTAGACCCTTGTTTGGCTCGTATATAGCCGAGGACACTTCATCTGGCGATATGTCCTTGGGCACGTCGTAGACGATGAGTCTTGACTTTTTCCTTGTTGGGGCTTCGATTTCAAATAAGTCGGTCAGGCTTTTAGATGACTTAAGCTTTTCCAACCCCGCTTCAGTTGCCGTTTCCACAAAGACCATCTCCGATATGACCAGCATCAACTCTTTGAGGCTAGTGAGCCCCTCTTTCCTCAACGCAGGGTCCTCCGATGTTTTGAGGACCACTTTTAGAGTTTCATAGAGGTCCGCAGCATGTGCTGGGACCTTCAGGCAATCCCTGGTAGGTTTGGTGGGTGCCTTATTATGCAGAAGTGATGCTTCACAGGTGTTACAATCTGCAGCATTTGTGGCTCCGTCTGTATTGCTGTGCACTAGTTGTTGCTGTGACTTAGATTTGCTTTGCCCTGAGGGGGTCTCTTGCTTACGGCGCAAATTTTCCCTTCAGTCGGCGGCTTTGCTTTGCTGGCTGTCTGGATGGTATCCTCAGAGTTGCCAGTTTTGACTAATTTGACGAGCGGGGTTTTGCCCGCTTTTGTTCTTCTTGCTGCTGTTTTCGTTTGCTCCCTCTCTGCAGTTTTGGCCTTTTCAATAGGCCTCCTGATCTTCCTATCTACCTCTTTCTCTTCACTTAACTTCTTTCTGGTATTGTTTTTGTTCATTTTGACGTACGTCCGCCTACTGAGGTCACTTTGCAGCATCCCGTTCGGTGGACAAAGATTTGTTAAAACGGACGATATGAAATTCCTCTGGCAGTTGTAGTGGCTCCCTTTTTCTACCCTGGAGCCATGCATTCCCTATCGCAACTGCCATACAGTTTAGGATTAGGGGGGTTTTTATAGAGTAGTTGCTTCTCTCGGCCGGGCGATAAGGCCAAGTCCCCGGCCAATTAAAGCAGAACGTTCTAAAGATTTGACTGTCTGTGGTGGCTGAACCACTTGTAACGGATTTACGGTAATTAGGAAGCAAGCGCCAATTTCCCACTCCCAGCATCGGTAACTCCCGGGTGCACCAGGCCCGTTAGGCCAAAAGCTCGTTTGATCCTATCCTGAGTGACCATTGCTGTATTTTAGCCACATCCCCATACATGTTCCATTCACTAAAGATGAGGGATACGTTACCCTGGCACACGAAAGTGGACGTCGTAAACAGGTGGTATTTTAGCGCCGGGTTGTGGGGACTACACTTGCAGTCCACATATATAGCGACACGGCGCATGCGCCGACCAAGCATACAGCGGTATGTACCGATACACATACACTAGTATGCACCACGGAGAGAAAGTGACGGCGTCCCGACGCGGAGTGGGGATCCGCCAGCACCGAGCTGTGGCCCACCCTCTTCTACCGACCACTGTAAAGTACGGACGTGCCAGTAGGGCACGTGGAGCCAAGTCTGTTATAATAAATTGTTATTCCTATGGTTATAACAAAGAGTCACCTATTCTCCCGATCCTGCCATCTTCGCCTAGTCTGGGAGGCGGATACCAAATACCCCACACTGGTGACCTTGACGAGGAAAAGCGTCCTGCATCGATCGATGATACAGACGCAGGCAGCCAACCTGAATCCGTCTACGGGAGAAGCTCCCTTCACCGTCATCGAGGTAGATCATCAAGTGAAAAATATTAATTCAACGATTGTAGTAGCTAGACACGTGGCAAAAATAGCCACGGATCTGCAACGCGTAATGCAATAACACGCGTTCCCCTAAGACAAAAGGATTCAGAGGATTAAGGCAGCGTGGAAAAGCCACTAGACTTTTACCAAGGCGGTAGCCACGTGCATCCAACTATAGTGCAGCGCGCTATACCCAGACTACGCACAATACGGCGCGGAAAAGCCGTTCGAGTATCGCAGCAGCGGCCGCGTGAGGTCGCGCGACGTCTCTTTCAATAGCTTAGCAGCAGCGGCGCGCACAGAACCACAGCGGATAAAAAGTATATCGGACAAGCAGAGTCTGTCGATGAGAACATGGCAGAGATAGTTGTAAGTCTATGTGCGTCCAGTTAGGAATTTCTCACCCTTCGTTTCCGCTTCTTGCATTTCCGCGAATAAAAAATGACCGTCAAGTACCGCGTATAGTATTTTTGTTTTCCGAGAAGTAAAATAATGGTAATTTTAAGTAACGTTGATTAAATTAATGATTATTATTAAATTAAAGAAGAAGTAATAATTTTTGAGAATTAATTATAAATTAAAAGTATAGTCAATAAAATTCTTTTCTTTTTTAATTAATGATTCATAAATCAAATTATCAATCGACATTTTCAGACGACTGTTATCGGACAAAAGCCGGTAAACAAATTATAAACATTGAATTTTTAACATTTTTCTTTCGAAATTAAAATCACAGATATTGATTTACAAACAATTATGAGTAAACTGTTATCAACAAATTTTCAACAATTATTGATAAAGTAATTATTATTTATAATTTTGTTTAATATTTCATTGGGAAGCATGATTGTTATAATTAAATATGAACAATAATTTTTTTCTTAAGCAGTCATTAACAAACAGAAACATTATAAATATTAATAAACAATAATTTTCAAATACTGATTGTTTAAGGCAGTATTCTACTCTAAAAAAATTACTTTTAAAAACCTTTGAAAAAAAATATTTTTTAGATTTTTCGAAAGTAAATATATTCAAGAATGTTAGCTCAAAATTTTAGAAAGATTCAGGTAGTCTAACTATACTTTTTCACCTTTCGAACACACTTACCTGAGTGTGCTATTCCGACCCGCCCAGCGCGCGCGCCGGATCAGCCATCTACTTGGCCTTGTTCGCTGCAGCAGCTGTTCCGCTATTGTAAATCATTACATCTATACATATTATCATCAAAATATATATTTTTGCTTCTAAATATTACCTTCCCTTTATAATTTTGCTTCTGAATTTTAGTTCTGTATTTCAGTAGTGGAGAATCAGTCGTGATTCAAAGTTCAAAATTGAAGCATCTATTTATTCAATATGGATACGAAGTAAGTGTATCGTGCACAGAAAGTGCACTTGCACAGTCTTGCAATTGAAAGAAATTAAAAGTCAGTAGAAGGCGTGTGAAACGAGATCTGGGCCGACTATTACGACAAAATCTCAACGGACTCCAAACCACAACATACGTACAGTTCAGTATAAGAAAGCCGAAGCAAACAACGCTTTAAAAAATTATAAACATCGTCCTGCTCTTGTTAGTGATGTACAAGAGGTGCTGAAACCGACCTACGAAGATCTAACAAAAACGGAATTGCTGGAGAGATGTTTGGGCAGAAACACTCAAAATAACAATGAGTGTTTCAACTCAACAGCTTGGGCTATTGCAACGAAGCATGTCTATAATGAAAAAAAGTCGTTCAAATTGCATGGCTCACTGCTGCCTGCATTTTTAATGAAGGATTCAGCCCACTTTTGTAAATAATGGAAATTATGGGCCTGAAAATCAGCCAAACTGCCATGTAGTTCGCCAATATGCGCGACCTACAGCGCATCGTTCGAGAGAACCGCCGCTCGACGGAGGATTCTAAGAAGAGTAGAACTCAAAAAAAGCAGGCTAAATTAGATGAAAATACTCGCCTGGAACAAGTTGAAGGCATATTGTATGGTCCAGGCATTGCTGATTGAGGGTAAGATAATTTTTTCTACGATTTTTCCCTTACAAAAACTTTAAACGCGTTTTTCTCAAAACAGCGTTTTCAAGTGTCGTGGTCGTGAAAACTAAAAAACTATTGAACCGATCCTTATGAAATTTTGAACACATATTCTATATATTTGTATCAACTGTACCTAACTACAATCAACTTAAAATTTTAATTCTAACTATATTTTTATTGCAAAAAAAGACGGAAAAAGGCAATTTTTTTCTTTCGCGTTTTAGCCGCCATTTTGTTGATTTTGCACGTACATAAAATATTCTAGTTAGATCGGTTTCTGGAGTCATACTGAATATACAACTATTTGATTTTTGTTTTAGACCATCCGTCGGTAAGATTTTACAACCACGACAACGTTACCTACTTTTTGAGGTATGGCTTTGACCATACTTTACATGTATATCAAATGTATAAAATAAATAAAAAAAAATTTTTTATATACTTTAAGAGTGTATGTATTAAGCATTTCAAATCCTACATCCATATCGTAAATAGCATTCTCAGACAAATTTCACAAAAATAGCGTTTTTTTCGAGGGTCTAAAGTAGAATACTGCCTTAATAAAATCAAAAACATCCATTTTAGAAAATCGATATTTAACTAGGAATATTCCATTTCCAGCAATTAGTACAATATAAAAATTAGAAATCAATAATTTTTAAAAGTATTAAGATAAAAATATATATATACGTATATCGGTTAATATTAACGATTGTAATGAGCGGTAAATATCGCGATAAGTAAATCGGGAGACTCGGAACCCCGTATATCGTGTCACTACCGCGCGAACATAGAGCACACCGCTTAGTTGGAGCATTCGCTCGTAAACGCGATCAAGTGGACGGACGAGCCATCGGGGAACGTTTCGCAATAAAAAAGACGACGGCATCTGCCGATTAGGTCGATCTAGTACACGTTCCCAGCGATGGGGTCGCACACGCAGCGCAAGAGCCGTGTTCGGTTAAGCACGTATCAATCGTACGCGCCACGCAGGTGATAACCTGGCACAACGCTCGTGATATAAACGCCTAGACGGGAAAGGAAAGTTGTATACTCGCGCAATTTGCGCATTAGCTCACTTGCGCAAGCAAGTTCAATAACACGCTTTATCGTGGAATAGCACATACACATCAAACACGCAACATGTCCTTGGGCCTTCTTTTGCTCGCTGAAGATGACGGACGGAATCGAGCTCTTCAGCCGATTTGTATCGTTGTGCTGTAGCACCGAGCATCTGTTATACGAGTTATCGTGCTTACAGCACTGCCAGAGAAGAGCCCCACACGAGCTTCCAAAAAGGAGAAAAAACAGCCGAAAATGTACGACCGTATATATAGCGTGCACTATTAGAATGAGAGTCAGGCGCGGTTCCGCGATAGCAGATGCAAAAGATTTGATGAACTTAATACCAAAAACACGAACTCGGGAAACGAGTAACCGGCGCCTAGGCTGAGACGCACGCGGTACTAGATTACTCATCGCGTCTCCACGTAAAAGATATTCAAAATAAGTGAAAGTTTTTGATAGACTCAGGCGTGGAAATATCCGTTATACCGCACGACACTAAAACATCCGCGAACACGAAACCACTTTAACTATTCGCGGCGAACGGTTCTATAATCGAAACCTACGGGATCGGGAAGATAAACAGAGATCACAATGCCGTGGAATTTTGTGATCGCTGCGGTTGAAAGCCCGATAATTAGGAGTGACTTACTCAGAGGAGTACCATCTGATACCGGACTTAAAGCCACGCCTGCTAACACATAGGCCCTCGGGCACAGTAATTAAAAATATCCCTCGAGCGCGTACGCCGAGATCACGTCTAAGTTTTCCAAAGTCACGGAAGTGGAACAGGACAGTGAACGTCGCGACCACGGCGTATTTCATTACGTACAAAGGACGGGTTTCCCGGTAAGCCAATGCGCGCATAGGCTATCATCCGAGAAACTGCCCGCTAGGAAGAAGCAGTTCGAGGAGATGCTCGCCCAGGACTTAGGCCATCTAAGAGTCCATTGGCGAACCCTATTCATATCGTCCCCAAGAAAGACGAGAGTGGCGAATATGTGGCAACTAAGCGACGACTAAATAGCGTTACCATAGTGGATAAATATCCTATCCCGCACATCCAAGATTTTTCCAATTTTTTAGATGGGAAGCGCGTATTCTCCAAACTCGATCTACACGTGGCGTACTACCAGATACCGCTCGCGGAAGAGGATAGAGAAAAAACCACCGTTATAACCCCGTTCGAATTATTTGAATAGAATGTCATGACCTTCGGGCTGCTCCATGCCGGGCAAACGTTCTATCGTGACATCAACAGCGCTCTCAGAGGCATGAAATGCGCCTTTGTATTTCGCGACGCTATCCTCGTCGCATCGGACAACGAGGAAGATTACAAGCGCGATCTAAAGAAAGTTTTCGCTAAGCTAGAACAGTATGCACTCCATTTGAACGTTGATAAATGTGGTCTCGGAAAACCCGAAGTAGAATTTCTCGGCAATACGATTATTCGCGACGGCTTTAAATAGGCCCCCGAGAAACTTGACGTGGTACGCAACTACCTGCGCCCTAAGACGATCGAAAATCTACGCACGTTTCTTGGCCTGATCAATTTTATCACGTATGTATCCACACACACGTGGACATAGTCGGTCCCCTTACCGTTATTCGCAATGGCTAGAGATCGTACGCATAACCGATATGACCGCACGAACAGTAGCCGATGCGGTCATGCAACACTGGGTTGCTTGTTACGGCGTCCTGGAGATTATCACTACCGATGAGGGACTGTAGTTTGAATCCCGGTTATTCGAGGAGATACTGCAGTTCACCGTATGCGGTAGAATCTGAACAACGTTGTACCACCCCGGTATGTACAGAATCGTAGAGAGGTGGCATGGCAACCTCAAAGTGCTCTTATGTTCTAGAGTGATAATCTAGACTGGCCGAAGGTACTACCGTTAGTACTACTAGCCTTGTGAAAGGTTGTGAAAGCTAGTGACAAGTGTCCTAAAACACCTGCATAATCGGGCGAAACAGAAAAGTTATATTTATATTACAAGCTTATATGATTGAGCAGCAACAGCTGACAGCTGTCACGCTATATGCATATAAGATACATATAGATATTTGGCAAACTGAAAAATAACAGAACAAAGTAGAATTTCTTAATTCTGGAAAATGCATATTATTCAGAATAGCTGCATCAATGGTGGAAATCAAATCCCGGAGGATTCAAAGAAAAATTAAAATTTTGACTGCAAAAATCTGTTAGTAAAAACAAGCTCTCGACGAGCCATACATAGAACGCTTAGAATTAAATGTCTTTTATAAATAATTCCTTTTCTTTTGCAAATTGATAGGCTCAGGAGCAGGAAGACCATCGACACAGTAGTTGGAAGTAATAGGTCTTGTGTCTGTTTCTTTTTATATATAATAGAAGTGATATAGGTGTGTGTTTCTATGTATCCAGTATAAGTAGCCCTCATGTCAGCCAAGGATAGCTATTATAGTTCCAACAAATGCACGCCTTTTTCTAATCCAGGACTTTAGTATAATTAATAAAATCCAGTGAATAGGGGCATACAGTACACGTATAACCTATATGTCAACTGTAGCACATATAAGTGAAAATTTAAAATCATTAAAACTGTGGGAAGGAATAGGAATTTCCTGGCCCAACAAAGCTTGTTAGATTCGTATAAACCACAGCAGTGGTAGAAATTAAATTGGGAATTATTTATAAATACTTACCAATTTTTGTAAAAATACATTGAGGGTGTTTTATACTACACGAAGGTCTCTGGGTCTCATCGTGTACAGTTAGAATGGATATAAACATATAAACCACAGCAGTGGTAGAAATTAAATTGCGAATTATTTATAAATACTTACCAATTTTTGTAAAAATACATTGAGGGTGTTTTAGACTACACGAAGGTCTCTGGGTCTCATCGTGTACAGTTAGAATGAACTGATTTCACGTATCGCAAATTCACTGGAAAGTACTTCAACGATAAGTATCAAGGAAGGCAAAAGGAACAGATAGTTAACAATAAATAAATAATGAACATTTACACATTGAGGGACTATTAAAGCTGTCATAGAAAAAGATGTATAAAAATGCGCTTTTCCTAAGGAACAATATTTTAAAATAAATATGGTGAACGAAATTGTTTAAAAACACTAGACAGTAATAACTTTAATAAATTTACAATGAATCAAACTATAAATAAATAGGCAATTGAATAAACAAAATTTTTGATAGCTACAATCTTAACATTAGAATTTTTTCAAACGATTACAACTACATGGACAGGAATAGATAGTAAACTATTTACAGAAATTTTTCTGAACTAAATAAATAATGATAAACATATAAATAATGTCTACATGGTAAGTCTGCATATATATAAGAGAAAACAAAGTGCGCTCGTACAAGAAGGGCAACGTTGAACACTTATGAAATCATAGGAGAGATATTCTGAAAAAATAGAAAAAAAAAATTTTTAATAAACAAAGTTTCCAATAATTTAAAATTAAACTAAATTCTTTCTTTCTCTCACCGAAGGACCGGAGAGACTGACAAGTTTGATAGCAAGTTTATTGGTATTAATTAACTGATTAACAAACAATTAAATAACATACAATTGACATAATAATTAAAAATAAGTAATATAATCAAAACATAACTGGAAGAAAATTGTTCGAATAGATACGAAACTAGCTGACACATAAGCAATAGATGACTATTTAAAACATAAGTAACATAAACAATTAATAATAAATAAATGAATAAACAAACAAAATACAATTTGGAAAATCATCAGACAATAAATTTCACATTTAAAAGAACCAATCGAGAAAGCTAACCAGGATATAATTTTCATTTATTTAACAACTAATAAATAATAAACATTTTTTTTTCATAAACAAGTACAATTTTTTTGGAATTTTCTCTGCCTGAAGTATGGTTTGTCGGCTTTATAAAATCTTTAATGTACGTAAAGGCACCACTAAGCAAACTACTACGAAACAACGTGAGATGGCACTGGGACAAACTCCAGGAGGACACATTTAACCAGCTGCGTATTTTGTTAACGCACGCTCCCGTATTAGCGCGCCCCGTACAGAGCAGACCGTATATTCTACAAACTGATACCAGCAACTACGCCCTCGGTGCCATGTTTAGTCACGAGACGGACAATGACGAATACCCTATCACTTATGCGAGCTGATTATATTCAAATGGGGTTGCCCTAAGTTTGTAATCTCTGGCAATGGCTCCGAATTCACCAATAAGTTGGTCAAACAGCCACTCGATGAACTTAAAATAATACAACAGCTAATAGCGCCATATGATGCATAGGCGAATCCCGTAGATCGGGTGAACCGCAAGTTCAAGGGTATGCTCTCAATCTTCGTAAAAGAAAATCATAAAGACTGGGATATACACCTGCCCGAACTGGCTTTCGCCATGAAATCGTCTGCGCATGCAAGTACGCAAGCCTCGCCGGCCTTATTAAATTTCGGTAGAAACCCAAGAGAGATGCCCACATACAGAAACATCTGAGAAGATTACCTGTCATTTATAAAATAGTCAGAAAAAACAGAAGAGAAGCATCGTTCGAGGACAAAGAGACGGTCTGTAGAAGGAATCATGTATTGTCATTAGGGCCAGATAGATTTGCAGCAAAACTAGCTTCAAAATTAAATGCCTCATGCCGAATCGCCAAAACAATATCCCCTGTCATCTTCGAGCTAGAAGATATGGACAACAGGAAGAAAACAAGAGTACACATTTCGGACATAAAAAAATACTATCCCTGTAACATACCATCTCGTTTCTCTACAGATTCAGTTTCGGCACCAGAAACGATGTTCCAAGGCATAGGCAGAGGCAGAGGGCTGCATCGGTCCATGTTGATGGACCCAACCCAACAGGCTTAGCACCCATAAACGCGGCTACACTGCAAGTCCTAGAGACGAACGAACGAGTGACGCAAGAGCGTCAACGCAACCGCGATCATGTCCTCGATATGGGTCGATTAGCCCAAGCCCTGTACCAGTGAGAAAAAGAAACCGATATAGGAAACCTGATTGAGTTCAGCCTAGACTCAACTCAGGAAATAGATGTTGAAGAACCTGGATCGAAAACATCAATCCCGGTCAGTGAAGAATTCTTTGCGCTATCTTTATTAGACACCAGTCTTTATTAGACTACTGCACCATCAGAAGGTGAAGAAGAGAAGCATCCGGAAAAACATAAAACTACCATAACATCAGAAAAGACGCGTCCGGAACGACGTAAAACTACCACAACACCAACGATCACAACAACGGAAGAAGTAATTAAAGAGGATCGTCCGCAATGATGTAAAACTACAGCAAGAACAGAAGCGCAAGAGCTCAGACGTCCATGTAGACGTGATACTACGGAAAGCGCACAGGAGTGCAAGCGTCTGGAACGACGTAAAACTACCACATCAATCTCAAAAGGAACAGCTGTCGTAGTAGAACGTAGGGAGAAAGAAACAGATAAGATTTTCAATCCCTTCACGAGAAAATACGAGGACTTGAGCGATACCATAGTCGTGGGTCACAAGTCCGACAGCGAAGCGTCGCATAAGACTGGACTATTGGAAGCATCTTGTAGACGCATAGTGGTCCACCGTAACTCACGAGATGCGATACTGTATTCCACAAGGCAGCAAATTCAAGGCAAAAGCAAAGAGTCCCCGGGCAATGATGGCGAGGATACGCAAGGCAAAGTAATAGTCCCGACAAAATTAAAAGAAAATAACGGTCCCTATGAAGAAGGTGCGTGTGTCGGTATAACGTCCCAAATCTCCCTACCGCGCTCAGTTAATTCGATGGACAGTCACAACGACATGTACAGGTTAGAATACAAAAAGGGTTTGAACCCTTTCAAAATTCAGCAAACAACCAGTCTTGTCGCTAGCCTAAATCGCCCCGTCATGCAGCCAGCGACGCAAAATTCCACTACGGTAACCCCAAGGATCCCAACGCTCATGACGATGGCAGTCAGCTCCCCCCCCCCAGAAAACTTCAAACCCCCAAGCTACCGCATCAATTCTATCCCGCAAGGCCGTTCTCCAAGCAGCAAACTGGGAAAAAGGATGGCTGCTGGAATTGCGGTGATGGTGGTCATTGGCAAATTTTGCTATCGCTGTAGCAGTCGGACAATGGATGTCCATACGTGCATCGCTTGTCCCGACAGACCATCCCCTGTCGCTTCGTCTTGGAAGGGGGAGGGCGTAGTCGACAGCATGAAGCAGTCGCCAGGTGAAGGCGATAAGGCGACGTGGCAGACGTCCGAAGAAGTGGCAGAGGAAGAAAAGGCACGAGAAAAAGCCGAGCCTCCGACAGTCACACCACCAACAGCGCAAGAGACGACTGGGCAGACCCTGCAGGAGTTTACAGGAGCACTCGGTCAAAGCATACAACCGGTTCTACCGGATAGCACTCATGCCGGGTGCTACCATTCATATCACGAAGTAGATAGCTCAGAATACAGTCCAGCTGTTTGCCTTTTTTTGTTTCCCCTTTTTTCCCAGATATAATTACCGCAGATATTCCCTATGTCCCCCATACCACGGTACATAGCAAGATAGCAGAGTACACCTTTCAGAAGTTACTAACACGACGAAATAGGGTATCATTGTAAAGAATAGTAAAGAGTGGAATACATGCGAGCGCGGCAATGTAGTAATGGCGCAGTGTTGACGGACGAGGAATAGCACTAGAAAAGAGCATACAATCGCTCCCAGTAAAACACAGGCTACTTGTCCGGTCCCCCAAACTTTTTCCCAACGATAGCTAAGAAAAAACATTAAATACAGATAAAAAACCTCATTTCCAGCAAATCCCATTGCAGAAAGAGCCAACGCAGCGTAGGGAAGCACCAGAAGATGGCCGAAGCCAGTCCCAAGCGAAAAAGAGTGACCAACAAGAATGACCACTAAGGGTCACACGTCACGAAAAGAAATAGACATTAGTTATGCAATATATTCTAGTAGTTAAATTATAAGTTCCATATCTTTAATATACATGTCTTAGTTTGAGTTTTAGTTTTAGTCACTGATTACAATATACACCCTATTTTTTTCATATACAATAACTGTCTAGGTTAAGTATTCATAGATATAAGCACCTTTTAGTTTTAAGCGCAATAAATATTTCGTTCATTTTATTTGAGTTATACACGGTAGTCAGAAAATTCTTGATACTGTATTTGTTACGATCAGCGCGTAGTTTTCATATTAAATTTTTTTAGTATATCCAAGTAAGATAGAAATGAAGCCATCCGTGCAGACGCACGGAGGTACAAATGGCACCAACGATTTATTTTTATAACTAGCCTAATATTTATTTAGTATTGTATGCCACCAACTAACGACGACAACACCTAGAGCCCACCGATGGTCACAGTAAATTTTATGTTTTATGTTATAATAAAGTTATAATAAAGTCTTATGTTCTTTATTCTAAAAACACAAATAATTTATTTCCAGCGGTTCCGATTTCCACCTATCCCAATCCTCATCCCCAATAGTTACCTGACGATTTCAAACACAGACGCGTAAATGACTAGAACAAAAATAAATGCGCCTCTCACGTCGGTTTGGAAGGGGAGTTTGTGACCGGCAAAACTACCGTTCCGCGGTTGTGAAATCGAATTTTCGCGCGCGGAAGCGAAAATACACGAAGGGCAAGCCGCAACAGTGCGCGACGTGCACGGATGAAGGATAAAGTCGCGAGGAGAATAGCTCTTTTCTTCCGAGCTGTCAAGAGAGACAGTTGTATTGAAGGGAGAACTCTGCCATCCCGACGATCCACCTGCGTCTTCACCGGAGAAATACCCGCAGCCACGCAAGACTGTGCGACCATCTTCACGGACGCCCTAGCTCTAGTACGGAAGATCTACGGAGAGAAAGAAATAGAAGGAAGGAAGCTCTAGAAAGAGGGAGAGAGAAAGAGAAAGAGAGAGAAAGAAGAAGACGAAGCCTAAGAAGAACGAGAGGAAGTCCAGCACGCGAGAAAGCAGCGGCACCGAGCACTCAATGGCAAGTAGCCTTTTGATAATATACATATGTGAAGTACGCGTTCCGATATCAGCTCCAGCGCCGCCGACACCACCAGTGATCCATAGATAAGTAGCATGCCGAATGCGGGTTATAGTATATATAAGAGAATGCATGCCTGTATGTATGTTATTTATATGCGCCAAAATCACTGGACCAATCGCCTCCAATTTTTCACCACATAATCCTATACCCGTCAGGATTATAAAATAGGCAACTTTTTGCAAATTCAAGAAAAAATGATAATTAGGAAAACAATTAGGATAATTAAGGCAGTTGTTTTTAAAACCTCAAGAATATTTATATCTATTATATATATATATATATATATATATATATATATATAAACCCATCCATCCACCCGCACACACACGCACATATATACACACACACACATTATATTTGTATTGTAAGCTGCACAACGTAACTTAATTTCAAACGCAAAGGCTCCGCCGTTCAAACTTTACATATATAAGGATAAGTGTTAAGATTCTTTTTATAAGTATAATAACCGGAGAACTGAAAATCTTGGATTCACCTGGCAAGAAATTTTTTGAAGCATTTTTATTTTTAACAAACCAGGTAATAAATTTAATGATGTACTCATCAAATGAAGTTGAATTCAATTAAAAAAAGAAATTTGATTTAGCCAATTTAAATAATTTTTTATGGAACAATTAATGATGTTTTTTAATTAAAAAAATATCGTATCAACTATATTAGTTAACACATTTCAATATACATTTTCTATAATTAAAAATAGTTGTTTATATTAAACAAATATTTTATTCTTTCAATTTCAAGAAATGTATTTATTTAAAATTATTAAAATTTGTTTCAGTGTACTTAAAATTACAAAATATTTCAAACAATAGTTTTCTTATAAAAATATGTTTTTTATATTAAGCGTTTATTTATACGTTTATTTTCGATAATTAGCATTTTTTGAAAAGAATGTATGTGAAGCTATCTGTGTTTCGTATAATCGTAAAATTTTTCAGGGGATTTCGAGACAGAGCTATTAAACTTTACACAAAAAAAATTTTGTTTTGATGATCTTACAGTCACATCATAAATTTTTTTGCCAATCGAATGGATACACCCTGCATACCTCTGCACCAGTATATGAACTGTACGTCACGGCGATTCGACGAGTTCGACTGCTATTACATTGCAGTGTCTATATATACAGACTTTCATCTGTATATATATCCGGTGGCCATTTAGATTAGTTAATAAAATCGATTATTAATATAAATCAATAAATAATCTTTATATTAATTAATTTGTAATATTTTTATTAAGTTTTGATAAACAAAATTTTTTATAAAAAACACAACTGAAAATATATAGATAAACAAGAAAAAACGGAATTTTTTACAGAATAATTTTTTTTATAATGTTTTAAAACTCTCTGACTTCGGGCCTCCGATCTATAACACACAAGACAGAATTTTATATTAAACCTTATACTATACCTTATTACACTATTTTTCGTACGCTACTTATTTTACACGATATTTACAACTTAAATTTATACACACTTAATATACTAATCTCGCGCACTATATATATATATATTTACTGAGGTTTTGGGGGGACTGTGGAGCACGAAGGTAGCGTACTGGTCTATAACGAGTTATCTTATCGTTGCTCGGTGCTTGCTACTTCGTGGTTCCGGCTCAACACACCTCAGGCCCTGATCGCTCAACACGCCATCAGTTCTTTTCACAAGCACTAAAACTCGTCAGAACTCGTGCACCCAGGATCATGACTTTGTCCGTGGCTACGAATGAGACCGCTGGCCTTTAACGGAGCGCCGTGTACCCAGGATCAAGTCTTTTTAGGGATAGTAAGACCGCTGGTCTTTAATGGAGTGCCACGCAACCAGGATCACGACTCTACTATTCCGGATTTTCGGACGGAGGCAGGATTACTAGAGCTCTGGATTCGGGATTATTTTGTGAGCTTCTTTCAGCCGTATCGCCAAGAGAACTGATTTTGTGGCAGAAAACTTGCCCTTTTATACACAAAAAATTAGTCGATCAGGTGTTTACGCCACCGTTCGACAAATTCCTTATCGAGCCACCGAAAAATAATAATAATAATTTTCCAAAAATCAGATAATAACAATCGCATTATCATTATAATAATTATAATGCTAATTTGCGAATTTGCCCTTGAGGACACTCGTATTCGTATAATCTTTTCGACGTAATTTAGTTCTCTCGAATATTTACTTATATATTAAAATAATAACATTAATCATCATTATCACAAATTATAATAATAATAATAATTGTGATAATAATATTTAAGTTGATAGTTATAATAAGAATTAAATAATAATTACTTTATTATTCAATTCTTTCCGACTCTGAATATTTAATTATAATAATAATAATCATTAGTATTATAATTGCGCACAGCAATTGCGATTGTATTAACAATAATTAATCATACCTTTTTCTCTCAGGTTAATATTTATTTAATATAATGATAGCATAATAACTTGTTACGGTTTCTAAATAATATTTGGTTATAACAATAACAGCCACGATAATTATTATAAGCAATTATAATAACAATAATCATTATGTAAATAATATTCAATTATATCCTTTTGTCCTTTACGACGTTCACACACGTTTAATTATTCGTGTATTCATTATAATATTTATTTTCACGTATGTTTATATATGCATGCTATATATTAAATATTAAAAAAGTGCCAAAAACAACACTTCTATGTTATTTAATCAAAAATGGGGCGCTTGAAATACAGCGACTAGGACCTTCACTACCTCCGGAGTTCGTCAGCACGGGGAGCGCGGGGCATCTTTTTCATACTGGCTGCCGCGCGTCTGCGGCTCTCTCTAGCGACGCGCGCGAGTTCCCCTCTGCTCTCCCTTGGCCTACGTTCGCGAGGCAGATATATTTAATATTCACAATCATATTGTTTTGATAATTGTGCGCTTGGCCGCTAATCGGGAGCATTGCCCGATTATTTTAATTTTAAAATTAATTTAATTAAAATTAAAATTTTGCGCGTATTAGGCTTTATCGGGAATATAGCCTGATGGTCACATATTTATCGTCGGCCAAAAATTAGTTTAAATGATTCGTTTCAATCTACTTAAGGTGTAGTAAACGTACGCTGCGTCGACTAATCTGGATCTGGCAACGCCAGGCACACAAACTTTATGAAAATGTTAAAAAATTGATAAAAACCAGGTTTTATGAAAAAATTTTAAGTTTAGATAAAAATTGTTCAAACAAAAGTTGTAGATCCTATTGAACCAAATTTTTTATGTTTTTTTTCATTTTTGCTCTAAAGCTAATGATTATGGAGAAAAACGCAATTAATTATGAACATTTCGAGCTGTTATCGACCCAAGTCATCGTCGATACGTCAAAGATCTACCTCGCCGCTCAGATCATACATGATACAAGTACTTTTTAACTTTAAATTTTGCTCATAAAATGATAATTTTAAAGCAAAAATGCATCGAATGTAATAAATTTATTTTTGTTAGATCTCCAAATTTTGTTTAAAATCATTTTTAAAAACTCTCTATTGTTTCATATACTATCATTTATTTATTATTATATACAAAATTGTTAATGATTTTCACTATTTCAGTATTAATTCGGCCAATTTGATGTATAATATTAATGTTCCAAAGCTCCAAACATATTTATAAAAATCTTTTCCTAATTGTTATAAATTTTTCATTATAAATAAATCAAAAATACTAAAATACAATAACGGTGAAGGAAATTTGTTATACGGAAGTATGGTAGTGATATATCTAAATACATATAGTTTATTTCTTTAACTATTACAGAATTTTTTTCAAAAAAATTTATAAATTATTAAACAAATCTACACGACTTTTTAATTTATAATAATTAGATATTTGTATACTGGTATGGTGCATGCGATACAATCGTTTAAAAGTGGTTGCAAAATTACAGAAATTATGTACGTTTGTATCATATTCTGTCAGAGAATAATATAACAGATTCTGGAAAATTTATTAGGTCATTCAATGACAGTGCTATAACTGTAGTTTACCCATCAGTGGTCATTTATCCTTGCAAAAGTCTTTTTTCATCTTGTTCTACAATATATAAGTTAATTTATAATAATTTTTAGGATTGCAACAATCTGGAATGTATGTCCGCTGAAGCAATGAAAAGTACGTTCCCTATAAAGAAACGTGAGTAAAGTGCATTCGAAAACGCGTGCTTGAACTGTAGTATAAAATTTGCAGCTTCAATTCCAGATTTTTGCAGTCCTACATATTATTGCAAATAAATATTATTAAATAAATATTATTGCAAATAATATTACTGTACTTTACTAATAAAGAATTTTTTTCAGCTAATATCTTATTTTCAGATTAGTCTATGGGGGTGAATGTAAACAAGGACAGTCTGACTGTCATTATTATTTTAATTTAATTTTTAATTTAATTTTTATGTTTTACTTTTTATTTATTTATTTTTTTATTTTTTTTTGTTTTAGATTCAATTGATTGGACTGTAAGACCAATAAAAAAAATATTTATTAATTATTGCAAATCAACTTATATCTGTTGTAAAACAAAGTGGGAAAAGAATTTTGCGAGGATAAATGGTAACTGATGGTTAAAATTGTTATTGAAGTACGTGTTTTCAAGTGCACTTTACTGACATTTTTGTTATAAAAAACGTACTTTTATTGCTTCAGAGGACATACAATCCAGATTGTTGCAATCCTAAAAATTATTATAAATGAACTACATGTATTGTAGAACAAGATGGAAAAAGAATTTTACCAGGTTAAATGACAACTGATGGGTAAAACTGCAGTTGTAGCACGCTCTTTCGGGGAACATGGAACACGATAGATATCTCGCGTGGTGCACTGTCATCGAATCACCTATTATATTATCCAGAATCTTATTGTCATTTGAATAATTTTTGTATATTTATATCTGTTATATGATTCTGTGACAGAATGTGATACGAGCGCACATAATTTCTGTATTTTTCATTTAATTTCTGTTTTTTTTTTTATTTTATTTAACGTCGCTCTATTTATGCTTCCAAATATTGGTGCTAATCAGCGACGGAGGTGTACGATGTGTTTGTAAACAAAGCGCATGTAATTATCACAGCGGTGCTTGTGTCAATCGGCCGAGATCGGGATTTGAACTCGGATCAGCAAGTTACTAGTCCTTCACTCTAGCGATCGAGCCATCGTAGGCCTCTTGACAGAATGTGATGCGAATGTAAAATGTTTTGTAAGTTTGAAACTACTTTTAAATACAGCATCTTCCAAGCAACTCTAACATATTATAATAGGAAAATGTATTTCTAATAAATTAAAGAGACTGTATATGTTATGTTTCTATCTTAAATATATTTGTGATAGTCAAATTAGAAAAATGAATGTTATAGACAAAGTTCTCCGAATTTTATGGTGACAAGCATTAAAAACTTTGTATATAATATCAGATAAATGACGATATATAACACAGTAGAGAGTGTGTTAAATATTGTTTTAAATAAAATTTGCAGACCTACCTACAATAAATTTTTTACATTCCACATGTTTTTGCTTTAAAACTAGCATTTTATTATTTTTAGAGCAAAATTACAAATTATAAAATGTACTTGTATCATGTATCATCTGAGCAACGGAGTAGATCCCTGACATATCGACTGTAACTTGGAATGATAATAGCTGAAAACGTTTATTATTAATTGCATTTTTCTTGATAATTATTATCTTTACAGCAAAAATGGATAGAATATAAAAAATTCATTTGAATAGGATCTACAACTTTTGTTTGAACAATTTTTTTCTAAACTCAAAATTATTCATTAAAACTTGGTTTTTATTATTTTTACAAAGTTTGGGTGCATGGTGTTGCCACATCTAGATTAGGTGCCGCAGCGGACGATCGCTCCACTCTTCAGTACATTCAAAGGAATCATTTGAACTAATTTTCGGCTGAGGATAAATTGATCACTAAAATATGTTGCTGGCTTCCGGACTATAGGTGTGTAAATATGGGACTATAAGATCACATGAGATACACCCTATAAACTTGTATACTTATATTTTTTGGACTGCGGCTTACGAATATAACAACAATTGTAGACGGAAATTAAATATTTATTACCAAATCCATGAAAACTCTATAAAAATCGTGATTTTCGAATTTATTTTAGAAAATAAAATGTTGTTATGGGTTAGAAATAAACTTATGTATCATTGGACAAAACTTTATTAATAATACTCAAAATTAGAAGCTAACAAAATCATAGAAAAGTAACACGTAACGGAGTAATTTTATATTGTCTTTATAAAATTAAAAAACACTGAATTGAACTAAATATAAACTACTATATTTTATCGTGGGAAAATACGTCTATGCAACTGTCCTTCGTGCCGACTACTTGCAAACTAACTGTTAGATGCATTCTTCTGGACTTCTTGGGCGGAAAGGAAAAAGCCAATAAAAGTGAAATGAGGACCTTCACGAAAATCATAAGCTTTCCTTTTCGCGCAGGTAGAAACTGTCAAACTGTATTCGTGCGTGCTTGTATATGTGCGTTGTAGCTATACTTCAACATAAAAAAAGTTGTAAAAAAATTAAAAGCAAAATCATAGAGCATATCAAAATACATATTTTTTTGTTCTATGAATTTTTCCGGTACAAACTATATTTTTGCAGAAAACTTTAAAAGTTCCGTCTCGTGTATAGAACATAAACGTAAGTAGTATATAATGCTTATGGCGAGACATAATAAATCCCCCTCTTCCCCTCTTTGGCGCCAGTCCGAAGCAACTCCCCCACCCCCAAAGTGTCTGGCGATTGTACTGAAACCTGACACCATGTGATAAGAATAATTTTTAATGGTTTTTATTGCTTCGGCGGCCTTTGAAGGGGAGATAAGGGGGTGTCTCTCCATAAGCGTTTAGCAATTTATATATATGTATGTGTACATATGGGTATATATATATATATATTATATCTGTATGTGTATATATATATATATATGCACGCGCGCACGCATGCACACATGCAACGTAGAGAGAGAGAGAGAGAGAGAGAGAGAGAGAGAGAGAGAGAGAGCGAGAGGGAGAGAGAGAGTCGTTGCGTCATCGGGCCGACAGTAGCCGGCTATCGGTCTCTCCGTTTTATGCGGATTTTCGCACCGAGGCTGGCCCACTCAGCCTACCGGCCGCCAGTGGCCGCGCGCCCTGGCTAAAAAATCTAGCCGAATGACTAAGGTTTGAACGTTTTACACAACTCTTCATTCGTGAAGGCTGCTCAGCGACGATGCAGGAATTTACCCGCTGATATGAAATTTATTTCCTGTCCGATAAGGAAGCGCGATACCATGATAAAGACGTAGAAAAATATCGCGTCATGCTCAAAAAAATATCTTTCTTAAGCTTGGTCCTCTCGCCTCAGCTGCTATTGTACTTTTCGAAAATAATTTGAAAAGTAAGAATATTTAATATATTACCTTTATAGCTCTTTTATTTTGAAATTCTTTTCTTCGAGTACGCGGACTTGGCTAATCGATGATTCTCTGTTTCATGTACGATATGCACACTCCAACGTCTCTGAATCTACTGACTAAACTTTCGTCTTCGAAATAGTTTTATATAAAATAAAATCATCGATAGAGGGCGGTGCGCTCGGATGAGAAATTATTAAGGAGGTTAGGTATTAAGATGGTTGATCACAATACGAGCGCTCTTACATAACTGATTTTAAAATTATATTTGTACAATAAGGCTATATTTTTACAATAGGCATCTGTAAATAGTTTATGGATTATATAGTATATTCTTAAAAAAGTATTGTTGCAAATGTTTTGTATTCTTTTATTATTTTCAAGGCGTTTCACACAAAGTACGGACATAATGTTATCTGCGATCTAGCAATATTATAAATTTTATAATTATATTGCAATGTTTTATTGTAAAATAATTAATATTAATGAAAAACAAAATAGTATATATGAAACGGATAAGAAAATGTCCGCGCAGACTATACTTTGTTAACGAAATATAAAGTGCCGCAAATTATTACAAAGAAATTAATAAAAGAGAGGAGTTTTTATATGTTTTTGTAGGATAAGGTAGTATACACAGAGGCAATATGAAAATAAATATATAGTAAAATTGGATTTCAATGAATTTTGAATTTTATTTATTATATATATACATGACATTAAAAATATTACAATTCTTCAACATTGCCGAAATTTTTATGAACATTTTCAGCTATGATAGTTAATGAATAAGCAAATAATTTAGATAATAAAATATTTAGAACGTCGAATTTCGGAGCTGATATCTCCATACTGGATTTAACATAATTCTCAATGTTGTGCTTATGAAGAAAACAGTATTGTTTAAAAGCAAGAAGATCGTTATGTATGATTTTTAATTCTTCTGGCTTCTCGCTGAGTAGTTGTTTTGTTAGAAATCGCGACAAAAGTTCCATTATACTGTTTACGACATTAGACTGCTCTATCGTACGGCTAAGATGAGCGTTGACGCATTCGCGAGCTTGCAACATACCTTGGAACGTTGTTAGTTGTGCGACGGCCAAAAACATGGCCGCGCAAATTTATTCCGAACAAAGAATTTATTTTACATGTTAAAATTAAAATACTTATGATGGTGTTACATCTAATTTAGTGGATGTATTTTACATACATACACGGACTTAGATGTATAAACACCAAAAGAAATAATTACGAATATTATTAGAAATAATATATTAAATATATTATTTCTACAATTAGAAAAGTAAAACTCGCGTAAACACCGAAAACCGGGCAAAGGTCGCGACGACTACTGGAGAAGGTAGCCGTCGCAACTGCCGAAACTCGAACGAATAGAGAGAGAACGCGATATCTAGTCTCTCTCTCTACCACTAAGTTAAGTACAGCGTATGCCGTAGAGGGGATACACTGCGCGCGGCAAGAGAGAGCGCGTTCAATGTATTAGACCGGCGGCCGCTATCCCCTCTAATACGTGCCGCACGCACACTACTGCACGCTCTCACTAAGCAGCCTGAGCCGCAACGAATGTAGCGAACGCGCGAATGCCAGCATATACAACGGGTGTCCGAAAACGAATGCACCCGCTGTATTTAATTAAATTAACTAAAACAAATGATTTAATGTACGCATGATGTATAAATATATGTATATAAATATTTAAACTTGTGTACATGTATATAATTACTGTGCGCAGCACACCAGCAGTATACTTATCCTAACTAGAAATTCTCCCCTTAACTCTTGATCCTGATTGCGAGGCGCTCCTCAAAAGACCAGCGGAGTTAAGTTTTCCTTATTCTTTTATCCCTTAAAAATCTACTTATCTCGGTTCATTAAATCCCCGCGTGGAAAATAACACCGGGTTTTCGTGCGGTAACTAGCGCCGAATATTAAAGGCATTGCGAAAAATAGCGCAAAATTAACTGTAATAATAATATAGATCTAGCGATAAATTACCATTATTAATTCTTTTTTGTTTTATATTTATTTGTTTCAGAATCCTGAAAAACTTCCTCCCCTCTCAAAACTACCCTGGGAAGATACCGCGTAGGCTATCCCGAGGGGCATAGGAACGTTACATGGCGCCCGAACAGGGACTAGTATAAATCCGAAAAAAATTTATATTGGAATAAAGTTTATTATTTCTGAAATTACAGAATAATTTCTTTAAGCGGAAATTTTTTAATAGTTTATAAAAAAAAAACTATATTTTTTGAAAAAAAAACACGAAGTAATACAAATCGAAATTTATTTAGAATTTTATCGTTTTGAAAATAGAAAACTAAGATAATAGTTTTCTTATAAATAAAATAAAAAGAAATTATTTTCTCCATCTCAGAAAGAGTTAAAATTTAAAATATTACACAGTATATTTTTTTTATATATATATAAATTTCAAATCTTGCTAAAATGGAAGCTGAATCTAGAAACTAAGGAAAGAGCAAATCGAAAGAGAACTCGCTAAAAACAATTTACCTATAGAAGGTACAAAAGCGTATTTGCGACAAAATTTAATTTCATATGTACGGGCTCACTCGGAGCTCTTTTTCGACAAACCAGAAGATGAAAAAGACTTCAACGAAGATGTAAATCGAACTCAAGATCTTGAAGAAATTGAGGAAGAATTTCGTCAATTACGTATGCAACTATTAAACCAACAAGCAGTTGCATCAACGTCCAGTCCAGTCGTGGCACACCCAGCTGCAAACACACCTTTTAGCACTCCACCTGCTACTGTATACGTGCAGCAACCGTCGGCTGCACAAGAAAACGCCAAAGTGATGGACCAAATGAGAAAGTGGAATTGTCACTTTGATGGCAAAAACCTACACTCTTTCCTCGAAAGGATCTATGAGTTGAAAAGAGCGTATAATTTATCCGAACAACAAATTTTGAATGGATTCCCGGAACTATTGCGAGGTGATGCACAATTATGGCTTAGAAATTATGCCTTAAATTTTAAAACGTTCTCGGAATTAGAAGAAGGGTTAAGAAAATTCTACTTATCACCTAGCGAACGTCGAAATCTTGATCGACAAATCCATAATCGTGTACAAGAATCTAATGAAGACATCCGTGCATTCGATAATTCATTAATTACACTAATGAGACGTCGAGGAGGTTTTTCGGAGAAACAGAAAACCGAAACGATGTACTACAATCTGCTCGCCGAATATAGATTACATATTCGCCGTGATGACGCCACAACAACGTTAGATATCGTCCAACAAGTAGAAGAGTATCTGGAAACCAAAAAACAGTGTGAGAGACAGAAAATTACGAAAAATCACACCTCCACACCAGAATATAAAACAAGAAAACCGGAGATCCGAGTAAATAATTTTAACAACAAAATTGCTTCAGTATACGACCGAACTAAGTGTTGCTGGAAGTGCAAACAAACGGGCCACGATAGTTTTAAGTGCACAAACCAGCAAAAGATCTTTTGTTCATATTGTGGTCGTGATAATGTGTACACCCGTGATTGCAAGTGCCACCCGTCGGGAAACGCCAGGAGGGCCGAGCCCACACCGAACCTAGCTCGGCCCAACAACAACAATTAGAAATAGAAATCGACAACAGACATTTTGTAAGAGTAATGATTGGCGATTACGAAGTGTCAGCCCTTCTGGATACGGGATCAGTAAGTTCCTATGTGAGTGAACAACTGAGTGAAATCTGTATGAAATTCGGATGGCATACTGAGCCAAGTAATCGAATTGCAGTCTTGGCAAATGGCTCACAAATAAGCCTTGGAAGAAATATTTATGGACCAATATATGTGCAAGGAAAAAGATTCCAACAAAAATTTCTAGTAATGAATGGATTGAGCCATCCTATGCTCCTAGGTATGGATACTCTGAAAAAACTTGAAATCCGTATAATTTTAAACAACAGTGAGATAAACAAGTCAGTGAACGATCAAATACATCAAGTATGTACAATTGATACACCGTACGGACTACAGAATTTAAATCCAACTGAACGTCAGCGATTAGAAAAATTTTTAAAAACAGAGATGGATAAATTTAACTTTATCAAAGGTCCTACTCCGCTCCTGCAACACGAAATCGTCGTGGAAGAAAAAACACCTATTAAACAGAAATATCGGCCAAGAAATCCAGCCATGCAAGAAATTATCAATCAGGAGGTTGATAAAATGCTAAACGAAAACGTAATTCAACCGTCAAACAGTCCGTGGAGTTCACCAGTGGTTATTGTAAAAAAGAAGGACGGAAAAGCACGATTCTGTGTGGATTTCAGAAAAGTAAATAAAGTTACAAAGAAAGACGCTTATCCTCTTCCGCAAATTAATGCTACACTAGACAAGCTAAGAGAAGCCCGATATCTATCCACATTAGATTTGAAAAATGGATATTGGCAAGTAGCTCTAACACCAGAAAGCCGTCCTGTCACTGCCTTCACTGTCGCCGGAAAAGGCCTATATGAATTTAATGTAATGCCGTTTGGCCTACACTCAGCACCGGCTACCTTCCAACGACTCTTAGACAGAGTGATTACTCCAGAAATCGCTCCGTATGCATTTGCATATCTAGACGACATCGTAGTAGTCTCGTCTACGTTTGAGGAACATCTACAAAAATTAAAAGAAGTTTTCAACCGGTTAAGAATAGCGAAATTAAAACCTAATCCGGATAAATGCCATTTCCCCCGCTCAAGTCTAAAATATTTAGGACATATTGTAGACAAAAACGGTCTACAAACCGATCCGGAAAAGGTGACTGCTGTACTAAATTTAGCACCACCTAAAACCATGAAAGAAATTCAGCGATTTATGGGTCTAATATCGTGGTACAGACGATTTCTTAAAGATATCTCGAATGTTGCCGCACCGCTACATCGACTTACTAGAAAAAAAGCTAAGTGGACCTGGGGAGAAACCGAGCAAGATGCATTTGACAAAATCAAGCAGCTTCTCACAAACGCACCATATCCTTTCCTGTCCAGACTGGAGCCGCCCATTTATCCTGCAAACGGATGCCAGTAAAGAAGGATTGGGAGCTGCGCTTACCCAAGCGTATGAGAACAATGAACGAGTCATCGCCTTAGCAAGTCGAACACTCTCCCCAGCCGAAAAAAACTATTCCGCCACTGAGCTAGAATGTCTAGCAATTAAATGGGGTGTGTGGAAATTTCGAGATTATCTTGAAGGATATCATTTTATTGTACTCACCGACCATCAATCGCTAAAATGGCTTAATAACATAGAGAATCCTTCCGGTCGATTAGCCCGCTGGGCACTTGAATTAAGCCAGTACGATTTCGAAATTAAATATCGTCCTGGTAAAGATAATTTATTAGCCGATACTCTATCTCGACAGCCGGTAGCCGTCGAAGCAACTACAATTACAATGGCAGATTGGTACGAAAAAATATACAAAAATGTGGAGAGTGATCCTGAAAACTACCCCGATTTTTGTATCATTAATGGCAGATTATATAAGCATATTTTACACACATTAGACTTTAATGATACGAGTGAAAATTTGCAATGGAAGATCTGTGTACCGAAATCCGAGCAACATAGAGTACTAAACGAAGTACATAACAATCCTACTGCCGGTCATCTAGGAATCTCGAAAACTCTCGTGAAGATATCCAAAAGCTATTACTGGCCTGGAATGCTCCGGATGACAACAAACTATGTAAGAAACTGCGAGAATTGTCATCAATTTAAATCTCAACAACAATCGCCGGCTGGAAAATTGCATGCGACGTTAGTCGAACAGCCTTGGGATATCGTGGCCGTTGATCTTATAGGACCATTCCCAAGATCATCAAAATTGAACACCTGGCTGTTAGTTATGCAGGATAAATTAACAAAGTGGGTAGAATTAAAACCCTTACGAAAAGCGACTGCCGAAGCTATAACGCTGGCAGTTAAACAGCAAGTCATTCTACATTTTGGATGCCCGAAATTTCCGATAATGGACGACAATTCGTGTCAAAAGAATTTACGGAAATGCTGTTAAAATCTGGAATAACTCACAGAAAAACACCACCGTATACACCGCAGTGTAATCCAGTAGAGCGAGCAAATAAAGTAATAAAAACTATGATTTCTCAATACATAGAGAAAAATCATCGAACATGGGATTGCTATTTGCACGAGCTACAATTCGCATATAATACCGCTACATCCGAAACAACGGGATTTACACCCGCTTACATAAATTTTGAAAGAGAATTAAGAGCACCCGGGTCTCTTGTCCAAAAATTTGGTCAAACTTGTAATATTACAGCCGAGAAACGGATAAAAAAAATACAAAGTCAATTAGCTCGGAGCTTCCAAAAACAAAAACATTACTATGATCAAAACCGTCGAAAATGGAACCCGGAAATCGGCGATTATTTATATAAATGTTCACACGAATTATCTAATAAATTAGACGCCTTTAACGCAAAATTAGCTCCAAAATATCTGGGTCCGTATACTATTTTCAGGAAGGTATCGCCAGTTATATACGACCTGAAAGATAATAAAGGTCAAATTATTAAACATATTCATATCAAGGATCTACGTAAAAGATATAACAATCTAGATAAGATACCACCGTGAATCCACTATATAAGGGCCGACCAGAGGCCCAAGTATTCAGTCAAAAATATTCAGGCAAAATGCAGCACCCCGTCGAACAAGAGCTCTGCCGTCAATTCTTGGAACTCAGTGTTCCCATCAAGTGCTATGGACTGCCATTCCATGCACTAATTAATACTGGGACACTGATGACCACGGCTTCAGCAGAAATCGGCAGGATACTTGAGCGACGTGGTGCTCGGCGTGTATACGGTGAAGCGGTTCTCCATCTTAACCGCGACCCGTTATACACCGTTGATCCCGTCACCGTTGTGTCTACATACACGCTGGAGGTGGAGTACACCTGCAAAAATAAAACTAGGATGAGTAATTTCGCCATAGTCCCAGACCAGCCAGTGGACATCATTTTTGGTATGGCAGAAATCAACAAAATCGGATTTCGCATTCTATGGAACCAAAGAAGTCCAGCAGCCCAGGAACGTCGCCGAGAAAATAGGCGACTACATCGAAGAGCAGCCAGGAGAGTCGCCGCCAGACTAGAATACGAGGGAATTTACACCGCCACCGACTCTGAAGATCTCAGCAACGACAGCGAATAAAACTGTAAGAAATTATATTCTATTAAAATTCAATTATAGTAGAAATATTAACTGTAAATCGTATTTAAAATCGTATTTTAAAATTAGGAAAATTTGATATAAATGATTAAAAAAAAAAAAAAAAAATGTTAATTTTTTTTACTTCAATAATTTAAAAAAATATATATATAATAATTTTAACCGAAAGAAAATCATTTATATTTAAATGATTAAATGAAAAAAAAAAATTTTAATCATTTATATTTATCGAACAAGTGTTTATATATTAAGAACGAACAAGGATTGATGCCCTCTTGAGAAAAATAAAATTTAACCCGAGAAAGGTTAAATAAAAATTCTAAACTAAATAATAATTTTAAATTTAAACTTAAATTTAAAATTATTATTTAGTACTCGTTAATAGTTAGTAGCGAACACTATGTATAAAAATCTACTCACCCGGGCGCAGCGCGACCTGCTCGTCGCCGAGCAGGAGTTAAATAATATTTTAAGAATACCGGTATGTCCGCGTTTGGTCGTACCGCCAGCACGACCGCCTCGTCTGCAGGTGGAAGGCCGACGCTCGTCCATCGTAACACAGGTCTGGCCGAAACCTGCAGCCGTCCCGACGTCACCACGGGTCAACAAGGCGGACGTGCCTCCAGCCGACGGCGAGCAGCCCGCGCTGCCGAGTAATGCCCGAACACCCGGGCTACCATGACCTGCGCCACCACTGCTGCCAGCAGAGCAGGCCGCTACGCTGGGGATGCCGTCGATACCGGCTCCCGAATACAAACCGCACGGTTCGGCCCCAACGGACGACGCGCGCCCCTGGCGTGCGTTCGTCTACGATGAAGAAGCCACCTTATTTTTCCGTTTGGGAACCGTGCGGCATCGTCAGCGAAACGGGAATCGACGGTTCTACATGCGGATGGATCCAAAAACGGGGCATGTGAGATGTGTCACATGTTCCGAGAAGAGAATGTGTATGTACTTATGCACACGTTATTTTTAAAACACACAATATTTTTTTTACACATTTTATTTTTTACACATTTCATTTTTTTTTTATACACACAATTTTTTTTTATTCTTTACACTATACACACGCGCCGCGCTCCTGAAAAAAGAGGGAGATGCGACGGCCAAAAACATGGCCGCGCAAATTTATTCCGAACAAAGAATTTATTTTACATGTTAAAATTAAAATACTTATGATGGTGTTACATCTAATTTAGTGGATGTATTTTACATACATACACGGACTTAGATGTATAAACACCAAAAGAAATAATTACGAATATTATTAGAAATAATATATTAAATATATTATTTCTACAATTAGAAAAGTAAAACTCGCGTAAACACCGAAAACCGGGCAAAGGTCGCGACGACTACTGGAGAAGGTAGCCGTCGCAACTGCCGAAACTCGAACGAGTAGAGAGAGAACGCGATATCTAGTCTCTCTCTCTACCACTAAGTTAAGTACAGCGTATGCCGTAGAGGGGATACACTGCGCGCGGCAAGAGAGAGCGCGTTCAATGTATTAGACCGGCGGCCGCTATCCCCTCTAATACGTGCCGCACGCACACTACTGCACGCTCTCACTAAGCAGCCTGAGCCGCAACGAATGTAGCGAACGCGCGAATACCAGCATATACAACGGGTGTCCGAAAACGAATGCACCCGCTGTATTTAATTAAATTAACTAAAACAAATGATTTAATGAGATTCCAGTGCGTAGCGCAGTACGCTGATAAGTCAGGTGTGAGATCAAAGGCGGTAAGAAAATAGCCTTTTGAATAGTTATCTCGATTAATTCCAATACCTTCATTCAGAAAATGTATGTCGGTGCCTGAAAGTAACGTATGAAAGGCATCTATGTGTAGATTTGAGTTTGGTGTAAAACGGGGCTGCAAAGGTTTGCTCGGTATTTGCACTCCGTCGATGTACAAAGAGAGATAGTTAATGTTGACGTTTTGAAAATTAAATGGATTAAATCTACGATTTCCATTAAAAGCTCTGTTGTCAACAAATCCGATAATAATTCTTTTCGGTAATTGACCTAGAATTACGTTATCGAGTGAGTCGCTCATTATCCCCGCGTGCAGCGTAAACGACTTTACCTCCACTCGCGTGACTGGATATTTAGTGGTAGTTTTAGCTAACACATTAGCGTGTGCGAGTAAGACACCAGGATTAATTTTTACTCCGCGTATAACGAGAGTTGCTTCTTTTATTTTAACCTTAAATCTCCCATTGTCAGATGAATCCATGAGACAGAACGCGTCTTTGCCTCTCACTAAACGAATTCGCATTTCTACGCCATTTATTAACATTTTATCTTGATTAAAAACGTCGCAGTGTAAATGACCGATCATATCAAAGGTTTTTATTAGCCTGAGCTCCCATAGCATTTGGTGCAGCTTCGAAATTACCTGCTGTATCGTCGTACCATAAGCAAGACGTCAAGTGTGACTCTTTAGCAGCTGGTGAGTAGTTGAGTAAGGATTCTATATAAGCTCTGTAAGAGTATGCATTATTGGGAGTTGAAACTAGTTTTTGGTTCAAAAATACGTCGATTTGATTAAACATAGAGTGCAGAAAATTATTGATGGGTGCAAGTTTTGCATTTTCTACCTCTGTATCTGCAGGGAGAATTTGCACTTGAACATGAAGCATAGCATGAGCAAGATCAATGTAGTGTTCGCTAGCACTGGGAATGACAAATTCTAAAGGGGCGTCACTTTCTTCACCAATTGAAGATACAGGCTTATAATTTGAGTAACTGCTACTCTCTATAGAAGTTTGTGTGGCTGGCAATGTGAATATATCCAACTCACTGGACATACACTCGGACGAGTGTGTGTGTAAGAATGCCATACTTTAGCGATGCCCAAAAATATCGTTTATATTTCTGTAACTAACTATTTTCCTACTTTTCTTACTACTTTTTAATTTTTTTTATAGGATTTTTTCTTCGTATTTTCTTCACGGTTGGATTTTTTTACAATTTTCTTCTTTTTATTTTTACGAGCTCCGACAGTGATGTCTGATGGACGTACCTTTTTAGACTGACGTCTGCGTTTAGCTGCATTCGTTTTATAACCATCGCCTTTTATTAAATCAGCAATTTTATTAACAGCTTTTCTTTTTAAATTTTTACCAGATTCTTTGGCTCGTAATTTCAGCGAGTCTTTAAATTTAGACCCGTTATTGGCAACGTCATCGATTACATGAACTCCTGCGCGCAAAGCTTCTTTACCAACAGCGCGTGCACCAGAAGCCATATAGGGTAGAATTTTGCGAAATAGTCCGCCCAGCCACGATCCCACTCCCCTAACTCTTTGATATCGCGAGCCAGTAAAAACATTTTTCACTCCTCCGCCACCGATTTGATCTTTATAGTAATTCATGTAATGAGTCATACTTTTCGATTTTTCTTTTTCTATCTTTTCATCGATTGCGCTTAAAGCGAAGCGTAACCGTCAACGTCCCGTACTCGAATGGTATACGTTTACCTTGTTCATCTCTTATATCAATGATAATAGAGCGAAAACTATGTTGTAACAATGGAATATAGTGAGCAGGCGAAAAATGTCTCACGATATTAGATCCAAACTGATAATTCTTGGTATACATAGACACGATACGCAAAAGAGCAGCTTGAGTGTCGCCAACGGTATACGGTTCGCAAATATCCGTGTAAATAAACAACTGATCGAGTATGGCACGGGCCAAACATGCTGGTACATCTCCCGATATATATGTATTCTCAGTAGACTCGAGAATTTCCGAGTGGTCTAAAAAACCGAATATACGGCGTATTTTTTCATTTAACACAATGTAATGTGGATTATCGCAGTTGCATTTTCGCATCATCCTGTAAAATCCTTTTTCGATAACTTGTGGCTCTAATACTTGATGTTCCTGTATATTCTCGTTGTTAATCTCATTAACCAACTCTTCTAAACTGTTGTAAATACCATGTGGAAAACGATGTTCTTGACAATACTTTTGGTTGGCTTCGAATTTACTTTTGAAAGTGGCTTCGGTTTGTTCTATATGCATGATAGTACAAGGCACGTGAATTTCAACAAGACCCACTCTCCAGCTACCACTGAGACGTATTTTGCGTGATAAATGGGTAGTAAAGCAACTCGTCGTATTATCGTTTTAATAGCCCATACTACTATTGCTGGGTAGAACAAGGTAAAAATCTTCAGTGGTATCCATGGCTATACACTTTCTAGTTCGGACGCTTTGATCCAGGAATTAAATTTATCCGGATATCCGAGCCACTTGACGAGTACAAGTTTTTTCGAGCCTCGTCCCTTTGTATCAATTACACGCTCTATTTAGAAACGTTCGTCGTTGTCCGTAACACACTGCTTTCCAACACGCGTGAGTTCTTCCGTGTAAAAGAAACCATCAATAATCTCACCTTTTAAATCCTCCAAGATGTACTTATAAAGATTTTGTCTTTTCGATAAGCGATTTATTTTAAATATTTCCTCGCTAAAGTTTTTTTCGTAACCTTTCTCGAAGGTGTTTTTAGTTCGACTGATGCGCACATAGTCACCGATCTTATATTTAACAAAACTACCTAACGCCCTCTTTTTTCTTTTATTATTACTTTGTAGAAGGGCACGTTTTTCTAAATTTCTGCGAGCTTCCTCAGCGTTATACAAGTTTACGTTCGTCGGTTTCATTCGTATTCCGCTATGCAGAGTATGATTGTAGGCGTAAATAATACTTTGAATCACATCAATATAACGTTTCGTGTTTTTGTGAGAAAAGTATCGTCACATACGCTCGCGTATAGTTCTGTTAAGCCTCTCGACCACGGCCGCTTTAATATCGGGACTGCGAACGACTCTAAATTTGATACCGTGCCTCTTCAAAAGTGCCTGAAAAGCCGATCCCACGAATTCTTTACCGCGATCCGTCTGTAAGCAGAGCGGTTTTCGGCCGCCCGCACGATTAAGAATCTTGCTAAACGTTGCTGCAACCTCACCTCACCTGCAATCCTCCACCCATGCATATTTATTGAGTACATCTACGACAACGAGTAAGAAGCGGTGATTATCGTTGTATTCTTCGATCGAGGTTAATTGCATTAAATTACACTCCCAAAGATCGTCAATGTTTGTCACATTGTAATGCAACCTCGGGAATTTTCGAGTAACTGGTCAATGTAACGTGTAAGCGTCTTGATTTTGTAGCCACTCTATAAGCATATTTTTCTCGGTCTTGTTGAGGTACTTACCTTTCTTATTGACCCGTAAAAGATTTTGCGTACCCGCATAGCCTGCCTCGTGTGAAATATCGTAATACTGTTTTTCGTAATCCATTTTCTTGTATTTTTTTCTAGCTTTTTACTCTCTTTTCTTACATGTCCATGCGGAGCCATTTGCTGTTTGATTTCTTGGCGGTACTTCGAGTCTTTTTCTTTGGAGAAGTACTAGCATTCTTTACCTCGTCATCCGGCTGCTGCCACCAGTCTGTCTTACTCAAACGAGGTTTACGACTTTTTAAAGGCTTGGTTGACTTTGTCAATGTTTGGCCAATTTTCAGGATTTGCATGTTACCTATAAAATTGGGCGGTGTCTCAGAGGTCTGAAGAAATTTTGCAAAATCTAACATACCGCTGGGCATTTCTTGAAGTGTCCTCATTTCCTTTGAGTTATTTTTTTCCTTATCTGTTTTTAAAGTATCCTTTATTAATTCGATAATATTTGAATTTTCGATTTTCCAACCATCTATAGTAACTGCGCCTGTATTATCCCAACTCAATCGCTCCGGCGACGTTCGTTTCCAGTGTCGGAGTAAAAGTCTTGCTTTTCGCTCGAAAGCTTTAGGTAGACCTTCTATTATACTCTCTTCGGTGAGTGGTGTAAGAAATGCTTCTACATCGTCTAAGTCGCGATCAATGTTTCGTTTTGTGTCTCTTTCGCTCTCCTTGAAAAACAGATATCGACGTAGGACTTGTAAATACTTTAGACATTTTTCCCGTTCATTTGGGTAACTTTTTTTCGAATGTAATATATCGTGCATTTCAGAATCGAGTCTTGAAAAATTATTCCCCCTAGTTTGAGTTGTATTTTCAGGGGCTTCTGTTTCTCTTGCTGTCACCCTCGTTTGATGCACAGTTTCGGATTTATTTTGCAAGCGGTCAATCATATCTTCAGGAACGATAATCATTTTACGAGCTCGCTCCACAATTATTTTTAAATTTTATTTACCGATTAATCTGAAAATAAGATCACCGATTATAGGTGATATAATTAACGGTAAGAAACCGCTACCATGTTGCAGCAAAATTTTCTTTCGTCTTTTCCAACCGTTTGTAGGGTTATCGTAAACTAATTTACGCAGTACGTGTCGATGCTGTTTTAAACGTTTATGCTCCGATTTTTTTAACGGAACCACACCTTTCAGAATATTCCACGCATATTCGCATATAGACCTTACGGTTGTTTTATCATGACACTTTAAAAGTGTTTTACGCGCTTGGTTATCGGCGTGTTTGAGTGTTAGTAACAAAGACGCGATTTTCTTTGTAAAATGTTTACCAGGTAAGTTGTTAATTTTTTTCCGATTTTTCGATGCTGTTCGAGTCATTGCTCGCAAAAGACTGAGGCTCGCATACTTGACAAATTTTTTTTATAAACATCATCTTTTTGCAGACTCACTTTTTTAGCCAATTAAAAGAAAGAATTATAATGTTTAGAAACGTAAACATAATGGCGCTCATCGTCGGAAAATATACAGCTACGTACACGAAAGTTGTCGAGGGCATCTTGCGATAAATCTAGAAACAAATAAGAGTGAGGATTCTTTGTGGCGTCCATGTAGGCTTCTTGCAGGAATTTAGAATCATCCGGACAAACTTGACGCGCTAAATGTTGTATTTGAGCATGATCGCGAGGGTTTTTGAAAATAACCATGTACTTTGTATTTAAACTTATATCCCGCTACGCTTTACATTTGTGAAATATATTCTGGGTTATGAAAATAACACTTATATTTTTATGGTGACTACCCTTTGTAAATAAATCAAGAATTATATCATTCGACGACTCACGCATGAGTTCGTCTAGTATGAGCAGCTTTTTCTGTTCGTTATCGCCCGAGTAGTCGTTCGGGTGTCGTAGTCCTTCTCTAAATTCTATACGTGCACTGCCATTCGGTCTGAAATCCGTCGTGTAGACCTCTTGCCACTCGGCATAGTAAAACAGAACACGGTCAAAACGAGTGTTGCATACTACGGGTAAATGAGATAAAAATCTTTTTACGAAAATTGTTTTACCGCAACCAGTGGGACCGCACACGCAACAAGTAAATGGATGCTTCAGTCGCGTATCCATCCTTGCAACTAAGATCTACAAACGTTTTCTCTGCAATTTATCACAGCGCGTTAGACTACATTTCAGCAGCAGTCAGCGGCGGCACGGCCCGGCGGCGCGACGCGGAGGAGTGCGCGTCAACCAGCTAATCAAACGCGCGATCGCGGTGATAAACTATTAGCACGCAAGGGGAAGTCGCTGGAAACGCGCGTGAATAAGCTGGTAAAAGACACGCGTGCTAGATGCGCACATTTCTCAGCTAATAAGAGTGCGCACTTTGACCGCGGGGGAAAATTTTTAATGCGTAGATATATATATATATATATATATATATATATATATATATATATTAATAATAATAATAACAACAATAGTAATTATAAAAATATTAATAATTATAATCATAAATCTTTAATATGGTAAAATATTACATATTTTTTATTTTACAGAGTAGTTTTTACATTGTATTTTTACAAAATATAATAAAGTACATCTGTTAAGATGATTTTTTACATTAACTTTTGTAACCATATGGTAACGACAAAGTTTGTGTGAGACAACGCCTTTTCTTCAAAACAATACAACATGTCTTCACCTCGTTTCTGGTTACAACATCGTGATCTGACATGCGTCTGATAGATGTAAAATTAATTTTTATATTATTTTCCTCTGTTTCTGTAGGATTCTTATCGTTCTCAAATGCCGCATTTACAATATTTTTATACTATTAAAATTTATTTTTAAAGAATTTTTAAAATTGAAACTTATTCCTTTGATTTTACAACAGTCTGTGGTTTCACGAGTAGATGGATTAATTACTCGAAATCCATAAAATTTCGGACCTCCTGATATAAATGTTTCTATGTAAGCATTTGAACCATAGTTTGTTAACTCATCCGTCATTTCACCTAATAGTGAGCCTGTAGGAGGCTCGTATTCGCCAATGTTATTCGTAGTCAAGTATATGCATGAATCCGTATCGTAATTTAGAATTCGTCGATCTAATTTTCCCAAATAAGCATACAGCTTCAAGCGCGCCTGTGCAGTCGTATAAGCAGCTATAACAACATTTGTGTTGGTAGTTTGGTCTATAGCCTCACATCTAAACTGCCAACTAACGTATAAAATCTCGTCGCTTAGGAGTAATAAATTTAAAACTTCTTTTTTGGGATCAAGCAATAATTCCAGTAAATCTTTTCGCGTTTTAATAATAGTCGTTTGCTTTAAATTATCTCGTTGACCAAATTTACCCCAGAACGAATTTAAGCAGAGTTTGGCCACGGAGCGTAAACCCGCATTTTTTGCGATCTGTTCCGCTTCTAATTGTATACCCTCTGCTTCCTTATACTCTTTATTTATACTCTTGAATTTAGCTTTACTCAATTCATTGATGCACCACGTAGGCCATCCGCTAGCTTGCTGTTTTATATGTAAAAATGTATCTGCATAGCCGGCGAATAAGCTTCCCATACCTGTGCTCGGATCAAACCATGTCATTTTGTACTGCCAAATTATATATATCTCGCTGATACGATACCCTAGTTCGATGGCTTTTCGCAACTCGTCGGCCACCCAAATTCCCGTAAATTCGCGTTCACTAACTTCTTCGTGGTTACAGACAGGCTGATACATCTCCTCGCAACAACTCCGACACAATACAAACAATAATTTATTGTGCATTTTTATCGGTAAAACGGGTAAAAATAAGTCATGCGGTGGTAAAATTCTACATTTTACGAGTCCTTCTACACGTGATAAATTATCATTATTTCCCTCTGTCAATTCAGAACATTCGGAGCCTACGTATATTTCCGGATGACCGACAGGAAATTGACCCCTCTTACATATGTACGGAGACAAAGAACAAATGTCTGTGTATTTGATTTTTGCCCCCTCTTTCACCTGACAATGAGTAACGATATTTTCTGTTCGACCTTCGTAAAATGCCTCTCTGGGATTTAATGTAATTTTACTTATTAGAGGATGATTTATTATGTAATCCCTCATATCCGAATTCTCCTGTTTAATTTTGTCAAACTCGCATTCCCACATTTCGCGTGTTACGTAGCCCAAAGAGTTGAGACGATCAATTTTAGCTCTAGTATGTTCATACGCCTCATCCAAGGATCGTGAAAATTTCGTTTTCCGTCCGCGCTGATCTTTAAAACATTTTGGACAACCGTGTGTATAGCAACCTTGAAATTCATACACTACGCCCCTCTCAACGCTCGACTCATTCATCGGAGGCAAGTATCCATCTACCAAAAAACCTTCGCGTAGTTGGAATTCTCGCGATCTACCTGCGTGTATTATGTCTCTTCCAACTTCACGTTCGCACAGAAGTAGCAACTCGATAGCTTTTTGAGACTGTATGTCGACTCGTCTGTAACCTGTAGGTGGTATTATACCTATACTGTTCGGAGTCAAGAATTTTTTTCCTAAACATGAATTAAATTATGAATTATGAATAAATTATGAACACGCCGATGCTACAGCTGTAGCATTTAGAAAGGGATCCGTATCGCCGAGAGAAAGAAAAATATTTCTAAAAACCAGACAAGCTCGTCTCAAAATCTCTACATCCATTCGACAATATTTAACAATTTCTTTTTTTAAATCAAAAATATAATTAGGAGATGTTTCATCGTACCACACGTAAAAAAATTTTCTCTCTTCCAACGACATAGAATCAGGCTCATAAAAATGAGCATCTGGAAGCGGACCTACATATTCTTGATTATTTGTTGTGTTAAATAAATGCGGAAAATAGTCTTTTTTGTTACTGTCAGGCAAACCAAAAGCAGAGGGTAACGCGCTTAATTTCATATGAAAATAATTTAGACTATCAATAAATTTTGTCCGCCCTAATTGCAAAATTACTACATTTTGACCATTTAAAATTACACTAGACATTATCTGTTCATTCAATGGCTGCTCCGTTAACCGCTTTAAAATAACTTGAGCGTCAAATCCACTAGAATTATGGGCGATGCAAATAATTTCATTGAATTCAGATTTTTCACGTATACTGAGCTCTATTAAACGATGAACGGGGTCATCGTGAAATATATATTCCCGAATTCCGCAGGTATTACAACGTTCGCTAACATCGTCTAAATGCAAACAATCCGTGCACACCTGTTGAACTACGCAAAGATTGGGTACATGAATTTTCGTGGTCGAATAATGTTTCTATGCTGTATCTTGACGAGTCTCAAAATCATAAGACAGAAAAAGATTCTTCTTTTTTTCATTTTTCACATTGTATCGTATAGGCTGCATATAACAAAGCTCTCTTAATTTATGTGATTTTTTACAAAATTTACACTAATTCGTTCCACACTCGTGTTTAACCCGATCAGAATGTATCATTTTACAACAACAAGTACATATTTTAACGGTATCGCAAATATTTTTTTTCTCCTTTGTACTACTTTTTCTTTTTGATTGTAGACTTTTTTATGATTCTCGAAACAAGATTGACCAAAAAATTCACGATTACATGCTATGCATTTAATTAAATCACCGGTATTGTTTTGTTCGCAAGCTGATGGTAAAAAACATTTCGAACAAATTTTACTGCACACATGCTGGTCTACGTACTGATACCTCTTGTTACAATAGGAACAGAAAAATTTCGTTTTTGTAGCTCCAATCAAATTTAATATGGTGTCAAAATGATTTATCTCTGCATCGTATAAAAGATTAATAGTACCTATAATCTCTGTATTACTGTTTATTACAGAATTGTGACCGTCAAACAGTATAGATCCACCGTAACTGTAAGTCTGTTTATTGAAAATAACAATCGCAATTCCGCGAGGTTCATAATATTGTTGAAACTTCGTTACCTCTATTAATGTACATCCTCCGTCGGGGATGTTGACATGTGCTTCCGCTATAAGTTTTACGGCTCGCTCTTTTTGCCTTTTTTGTCGAGCATCGCGAATAATTTTCCACTCGTTCTTTTTTTCTTCCGTGTTATTTAATTTTAATAAGATGTATGCTTCACCAACGAGGAGAGCGCGCGGTAAACAAAGATTATCGTTATTATTAATGGAAATTATAGATCTCTGCGCAACGCTATCTATTGTTAAATTCTTTTTCCGATGAAAACCACTTCCAACAGGCATATTAATAAAAATAGCTTGTAAAATAAATGTATTGTTAATTTAAAAACTGTCATTGCTCTGCGTTAAACTACTAATCAGACTCCATAAATCTTCGCAAGAAAAATTTTCGACTGATCTAATAGACAAACCGGCAGGACCATGGGTAAAGTATTCACTCCTTATACTTACATCAACGAGGTCGATTTCGGATGAAGCTAATGATACAAATAAAATGTATTTTGATAAGAGATACAAATATTGTCTGAAATATTGCTTGTAATTTTAAGTACACTGAAAAAAAATTTGATAATTGTAGATAAATACATTTATTCAAATTCAAAGAACGAAATATTTCTTTAATATAAGCAACTGTTTTTCATTATAAAAAGATCAATTTAAATGCATTAACTGATTTAGTTCATATGAATTTTTTTTAATGAAAACTTATTAATTGTCCAATAAAAAATTATTTAAATTCACTAAATGAAATGAATAAAGCATTTGTTTAATTAAATAAGCGTGTATGTAAATGAATAAAATTTTAAATTAAAAAAATATATTCATAGAAACTAAATATACCACAGCCGATTAATGTATTTATTAATCGAAAATTATAAAAATAAATAACATTTTTTTACCTGATATTAATGCTATGATGTTAAGAGTCCTACAAAATCTTGCACTTTTCACTAATGTGCACCTTCTCCGAAACAAAATTAATTGAAAGCGTCCTTTGTCTCAAGTTAACGATTACATAACTTCTATCTTTCAAATGTTTGAGAAGATATATATATATATATATATATATATATATATATATATTTTATAGTTTGATTACAATAACTATATGTTTATATATTCTGAATGAATAATTTTTTTTGTCTTTTTGATTCTTATGTAAAATATTTAAATTATTCTATTTAATTTCTATTCTTATTTTGACAAGAACAATTATATGGTAACCAAATCTGGATACGCTTAAAAGATTAACCTTGAGATAATCATAATCACCATTCTCAGCAATTAATCTATATTTACGATTTGAATAGATCTAGAAAAATCAGGCAATTTTATTTGATTGATTTTCACATTTTTGGAACATATGTATATATATATATATATATATATATATATATATATATATATATATATACACACTAGCATCCCCCGTTCTGGCTTCGCCCGAGTTAATAATTTAACCGATTTCTTAATCAATTCAATCATATCTAAGTAACAAACCGTAATTTACCTATCGTCGCTTCTGTATATATAGTATGTATAAACAGATTGTTCAACCGTATTTAATATAAATATATATGCCTATTAAATCGGCTATTGGGAACATTGTACTTTCGAGTTCAAGCGGTAGAAAAAGATGTTCAAGTGTTTCGAGATGACGTTTTCGGAGAGTATCATGTTCGGATGGTAGGACATGTCTCGGGACGACTGCTATAGAGAGTTTTGTGTTGTGGAAGTAAAATACGATGCCCAGGTATTTCAACATAACTTTTACTGGGAGTGTGTGTGTTTGAATGATAAAATACGAATCTCTTCATAGAAGTCATCCCGACATACTTGGACATTGTTTCTCGCCAACCATACACGACACTCCCCGTAGAAGTCGTTCCAAAATATCTTATTTTGATATGACATCGTATTCTAACGTCCTAACATAAAACTCCCCATAGTAGTCGTCCCGTTACCTGGATATCTTCTGTCGTCCGAACACGAAATTCCCCGTAGAAATTGTCCATATCTCTTAGTAGAAACCGTATTTAAAAAATATATGATGTGTGTGTGTGTGTGTGTGTGTGTGTGTGTGTGTGTGTGTACAATATATATATATATATATATATATATATATATATATATATATATATATTTCGTATATTTCCGTTTTTTTCAATTAAATTCCGTGAATATTTTAGTAGCGGTGCCAACTGAAATTCAAGAAATATGTTAGTATGCGAATACCGTATTTTTTAAGCGGACACTGGATATTGCCTTTTTATATATATATATATATATATATATATATATATATATATATATATATACATACAAAGTTTAGAGGTGTTGGTAAAGAACTCTATTTTGCCATCATTTCTTTTGTTCAAATTAAAACAACATAGTCTAGTGTCAATTCTGAAATGAATATAACGTATAATAACAAAAATATAATTTGTCGTTACAAATTTTGTTCATTATGATTTGGCATACAAAACCATTTTAACAATTTTATAAAAGAAGGAGGAAAGAGAGAGAGAAAGACAGAGAGAGAGGGATTTTCCTACGTAAGAGAAAATAAAATTTACAAAAATCAAAAGATATCCATAAGGTGTGAGAGTAGTGTCAGATAAACCTGAAGAACGAAAAAAGTAATACCGACTAACGTCACACCTTCTTTAAGATACGCATCCCAAAGTTGGATATGATCATTCGTCTGAGCTGGCCTAGTATTAATACTTTAAGCGGACTACTATGAGTGGCTGTTCGTGATTTAAGATGCCACCTACTGGCCACTGGTGAAGCTGACTGCTAAGACCGTTAAATTAATTAATTGATGAAAGTAAAATGATTTTTAATAAAAAACAAAGCCTGTGTCCTTCTTAAGATAATATAGAATCTATATGTCAAATTTTAAAACAATCGGTTCAGTAGTTTTTTTGATTATCGTGTCAAACAAAAACACGCTTTGTCTTTATAAATTAGTAGGATATGAAATATGATATGATATGATGATATGATATGATATTATATATATATATATATATATATGTATATATATATATATATATATATATATATATATATACATATATATATATATATATATATATATATATATATATATATATATATGCCATATAGTATTGCCATGTGCACGTACTGGTAACTTAGTCTCGAGCTTTCAAAAACTACATTTTATTCACAACTACTCGCGACAAAGTAAGGCAATGAAATATTATCCTGTAATAAAAAGTCACGATAACGAATGCTTTTTCATCTAAAAAATCGAGCGCTAAATAGATATAATATGCATATATGATCGTCTGAAAATGTAGAATATAGCTTTTTTATAAAACCTGTAATAAAATATATAAAGTAAATGGATATATACATATATTCATTCATAATAGTTTGTTAATCCTATATACACGTGTAATAGTTAAAAATTTTAAAACACAGGGCCCCTTTTACTTGATTGAATTCGTACGATATTGAGCATGTCTTGCTGCTCCATCTCTTTTAATACGCAGCAACTATATTTCTGTCTGTTTTGCCTACAGCTATAGTTATTTATCGGATATATGGTTACATTGTGAAAGCAATTTACTTTTTCTGTTTGCTCAAAATAGGTGGCATGTAGAGCGATAAAACAAATCTTATTTGGTTCATTATTTTATTCTACAAGTGGGAAAACTCGAATTAGATGTTCAACTAGTGCATAGAAATCACAATAAATGTGTTCTTTGGAAGATCTGAAACACACTAGACTGAGTGCAGCAGACTATTCGAAAGACAACACTTTTTGACTTGTTTTTTTCTAATTTAGAAAAATAGATTAATTCATATCTCAGTTTTCCCACTTGTAGAATAATCTGAAGAATTTTTTAAAATGTTTTTTCTCTCTAAATAATGCGAAATGACGACAAAAACCGAAAAAGTAAATTTGTTTCCGTTTTAGTAGTTTATCGTAGTGCTGCGAACACCATAAAAAGCACTCTTAAATTTACCTTTAAATACCACGTGATCTTAGTACCCGTTTCAATGCGATTAAATTGCATAATGTCATGTTCGCTGCTGGCACGCTGCTGTGGACTACTGCGGAGTTTGGCGGAGTTGCGCAGTGTCGTTATCGAATTCAGCAGTCGGCAGTTCGGGCGGCGAGGCCGTGGGGTTGTTAAAATTCTGTATTGTTTCCTGCTGTGCCGGTATTCGTCAGGCAGTGTTTAAGGATAAGTGAACAAGTGCAATGGCTGACAGTTCGATCCGAGAGTCAGTACGATTCTCGAGTTGCAGACTGTATATCGAGTTTTGCTCGGCAAGCCAGAGGATGTTGTGTACTATAGCAACGGGCTGAACGCGTGTGTTAAGCCTGCAGTGCGTCACCGGGATTCCGTGCAAAGGAAAAAGAGGAGGTCTGAGGCTGTTTGTAAAGAATTCGGTCCGGATGAAAGCAACACAAAAGGGCCATGTAACATGGCGATGGTCGCGTCAAACATGAGTGGACACATGCAGAAACAGCTCACACGAAGCCTCGAACGAATCCTCGAGGAAGCCCACCTCAGTGGCGAGCTTAAATTGAGTGGGCGCAAACTTAAAGACTTTCCCAAAGTTGGAAAAGTAGCCGGCTCATCGAAGTACAATCTCCAAGATACTGTGCTAGCTGGTAAGTCAAGACATAATCGATTTTTAATTGAATATTAGATCTAGGCCTTTTCAAACATTTTTTTTATAATATTAGTTATTTAATATTCATTAATTTTTGTTTTCATCATCAAATACCTACAATATAGCAAAATTGTATCCTTGCGCGAATTGACAGTTCTGGTGAACAATTAATTGTAAAGTTGAAAATAAAGTACATAATTTTATTATACGAAGGCTTCGAGGTGCATGCATTGTACGTGTGTATTATACATAGTCTTACACATATCCCTTAGAAAGTACTTTTGTATTATCTAATTTAAAAGACACTACTTATTCTTTATAAAACGTAATATAATATTACCCCAGTGACACGCCCACACATATTCGCATGATTTGAAGTGATAATGATCTCAGCATGCAGCAACAGCAAGACAGATGAATAGGATACCAAGTTGTTTACTATTCTGTAATTCTTTAAACTTCGCATTTTCCAATCATTTAATACTGGTCAAAGAAAATATAGATATAACTATAAATACAGATATACAATTTTTCAAAAACTATTTGCCCCAATTTATCTTTACAAGATTCTTAGTTTTTATTTTTTTTAGAATAGAATAATATATATAAACTTTATGAATGTGTCTATTTCATTAGCAGACTAATATCTGCATTTTACTATTATATAGTCATAACAATTGAATGAATTGAAATATGACAAAAATGAAATAAAAGAAATGTTCAGTATAACCGTACAAATATTTGGTTATAAAATAAATTTTAAATTATTAGAAGTGAAATAAACTTTTCTTTCTTTTTTGTTTAAATTTTTTTTATTTGATTTAGTTTTTATATGTGTAATATGTTGCATGCTGATACTTTTGAGAAACATAATTATATATTATGCTTTATATCTTGTGTATATTTATATAATTAGATTTGTTTAAATAATAAATTATGTATATTATTATTTATTTCAAAGTATAATACAAACATATCATTAAAGAGTTTAAATAAAAAATATAATATTTTAATTCAATTAATACTTATTATTTATAATATATTGTAAGATAATAAATAGATTTCAATAAAGTTTATATTTTAAATATACAGGATAAGATTTTAACACATATTATATTTTTATTTAAACAATTTAATAATTGTTTTACAATGACCACAAGAAAATATACCTAAATTATAAAAAAAAAAGATAAAGTTTTTAAATTATTTATAGATTTATGCTGATACATCTGTTTTAATTAAAAATTAAAATGAAAAAATACTAATACATTTATTCCTGTTTCAAAGTTAATTTAAATTACATAAGTTTTTTGCCATTGCATTAAAATAAATTGCTCTTATGCTAATTTGGATAATAGTAATACTATTAATGATTATTAATGACTGAACTAATAATTTAACATATTGACTGACACGTGTACTAAAAAATTAAAAAGAATGCTTACATATTTTTTTTTTATACATTAACTAATAGTGAATGCCATTTAATAAACATATTTGACCATTATTATGATTAATTAATAATTCTATTCAATTAATAATTTTTTTATGTCAACTAATATAAAGTAAACTAATAAATATTGTTATAGGTCTTATTGTATTTTTAACAGAGTAATATAATTATAAAATGACTGTTAAACAGCTCCTTTTAATAATTACCCCTGTTGAATCTGAAATATAAACCTATAATACTAAAATCAAAATTAATTTTATTAGTAATGAACAAGCTGATTACCCTCTTCACAAAATATTTTGATTATTATATTTACATGTGTTTCTTAAAAAATGTAAATAAATAAAAATATTTATTAGTTTGACCATTACAATTTCTTTATTGTTATCTCTCTAAATAACAATGCAATTGTAATTTATAAGTTAAAAAAAAGAACGTAATATACTTTAGTTATATTAAAATTAGATTTAATTATATTAAACTACCTTTCAATCATATGAAATTATATGAAATTTTGAATTTCAATTTTTGAAAGTCATGGACTGAAAATGTCAAATTTTTTATCCAGTGTTAATTTGCTAGTATGAAGCAAACGGTATAATACTTAAAGGTTCAGACAATATTCACTCCGAAATAAATTGCGCTATCATAAAATGTAATCCATTAGATTTAAAAAAATATAATAGTATCGGTACATATTTAAAGTTATTTCTGTAATTTACTTAACTCTCGTAACATTTAATTAAATGATTGCCTCGTAATTTCAAATTGATAAAATATAATAAGGAGAGATGTGGTACGACAAGGTAAGGGAACAGGAGGAGCCTCCCTCTTGTAAAGAAACAAGAATAATCAATTGCAAATTATAAGTTTGTTAAATAAAATAAAACTCCTTAATTTTGAACGTTGAGTAATATACAATACATTACTTTATTCTATGATACTTAAAGTTTTCACGCTTCCGCAGCCGTTCTCTAACTGACTATTTATAAAAATCAATGTACATAGTTTCACAAATTTCTCCCATTCTGAATCTATAGCGTATTAGGAGATTTATGATTTAAGAGAAGAGAACAGCTGTCGATGTCCCTTTCTTAAGCGACACTATATGTAGGTGGGAAAACCCCCAGCCTGTCTAGCAACTGACCGGAATTACCGTAATTATAAGGATTGAGCTGTTCTATAGTTTTATTATTTTCTTTAAAATTTACGTATACATATTTGTAGTTATTATTATCATAATAATTATAATGCATTTAAAATGTTCGTAAATTTCTATACAATATTATTGTTGGATTTGGTCTAAAAACTATACATTATTGTATCTGGAAAAGAAATATATAAGTATTATTACGGCGTAACATGTCGGTCCCTTTTGAATGTTTAGCATTTAAAATAACTGTATGTAAGTAATACTTGGGGATATGTGCTGTCCATCATCTCGTTTACATAAATTTAGTCTTACATGACTGATAAATTTTTTGCAAAGACATGCTGATATTTGTAATTAATATTTTTAGAATAACATTATATAGATAAATAAATATAATTTTTTCTTTTTTTTATTCAGAATTACGTGAATACATAATTTGATATAGAAACCAAAGTTAAGTTGAATGAAAAACTTTCGTTGATAATACAGCATTGTTTAATGCTCTATGGTGCGAACGGATTCAGCTCATATAATGGCGTCTGGGCCGGCGAGTTTCTCTATCATACAACGTAGCTTCCAGTTCATAAGTGTTATATTAGCTTCCTTCATGATGACAAGAGTGCCTATTTTTATATCCCTTTGGTCAGTAGATATTTTCCATTTGCTACGTGCCGTCAGCTCATTAAGGTACTCAAGATGCCATCGATCCCAAAAATGTTGACGCAATTACTGTGCTAATTGTCAAAAATTTAAACAACTGGCAGAAACGTTATGGAAACATATCATAGGGAGGCTAGTCATCAAGATTCCGATAATAAAATGACCTGGGGTTAAAGGAAGGAAATCACTGATATCGGATGAAAGAGGTGTGAAAAGATGTGAATTTAAAATTGCTTCGATCTCTGTTACATAAGTGTTTAATTGTAAGTAAAGTATTACTAGCAATTTTTAAAAATATCTTTTAAAAGACTTTACTGTGGCCTCCCAAAGTCCGCCGAAGTGAGGGGCTCTAGATGGTATAAATTTCCAAATAACTCCCACATTAACCAGTTAATTTTGTACAATTTTTTCTTTTGTAATTGGATCAATTTGTTTGTATCGCAAATAATTATTTTTGTCATATAATGACCCTTTGGTAGCACTATAGGGTGCTTTTGTGACAGTGCTAAATTAAAATGTGTTAATTTTTCGCCAACTTTCATTAAACTATTATCAATATATGGATTGAATTTGATAAGACTGCTCTTGGAGCTGACATTTTTTCCGTTCATCATCAACTGAATTTCGTTTTTAAATTCTACTAGATATGCTGATTTTATTATTAAATGTTGAGCATTGATTATGTCTGTAAGTGATAGCCCTCCGGCCATCCTCGTTTTTGGCTTTTTATTCTTAATGTTTTTTATGATTCTAGAATACTATGCTATGATTCCTTCAAATTTATTAAAATTTCTAAACTTTTTCAAAATGTCAATTTCTACATTATTGCTATTTAAAATCTTAAACGTTAAGGTTATTGAAGCAACCTTTTTTCTCTAAATTTCCTGCTGTTCGACCGTGAAGTTTGGTCATTTATTAATTTCCTCACATAGCCATAAAGGGCCTTGAGTTCAGAATTTGTTATTTAAAAATTATTGCGCTCATTGACCGCGAGAACATAAATCGGCGAGATTACTTTTCATTAACCCGATTGACAACATAAATTTTTTGTGTGTCAGTAGAAGTATTAATCTAATTAAGAACAATGGTTGAGTCTGTTCAAAAACAATTTTTATTGGCTTGAAAAGGGAAACATTTTTTCACGGTGCGATATAAATTAATTAAAAAATATGCGGCACACAATTGTAACGTTAGAATAGTTGTACTTTTTAAGGGTGCTGTGACGTCCCGCACTATATATACGTATTTATATATAATGATGAGTGCCCACCCGGTTCTATGCGCGACAATTTTCTTCCGCGACAGACCGGCAGTAATTTTCCCCTATTTTTGGCCTAGCCTCTCGACTACTAGCCAGGGATGTGGGGCCGGTGAGTTGAGGTGTACGCGTTTTTGAATACCGAACCTATATAGTATTGATCGGTATTTAAATCGCGAGTTTACTACCTAATTCGTTATTTAATTTCGTCTTTATGCTTCCGTATTAAGATTCTTTTCCCACCGTTTTGTCTACTAGAACGAAAGGGGTGGCTTCCGCGTACAGGACTGTAGACGGTCCCACCGCTTAGCCTACTCGAAATAACGAAGTGGCTTCCGCGTACAGGACTGCGAAATTCCCACTGTTTAGCCCACTCAGAAAAATTAAAGGAGCGGCTTCCGTGTACAGGACTGCGAGAGTCCCACCCGTTTAGTCTACTCAGAAAAATTAAAGGAGCGGCTTCCGTGTACAGGACTGCGAGAGTCCCACTCGTTTACCTTACTCAGAAAAATTAAAGGAGCGGCTTCCGTGTACAGGACTGCGAGAGTCCCACCCGTTTAGCCTACTCAGAAAAATTAAAGGAGCGGCTTCCGTGTACAGGACTGCGAGAGTCCCACCCGTTTAGTCTACTCAGAAAAATTAAAGGGGCGGCTTCCGTGTACAGGACTGTGAGAGTCCCACCCGTATAGCCTAATCGAAAAATTAAGCTAAATACTATATATATATATATCGCAATTAGGTTTAGTGGAGAATAAGGATAAAAGATAAATATTGTTGATTACTTACTGTTTATTTACTTCTTCGAAATACTCCTTATACAACCGTATAATATATAAAAAGAAACTAGATATAGGTCGAGTATACAAAGTTAACTACCAGAAGATGAAGTTCAAGAAGCACAAAAATTTTCAATGTCCGAAAAGTACGAAATATTTCAAGGTTTAAAAAATCACAAAAAAAATATAAGTTCGAAAATTGGAGAAAAAAAATTCTAAGTCGCAAAAATTCTGAGGTTTATAACTACCGGATCGATCTGACCTAATTGAAATCTCGATTGGAAGTGATTTTTTGCTTCTTTGGACTCATATTTATATGTGGTCCAGACAAAGTAAAAAGGCCATTCAAAATTTTCGCGGAAATTCAATCTGAGTGGTTATAGGGAAAGCCAATGAAGGAGTCAAATTTCGTTTATGATATAAACTCTTTCGTTCGCTTTCTTACAATATTTAATTTTTGGAGATAACGCATCTACTATGATCATGAGCAACAAACTTATAGCAATATTATGAAATACGCGATCTTAAATGAATACCTTAACCGTTTTGTTATTGTTCTACGTTTATAATTATTAATTTTACATAATTTCTTATTATTAATTAAACTAATCCTTATACTACGAGTTAGAAATCTCTTAGTCTATTGTTCAACTTATTTTAGGTATCTTATAATTAATATTTTATTACTCATACTTAGTACCGTAACTAAACTATCAAAAACAAATGTACATGCACACGCATATGTATTGATGGCATACCATCATTCAATTTATCATTTAGACTCTGCGTTCCTTCCTTTTTTTTTTTAAATTATAAATCTAATATTAACGTCGATCGTAGTGAGAAATTTCGACAGTTAATATTTAGCGTCGATTCGGGAACTTTCCTTTGAGGTCAGCGTCGGCGCTCAGTTTCCGACAACAGAGTGTCCGGTTACCCTCGGTGATAATAAAAAAGGCGCTTTTACCAAGCCACGAGAATTGGCTCTAGCAAAGCGAACGTTCTCGCCTATGCTACGTAATACATTACGCCTCGTAGAAATAGCCAATATTCGTGTATATATATATATATATATATATATATATATATATATTATAACCCACCTTTTGCGGGTTACTTACCTTTGACATCTCACGTGGCGTCGCGTCGCTGGAAGTAGGGACGCGAGGACGGTCGTGGATCAGTCGTGGCTGCTGAGATCTTCATCGACGTAGGCACGGCTGGCGGGTGGGAATGGTCGGGATGCGGGTGGCAACCAAATCGAAAAAGAGTCAGATATTTCTGATGACGACTCTTCTCTATGCGTCAGTCCTCCTCAACAGCTCGGGGAAGAAGATGAACTTCATTTCTCTGCACTTCCTTCTTCGCAGGCGAACGTCGCGCACTCTCACGGCTCGTGCTTCGCGTATTTTCGCCGTAACGCGCGAACGCTCAGCTTCGCAACCGCAGACCGGCCATTTGGTCGGTCACAATATATATATATATATATATATATATATATATATATATATATATATATATACATATCGCTCGTAACGTCGCAGGACGCGATAGTGCTACTCGCATCTTAGAGCAAATCAGATTGGTTTGATGCATACCTTCCTTATTGGTAGACCTAAAACATAGACAGGTTCTATAAGCTTTTTCGCTGGCGTCGCAAAAACCATGCATCTGAATGTTCTTAGCATCCGAGATTAAAATAAATCTTGAAAACTTAATATTATTAATTAATTGTAATTCTTTTCGGCATGCAAATCAATCTTCCTTAACATTTTCAAGAATAAAATTATTCTAAGATAGTTTTATTTTTCACAGTTGTTGAATCATTGTTTTAGCTATAACTGCGACTGGCCCGAGAAAACCTAGCAGGTAGAAAAGCCTTGGAATTTCAGACAGCATTGATCTTTTTGTAATAGCACTTTCTGATTTAGATAAAGTAAATGTGTAAAATATTGCAGAACTTCTAACATCCTAATAAATTCCTAAGGTTTTGACAGTTTCTGTTAAATCAAGGAATATAAATTTTCTTGACGAATGATTTAGAACACCTTTTATTAATTTGATATCGTTATATGCCCGTTTACGCAGATTAAGATTAAACCCACCCTTTTTGAAAAGTTTTATTAAATTTTCTCGAAGATCAGCTGCTTCTTGAAAGGTTAACGTTCCCATAATAAAGTCATCAACGTAGAAATCTCTTTTTAGGATAATTGAAGCATGCGAAAAATTGTGGGACCTCTGCGGGTACCCTTGTCACAAATTCTTGAATGTCTTCAACGGAGTCAAAATTTCGACTTTTGACGAATTTTTTCAAATGGGGGAATAGGAAAAAGTCGAGGGTGACATGTTTGGTGAATAGTGCGATTGTAGTAACGTTGCAATGCCTTTAAACGTTAAAAACTGAGAGACACTCAACCCACTGTCATAGAGAGCATTGTCGTGATGTAGAATTCAAGTCTTCGCGATCTCTGGACGCACTCTGAGTACCCTTTTTCGTAATTTTTGGAGTACACTGCGGTAGAATACTTGATATACGGTTTGTCCAGATGGTATAAATTCTTTTTGAGCCACCCCTTTGCTGTCGAAGAAGCAAATGAACATGATTTTCACTTTGGACTTGCTCATTCTTGCCTTCTTTGGCCTGGCGCTCCAAGGGACAGACACTGTTGGCTTTGTCGTTTAGTTTCGGAGTCACTCATAGGTGACGCAACCGTTGGATCCTGGGCGCAGGGTGGGGCCGTCGGGTCCCGGCCTCGAGTCCTTGCAGGAGCTGCTACGGGCCCACGTTCCGCGTTCTAGCGAATTACCGGAGTTTTCAGGGAGAGACTATGAGTCCCCGATCGCCTTTTTGTGAGAATGCAAGGAAGTGTTCTCGGCAAACGGTACCGAACCACAGGCCCGAGTTCGGTTGGCGTCTCGCGCCCTCAAGGAAGACGCGGCGAGATGGTGGGCGGTCTATCGTAACCTCGGCTTGAACTGGGTTAAATTCAGCGAGCTACTTCGGAGCAAATACGACTCGCAGGCTGTGCGGATGAAACTCGCGGCGAAGCTATACGGGCAGCCACAGAGCGAGAAGGAAGCCGTAGGCCTGTTTATGGAACAGCGCCACTTGCTGGCGCGCCGAACCATACCGGAAGCCACGGAGCAGGAGCTGGTAGGCACTCTTCTGGAATCAGTGCGGGGATCCCTTCGGAGGATGCTGCGCATCTCCACCCCCGGAACCGGGGAAGAGCTCATCACCCTCGCCGTCCAGATCGAGGCAGATGAAGCAGACGATATAAGCGCTGGCAAGCGTCGCGTTGGAAAGATCTCGGAATCTGCCCCACCAACAGAGTCCTGGAGAGCACCTCCTAGACCGAAATCCGACAAACCTCGATCGACGTCAGCACCGCTGTCGTCGTCAACCGAAGAACGTTCCTTGCCACAGTGCCACTTCTGCTAGGAGCGGCATTGGAACCGCGACTGTCCCAGGAACCCACATAGACAGAGTGCGGGAAACGAACGCGGGGCAGCGAGGCGCGCGGCATCCCCTGCCCCGAAGAATGCCACGCTCTAGTGGCGTCCACCCAGGTTTCTCATACAGCCGTTAGCTATTTGCCGGTCCGCGTAAACGGGATACGCGCGGAAGCACTCGTGGACTCAGCGGCGAGCGATTGTTTTATACGACCAGAAATTCTTGGCCCGGAGGATGTCTGCGAAGAAGTGAACTACATGGTAAGAACGGCGCGGGATGGGAGTTCCATGTCCGTGCGTCGCGCCTGCGATATGCTCCTGGAAATAGAAGGGCGCGACATGAAAGTTCATTTTCTGGTGTGCGAGGAACTCGAGTTCGAGCTAACCCTGGGGCAAACGTGGCTTCGCGCGCAGAAGGTCATACACGACCATGGCCTTAACTGCCTTTATGTTGGCGATAGCGCCCGGAGGCGCATATTTCTAACGCCGCACGCAGAGCCGCGAATGGAGCCGGTGAAGCCCCCGCCACACTTCTTCAAAGAGGTCTAGCATGGGTTCCCCGCAGAAAAAGCTGCGGCTTTGTCGGCACTCATCGCGGACTTCGCTGAAGTATTCTTTTACCATGACCCGCTTCGCCAGACGCCGCACGCGGTCCACGATAACGAACTCATAGAGGGCAAACCGTTTCGACAACTACCGTACCGTTATTCATCACTGAAGAAGGAGGTGATACAGGAACGAGTGCGCGAGATGCTCGCCGACGGAGTAATAGAGCCATCCACCTCTCCGTACAGCTCCCCCGTTGTCCGGGCAAGAAAGAAGAACGGCAAGTTCCGGTTTTGCGGTTTTGTGGACTATCGTCCACTGAACGCCGTGTCCCGGGACACCGCACAGAATCTCCCCATTATACAAGAGGTTATAAAAGATATCGGAGCAGCTCAGATTTTTACCACCCTTGACTTAAAGAGTGGGTACTGGCAGGTACCACTAACGGAGCGCTCGAGGCCATATACTGCCTTCGCCACCCCGGATGGAGGGCTTTACCAGTGGAAGGTCACGAGCTTCGACCTAAAGAATGCCCCTGGGTGTTTTAACAATTTCATAACTCAAGAAGTATTGAGTGGGTACATGAATCGTTTCGTCCGCTCCTATCTGGACGATTTCGTAGTGTACTCGGATACCTGGGACGAGCACCTTGAGCACCTGGGGCGCATCTTCGAAAGGCTGCAGGTTTATGGCTTGACGTGCTCGACGGAAAAATGCGTCTTCGGTAGAAGGGACCTCGAATTTTTGGGGCACGTCATCACCAGCGAGGAAAACTTTGCGAAGCAAGAACACGTCAGGGCGGTCTTGGAGGCTCCCCCACCAAAGAATCGACGAGATTTAAGTCGGTTCCTCGGTATCTGCGGGTGGCTGCGCGAGTATGTACCCGCTTTCGCCCAGATCGCCTTACGTCTGACTAACCTGCTCGGTTCGGCGCGCCCCTGGTGATGGACGCAGGATGCCCACGCAGCCTTTGAGAAAGTGAAGGAGGCGTTCAGTCGGCCCCTCAACTTGTGTCGCCCAGATGCGGTTAAACCTTACGTACTGCAAACCGACGCCAGCGCTAATGGAATGGGTGTGGTGCTATTCCAGCTCGGAGAAAACGGCGCGCCGCATCATTTCGTATGCGAGTGCCAAATTCTCAGCCGCCGAGGTGAGGTACCATAGCAACGAGCAGGAGTGTGTAGCCGTGGTCTGGGCACCAAAGAAATTTAGGCACTACTTAGAGGACGGCGGTTTTACCTTACGCACGGACAACCGGGCTCTTACGTGGCTAAATAACACGAGGAATGAAAAAAGCAAGTTGTACCGGTGGGCTATGTATCTACGCAGCTTTAATTTTAAAGTAGAACATATAGCAGGCCCGTACAACGAGTTGCCTGACGCGCTCTCTCGGGAACCCAACAACCAGATGTATGTGGACGAGAGAAACGAGCTTGAAGATCTCATGCCCCCAGAGACAGTGCCAATAAAGGCTGTTCCTGATACGATTTGCGAGCGCACTAGCCACTCAGCAGGCGATGTCGTCCCAGAGTGTCCGAGGCTCACGATGAAGCCGGCCTCGGCATCAGCTATCAACGCCGTGACGATCGCCTACGAGCTACGCGAATTGGTAAGAGACGCACAGAACAATGAGAACGCGGAACCGGATCTGGAAAAGTTTCTCCGTGCCGAGCAGACGGTAGAAACGGTGGACGGGACGCTGTACGTGACTGAACACGCTCGGCCCCCGCGTATCTATGTGCCCCCGAGTGGCCGTGCGGCCGTGTTGCAGTACCATCATGACGACCCTCTCGCAGGCCACCCCGGAGCAGACGAGACACTTCGCGCGATACAAGAGCATCACTTTTTTAACATGCGTGATGAGGTCCGTCAACATGTCCGTAGCTGCCTCTCGTGTGCACTGACTAAGGCTAGCAAGCCCCTCGCTTGCGGCCCGCCGCGACCGCGGCAGCCATTCGCCTCATGGGACAGAGTTGCCATTGACATCATGGATCCATACCCCCGATCATCGGCAGGAAAGCGATATGTGTTCGTCGCGAAAGATGTATTCTCGAGATGGGTAGAGGCGTTCGCCGTGCGAAACGCCGAGCTCTCCACAATCGCCCCTATACTGGTGGGGGTATCCGCGCGTCGTATTGACTGATAACCGACCACAATTCCGAGGAACTACGTGGAGGAAGAAATGTGCGGAGTGGGGAGCTACTCAGTATAGTACCTACTCAGTATCCTGCCTACCATCTTCAAGCCGACCCAACGGAGAGACGAAATCAGGAGATAAAGAAAGGACTGCGGCTCAAGTTGGCAAGCCACCAGAGGGATTGGGATCGTTATCTACCTTCCGTCCTCTTCTCCCTCCGCCGGCGAGAGAATGGAACCACGGGGCAAACACCAAGCTACACCTTGCTGGGACGGACCTTGCCTAGGCCGGGTGAGTGGTCGTAGAAATTCGAGGCAGGTACGCAGGCCCGCATGAACGAAGCGCAAGCCGAGCAACAACGGCGGCACGGCCAGGCGCCTGCGCAACGCGAACTGCCGTCCCTTCAGCGAGGCGACTACGTTTTGAGCAAAAACTTTGCTCAATCAAATGTTTAACCGAGAAGTTCAACGCAGGGTTGGCTCCTCGCTGGGAGGGTCTCTTCCGCATACTTGACGTATGCGGTGATGACGTTTTCTTGTTAGACCGCCCAGGTCGGGAGTCGATAAAGTTGCATCGCTCCTCCATTAAGGTCGCCCCGGCGCGGGAGAGCTGGAGCGTACGGCCTAACGATGACGACGCGACATTGTTCGGTGAAGAAGGAGTATGCAACACCGTTTCGGCGATGTCAGCAGGGCCGCGCCGACCAATGCGAGCACGAGCGAACGAAGTAGTGGGAGCCGAAGCGAGGGAGGAACCGACCCGACCCCCTCTCGTTCAAAAAGTGTCGCCGAAGCCGAGAACGCCCCGCCCGACGGGCCAAACCAAAACGTGCATCCGCCTAACCAAAGGGTCGCCATCAACTCTGAAATTGGAGGAAACACACCTCCTTCTGACGAAGGCTACACCAAGTCAATCTGGCGGCGAGGCCGGCCGTCGGCGGCAAATCGGAGTAGGCGGATCGCGGGACGGCGAACGAATTCACAAGGCTCGCACAACTATAACCTGCGCTCACGCGCCACTCTCGCCACAACGCATTCAGGTACCGACCATTCGTGCAGCGGTAGCATTAGGGATAAACAAGGGACCATCGCTTTTACCATGGGCCGTGCAGGAGTCAAAAGAAAACTACCGAAGCGATGGGAGCAGATCAGAAAGTGGCTCTTGAAAGGACACGATGTCCGAAAGGCCTCGGAGGCATTCCCCAGTTTCTATGCTGACCTCGTCTCGCTGGTACCAGAGGAGGTTGATACCAGAGGAGCCGCCGCAGCAGGCCGAATCCCGATAGCCAAAGGAGAGGAGCCGGCGAAGAATACCTACGAGAGTGTATCTACCAGGTAAACGTCCACCAGTACCCCACCCACCGTCAGGACAGCTGGCCCTCTCGGGGACGCGAGTAGCCGCGAGGATGTCGTCTACGGTGGTACGGGTTTCACCCCTAACGTTCGCGCCAGTGCTTACCCGTCCGGTCGCGCCCACGCCGCAAAGCGCTCCGGTCATCACCCGGGCACCCCACCCCGCAGCTGAATCACCAAGAACATAGCGCACAAATGGAGTGGAACCACCAATTGTCGACCTCGTTGAGGAGACGGTCGTGTTGGACGAGAGCATACCTTCACCGACGCGTAGTGAAGACATGTCGGGAGTTAATGTTATACCGAGTGCATTCGAGGACGAACTACTGGCCGGCGCTGACATATCCATGGACGTCGAGGACTACAGCGGGTTCCACCATCTTCTCAACTACCATCGTACGAGTTCGCCGTAAGCAAAACACACTAAATCTCACAAACAACACCCGCGTATTTTGTTAACGAAAAAAAAAACACACACACAAAAAATGTATTTTGTCTATGTAAGAAATAAAAAGTGTCGTGGAATGGCCTAGGGTAATCATAGCAGGTGACGTCGACGCCGCAAAAAAAATTGATGTCCGCCCGGTCGCACGTCCGCCCTCACCTCATTGATTGCGCCGCCGACGTCACGCGCCCAAGTGGGAAGACGGACGACATTGCGGGGAATCCCCCGCGTTTACGACTAGTGTCGGAGAACACGTAGTTCAACGACCAAGCATGCCTGCGCCCTGGTCGTTATTCTGGGGATACCCCCGTCGCCGAACCAGGTGCGCTATCGCGAGGGTCCCTCCCTCGTGTGGCTCACAGGTTACTCCAGGGCCCTGACGTCCCTCTTCTCTCAAAAAGGGCATATCCATAAATTTGCCCCCTCCACAGGGTCCTACGAGGCCTATAAGAAGCTCGAGACGGACCATCAAGGAGTCAGTCCATCCCTCGTCGAGTTCCTCGACGGCAATACCTCGATCCGCCCTCCACACGGTCAACCGCGCTCAACCGCCGCCAGGCACTTGTGCGCTTCGGCCGTACTCTCAGCCTCTCCCGACGCTCGACCAGCTGCGCTCAACCGCCTCCAGGCACTTGTGCGCCGGGACCGGGTTCCTTTCCTTTCTTCTTTTCTCTTCAACTATTCTCCCCTTGCTACGGCCCGCTCCCGGGTACAACCTATATATACATAGACGATTTAGATTGTAATGCGAGACCACGCACACATGCCAAATGAATTAGAAGTATTGTTTATTTACCCGTGAACTCTCCTGCTCCTTACACCCGTGGCGGCGTCAAGCTGATTCAGACTCTCATTATTATTTTGCGTGAAATATTCAAGACATCATTGCAAGAGTTCGTCTGTACTCAAGTTCTCATAAATAGGTCTAATAGCTCTAAGAATTTCAGTAGGAAGTGTTGTATAGCTGCGTTTAAAAGAATCGCTCATCAAAATGATCAAAACAATCGCTCTCCAAGTAAACGCGCCGCACAATTGTCAAGCAGAATTACGAATATGTAAAAATCATATTTGCAACAACGAATGTTCAAATACTCACAACTTTGTCAATTTTTCTCCGATTAACTTGCAATTTCGACACAATATTCTTGAGATATAAAGCATTCATTTTAAAAAATAAAAAAAATGGCCAAAAAAAGTTTAAATACCTTATCCCCCCTTAATATTATACATCAAATTGACTGAATTAATACTGAAATAGTAAAAAACATTAAAATTTTTGTATATAATAATAAATAAATGATAGTATATGAAACAATAGAAAATTTATTAAAAATTATTATTTAATAAAATTTGCAGTTCAAACAAAAATTAATTTTTTACATTCGATATATTTTTGCTTTCAAATTATCTTTTTGTGAGCAAAATTTATATTTAAAAAGTACTTTTTCTATGTATGATTTGAGCGACGAGGTAGGTCCCTGACATATCGACTATAACTTGGGTTCATAGTAGCTCAAAATGTTCATAATTAATGCGTTTTTCTCCATAATTATTAGACTTAGTACAAACATGGATAGAACATAAAAAATTTGGTTAAATAGGATGTACAATTTTTGTTTAAACAATTTTTTTTCTAAACTCGAAATTATTTCCTAAAGCCTGGGTTTTATGAATTATTTAACATTTTTACAAAGTTTGGGTGCCTGGCGTTGCCAGATATAGATTAATTGACGCAACAGACGATCACTACGCTTTAAGGACATTGAAACGAATCATTTAAACTAATTTTCGGCCGACGATAAATATATGACATAAAAATGTTGCTGGCTACTAGACTAAAAACACAAAACATCTGGCGAATAAATAATTGTACAAGGTCAAGGTTTCAATCGAGAGAGTAGGGATCTAATAATCGGTGGCGAAGTTACAGGTTCGCAGTGTTACAACAAGCTGAGAAATAAAATCAGTCGCATTACTTAATTGTCTGATTTCGTATATATATATATATATATATACATATATATATATATATATATATATATATGTATATATTTGGAAATGATTCTGAATTCTCTCGAACAATTCCGACCAACAATTCCAACAACCTGACATCATTGTCACTGTCAACCATAAGTCAGGACGAAATAACTGATACTAAAGATTCTGATCTCTTTTCCTCTTAACTTCAGTCAAATTACAAATATCCTAGTTGACAGCTACGGCCAGGCAAATATTCCAGAAATAGCCAAAAAATATGCGCAAGACATCCCATCTCTAATATCCATGCTTCAAGAAATACAAAAACAAATAACAGATAAAAATCTTAGAAGCCGGATATTGAGAATAACAAAGCGGTTAAAGGAACCTCTTTACAGTGATCCCCAGAGCGAAACCAGCGCTCCTGAAATTGATTAATCATAAAAAATGGCTAAAAAATGGCTATTAATATCCAACACACCTATAAATACTTGAAAATTGCCTACTGGAATACTAGAAGTTTTAAAAAACTGCCAGAAATCGACATTTTTATATGTGAGAAGTCCTGGCTCTCTGAAAATGTAAGCGTGCACATTTCCGGGTTCCAGACTTTTCGACAGAACTGACTGCTATCAAGGGGCAGAGGAATTTTATTTTTAGTGCGTAACAACTTATCCTTTATAGAGTTAAAAAACATTAAATAGCCTAGTGAATCTGTCGAAATATGCGGTCTGCAATGGAATAATATTATTCCGCTGGTACAACTAGTAGCTTGTTATAGAACTCCCGGTTTCACTCTTAACACAATCAGTATGGAATATTGTTATTGAAAATATTGACGCGAATAAAACTGTTTAGTTGTACGAATGCCGAACTGCCACTATATGGACTCAAATGGCTCTCGTCTTGAAAATTCTATTAACAATAATAATAACTTAATACTCCTCAACCCAAATATAACTACGCACATTGATGTAGCTATAAATCTAGAATCAACTATTGATTTAGTCTTAAGTACTTCCAATATCTCTGATTTAATAAATATAAGTGTTATAGATGAAACCTGGGATTCAGATCATTACCCAATATTTATTAGTATCGACGTCGGAAAAAGTACATATATAAAAAAAGTTTTCAAATTATATGTAAAAGAACGGATTTGGTGAAGTTTACAGATAATATAAGTACAGTCTATAATGATTTTTTAACAAGCGACTATGAATCTCTCTCTCCACTTGAATAGTACAATTACTTCTTTGAAGCCGTAATAAGTTCTGTAAACTTCTCCAATCCAAAGAAAAAAAATAAACCTCATTCAATCCGAAATCCAGTACCCTGGTGGGACGCGGAGGCCGACAGGGCAAAAAAATTGCGTCGATCAACATATAAAAAATGGAGAGCTATTGCGGAAGTAAATGATTTAATAAAGTACAAAAATGTGCGGCTTTTGCGAGAAAACCCTTGAGAAAAACATGAACTTTATTTCAAACGAGGAAAGAAAAGACGTCTGTTCAAACGAAAGGACAACGCAAGACTAACTACAATACTCGAAATTGAAAACTCTGCAAGCCTTTGTGAGAAGCTTAAAATCTCTCGAAAAATATCAGACATCTAAACAATAAATTCATAAATCATTTCCCATGCAGGGCAGCAAAGACGCAGATCGTAATAAGACCTAGTGGACTCATATATTTAAATCCTTTTACGATACGGTCCAATATTTAGTTTCAAGTATTTTTTGCTTTATTATTTATAGAAGGCTAAAATAATCTAACACGCCCTTTCAAAAATTACTTGAGTAAATACAATAATATATAACTTAATTATATATACGACAGAAAATTATATCAGGTATGTGAATAAGTCTTTCCCGTTTTTTTTTCAAATTTTGAGCCTTTATTGTGAAAAAATGGTTACAAATGAATTATTGAAAGTATTGGCCATCGCTAGCTACAACTTTTTCCCATCTTTCTGGCAACATACGAATCCCGTTGCGAAAAAATTCGACCGGTTTGGCCTCTATCCAGTCATCCACCCATTTTTTGGCTTCCTCGTAGGAATGGAAGTGCTGGTCAGCCAGGCCATGCGTCACCGATCTGAAGAGTTGGTAATCAGACGGAGCAACGTCTGGACTATACGGCGGGTGGGGTAGGACTTCCCATTTGAGCGTTTCTAAGTATGTTTTCACCGGCGGTGCAACATGTGGGCGAGCATTGTCATGTTGCAAAATAACTTTGTCGTGCCTGTCGGAGTATTGTGGCCGTTTTTCTCGCAGTGCGCGGCTCAAACGCATCAATTGTCGTCGATAGACCTCGCCTGTGATCCTTTCATTCGGTTTCAGAAGCTCATAGTAAACCACACCTAGCTGGTCCCACCGTATACAAAGCATGAGCTTGGCGCCATGAATATTTGGCTTGGCCGTCGATGATGATGCATGGCCGGATAGTCCCCATGATTTTCTTCGCTTCGGATTATCGTAACGTATCCACTTTTCATCGCCAGTCACGATACGATGCAGAAAACCCTTTCTTTTATGTCGCTGAAGCAGCTGTTCGCAAGTGAAAAAACGCCGTTCGACGTCTCTCAGCTTCAGTTCGTACGGCACCCAATTTCCTTGCTTTTGGATCATTCCCATGGCTTTCAAACCCTTGGAAATGGTTGTTCGGTCAACTCCCAATGCTTCAGCAAGTTCTTCTTGCGTTTGACAAGAATCTTCATCAAGCAAAGTCGCCAATTCTCGATCTTCAAAGATTTGCGGCCGCCCGGAACGCTCCTTGTCTTCCACGTCGAAATCACCGCTTTTGAAGCGTCGAAACCATCCGCGAACACTTAAATCATCGACACAACCTTCTCCATAAGCCTCCTGAAGCAATCGATGCGTCTCGGCAGCAGATTTCTTCAAATTGAACCAATAAAGTGAAACTTCCCGCAAATGACGTCGACTCGGCTCAAATTTCGACATTTTCACGATATCAAAAATTTATGATGCGAAAAAATTTTAACTAATGTGTTAGTATGGAATTGTTGACATATGAATAAGCTTTGATTATGACATATGTAGCCATTGAATACTCGCACAGTATTGGTGGCGCCATCTCTTACAAAAAACGGGAAAGACTTATTCACACTCCTAATATAAGTTCGCATCGGACTCCGTCAAATAATAGATTAATAGAACGTTTTCTAACAAATTATTTGAATGAAACATACAGCTCCTGATCCAACGAGAGTGCACTACGTGACATATAAAGTACTACTCATTTCTAAAGAGAAGAAGAGAACGGAAGAGAACCACTTTGAAAATAGAAGAGAGCCGGAGAAAACTATGTGAGAGCCAAAAAGAATCAGCGAGGGCTCAGTGAGAGCCAAAGAAAACCAGTGAGAACCAAAAAGCAAATATCAACTTTTTGGTTTCGAAAATATTTAATTCTTATGAAAAATTACATTAGAAATCGAAAGTTACTTTTTTCTTTTTTTTAATCTGATGATTATTTTCCAAGATAATATAGATTTTAAATAAAAAACATTAAATTATTATGAAAAAGTAAATTTTAATCAAACTTCCTGCGGTCCACACCTGCGTGCAATAGAATTTATTAAAAAATATTTATCTCAAGAAAGCACAATTAGATATTATATCGCGAATATCTAAAAATTATCTAAAAATATATAATGAAATTGGACTTCTCTGGTTTATTTTATTAATTTTATAAGATTTAATTTAAATACATACATTTATTCTTATCAAATATTTACTTATGCAAAAATATGAATTTCTAATCAGCATTTTTAACACTCATTCCATTCGTTTTAAATTTATTTTGATTGATTTTTGATTATAAAAAAAAACGCAATTAATTTACATTACGATATTATTTACAAATTCACTTTTTTGAACCTCTATTAATTTTAAATACTATATATACGAGGGTGATTTGATAAGTCCGTGACTTTTAAATGAAAAAATAATTTATTTAAACAATTTTTTTTATTTTTCAATAGTTCTCTCCCAACTCGATAGATTTATTCCAGCGGTATTCAGTCTTTTTTTAAGCCTTCCAAAAAGTAACTTTTGTCGAAATCCTCAAAATAATCATTTGTGACAGTCATAATCTCTTCATTCTATGAAAATCTTTTACCACCAAGCCAAGTTTCCCTGTTTGGAAATAGAAAATAATCGGACGGTGCTTAATCTGAAGAATAAGGTGAGTGAGGAAGTAATTCGTAACGCAATTTTGTTAATTTGACTGTTGCTATAGCACTCGTGTGAGCTGGTGCGTTGTCGTGGTGGAAGAGCACTTTTTTCTTCATCAGATGGGGCCGCTTTTCCTTCAGTATGGCTTCAAATCTATTCTATAATGAAGCATAATACTGTCCTAATTTAATTGTACTTATGTCGACTGCCCATATACAAATTAATAAATTTTTTTTTATTGGCCTTACAGCCCAATCAATTGATTGGACTATAATACCAATAAAAAAATATTTATTAATAATACTGTCCTGTAATTGTTACACTTCTGTAGGTAATTGATTAGTATTATACCCCGTGAGTCCCAAAAAACTGTGGCCATGACTTTACCGGCTGATGGTACAGTTTTTGCTTTTTTCGGAGCAGTTTTTCCATGTTCAGTTCACATGTTTGACTGCCGTTTCGTTTCTGGCGTATAGTGATGAATCCATTTTTCGTCAATAGTAAGATAACGTCGCAAAAATTCGGCTGGATTACGCTGAAACATGTCCAAACATTGTTTAGATGCAACAATGCGTGACCGTTTATTGGCGACTGTGAGCAAACGCAGCACCCATCTTGCAGATAGTTTTCTCATATTCAAAAATTCATGCAAAATATGAAATACGCGTTCAGTCGAAATTCCTACAGTGTTACTCGTGTATCTTTAATCGACGATCTTCGAGTATCATATCGTGGATTTTATCGGCCATATCTTGATTAGTCAACTCTTTTGTATTTTTATATATTCAGTAAACCACTTGTGAACCATTCCATGTGATGAAGATGAGTTCTTATAATGTTTTTTAAGCTTTTCTTCAGTTTCCTTAATTGTTTTTCCACGCAGTAAGTAATGTTTAATTACTACTCGAAATTCTTTTTTTTTCATGCTTTTGTAAAACCAATGAAACGCTAGTCAAAGACTATCAAAATTTTTCTAACCAACGTATTGACTTGAAACTTTGTATACCTACTTGTATGAGATGATAGTCTCTTAGAGTAGTAAAATATTTATGATAACAACGCCACTTTTCAAGAAGTCACGGACTCATCAAACCACCCTCATAGATATAATTTTATAATTTCATGATTTTTATTTCTTTGAAAAATACGCTGAAAACTATTTTGAACCTAATCGGTTCGCAATGAGTCAATCCGAAGGTTATCCTCTGATTCGCAATCTAAAGTCTTAGCCACTAATGTACTATATATTGTCCGTGATATAGCTAAACTCTCTTCTGAATCATTGGTAACAATAATTGTTAATCCTATAAGCTTCAATGTTATGCTGTCTTTCAATTTTCTCTATCAATTCATTCCGGGCATTACAATTGTATATTTGTTAACGAATGCATAAACGAATGAATTTTTGAATAATTTTATTGATCATTATTATATGAATAAAATTTTTAAAATAATACATATATATACTCAGTCGTTCATTATAAATACCACACAAAAATCTTACGATACGATGAATTTAATCATGAAAACCATGAAGGATTCGTATCTTTTGTTTTCAACAGAATATATAAAAAAAATATTATAGATTTTACAAATGTTAATTGTATAATTTTTCTACTTTTACTATTACACATTTTTTAATGGAAATTATATTTCCTGATGCTAAATGGTAACTAAGAAAAATGATTTTTTTTACTGCGATAAGATTGCCGGTTTATATTAAAATTTTATAAACTCAGGATATATATTCGACATTCTATATATTCTTGCAGAATTTTTTAGATGTTAATGTGCTTGCATATAGCACACACACGCACACACACAGTATAGCTCTGCTGAGATTTGAATGATATTGTACAATATTTTCAAAACGACAAGGAGTCCGAACCTCTGAACGTTTTTGCTGAGTAACTTATAGGTTGCATCTATCGCTGAGCCTATCGCTGTACTTGTAATTATTTTGCTCAAAATTTATGTATTTATGTATTTTGGGTTGATGATTGCGAATACAATAAGCATCAGGGTTCTTTTCGAGGCGCAAACCATTGAGCCGGGAGCCCAAGAACCCAAATAGCCGCAGAGTTTTCGAGAGGGCTCATTATAATGCTTGTGCGCATGCGCAAGTGATAGTTGGTGCGTAGTAGAAAAGGATGGTTTAGTCAGAGATAATAAGGAGAAATCGCCGATGCCCATGTTAGACATTGCAGTAAAATTTTGACACTCAGCGCTACGGCGGTGAACGTTGGACTCCGTTCGTGCGATATTCCAGATGTTGGTTTTCGAGCTTGAGGGGAGACGGCGGTCAGTAGGGGGGGCGCCGAAACAATAGATGCAATAAAAGGAATTAACTGTGTCGAAATTCTTGAAGTGCGTATAGATTTTTTTGGCTGCGTGTGTAAGTGTGTATGTATGCATTTATATACACACGTATTTTCTAAAAAATTTAAATTCGCTACGTGGTGATGATCAAGGCTACGAAAAGGTATACCTGGGTATATATTTCTTCATTGACACCAGTGAATCCCATTTACTAAATCCCGTTGCCAAATTTTAAAGAAAAAAAAATATATATATATATATATATATATATATTTATATTTATATTTATATTTATATTTATGCATATATATATATACGTATTTTCTTAAAATTTTGAGTTTAAAACTTGATAATAAGATTGCGTTGAACTTAATAATAAGACTAATTTGATATAAAAAATTATACTTTCTGTAAATTTTTTATATAATAACAATCCTTACATTTTTATATAATAAATTTTATTTCATTGATATTTACATTATATCATGCATTCATTAAAATTAATCCAATAGTTATTAGAATACAAAAATTATTTATTTAAATTTATTTTCAAAACAGAAACATACATATTTAACACGAATGAATATTTTGTAATTTGGAGTAGACCAGATTTTTGAAACAAGCAATTAAGTTTATTTGAATAGCGAACATATATTTATTACATTACACTAAATAAAGTATTGGAAAGTAATAAATATTTCTTGAATTTTACTAAACAGAACTACATATACGTAAAAAATAAAGTTAAATAAATAAATATTTGAAAAACCATATATATACTCAAATATAACAAATATATTCAATTTTTGGAAAAGCTATTCAATATGAACAATTAAATAGCTAAAAAAATACTAGATAAATATTAGTAAATATTGATTAAAATGCAGTCAATAAATTTTTGTGACTGTATATTAAATAAATATTTTTTAGATGGTGAAATAACTTCCTTCAAATAAGAAAACCAGCATTTAAAAAGTTCCTTCATCAAGAACTTGTTCGCTTGAATTCAAATGATGTAAGATTGATATTTTACTATATGAGCTACAAAATAGGACATTTATTTTTTAGGGTGATAAATAATCTCTAGATTTAAGAAAATAATTTTTTGCGTGAAATTCGGCAATAAGAAAAAATATGAGGTAATCTAGGTAAGTAATTTCTTACTTTTTAGCTAATTTCGAGAAATCCATAACTCATTCGGTTTAGTTGAACGGATATTGTAAAATATCTAGCTTATATCGTTTTAATTCAAGCGAATAAGTTCTTGATAAAGGAATTTCTTAGATTCTGGTTTTCCTATTTTAAGCAACTTCTTTCACAATCTAAGAAAATAATTGTTTTAATTTTAATTTAAGAAATAATTCTTTATGCGCTACAAGGCACATAAATATTTACTTGATATTGGCAGATATTTTTTCAGTGATATATAATAATACAACAAATAATTGTTTTTCAGCTTCATATACCTAAGAAAATTACATTTAAGAAAATATTATCTAGATTATCTAGATTTGTTTAAGATAATATATATATATATATATATATATATATATATATATATATATATATATATATATATAATATCAAGAAGTTTTAAAATCATGGTTAATTTTTAAGAAATCTTTCAAAGTTTTTAAGTAAGCTATACGTTACTGAACTCTTCAGCAGCGATCTTTTGTTTTAGTCTTATTGTTGCATTACTCGTGATCGGTCCACATTTGATCATAGCAAATATTTTTTCAGTACTATAGAGTAATACAAAAAAGAATTATTTTTCAGCTTCATATACCTAAGCCATATACATTTAAGAAAATATTAGCGTAATTAATAAAGTGTTAGCTTGCGAATCCAAAGAATCCCGGATAGGTCGAAGTTTGAAATAAGTGTAATAAAAGTAAATTAACGTATAAATTGAAAAGAATTGAAGAAATTATTAGCTTAGTTTAAACTTTTGATTTTTAAAGTGAAGAAAATAATGCTTTGAATCAAGAAACTATGCACTACTTTTAAACAATTAACATACTTGAATTTTCATGTTTTTGAAAATAAAAACGTATTTCAAGTAATTATTGTTTTAAAGATAGGAATCGAGTTCTTCATTTTAAATTCAATTTCTTGAGTGAAGTATTGAAATTCTTAATCCAAATATATATTCACTTAATTTTGTCGGCTTGAATCAAATATCTAAATTTTTTTTATTCAAAATCTTCGGTTATTGATTCAAGAAAATATTTTCACCCATTTTCTAGAAAATCTTGACAAAAATCTAGGAGATATTTAATTAATTCAAGAATTTATTTCCCTGATTGTAAATTTGCAATTATTAGTCCAAGAAAATATTTTTTTTAGATAATAAAATATTTATTTAATTCCTAATATGTGTGCTCTGCTATTCAGAAAGTATAAGCTTTATTTTAGTAACTACTTACTTGGTTAAAGTTTATGTGATTACTTGGTTAAAGAAAATATTTACTTAGTACAGAACAATCGCATAAATTTCTTGAATCAAGTAATATTTATTTTTTATTAGAATTTTTCCAGTATATAATTTTAATGAATTATTTCGAAAAAACTGTTTCTTAAACTAAGAAAATTTTTTTTTAATTAATTCGATAATATTGTTCTTTTGATAGTATCAGAAAAATCTTTGACCACAGATTTGATCAATCTATAAAGTATTTTGGTCATTTACAAGTCTAGCTATTAGATTTTCTGAATTCGATGCATTACTTATTTGTTTTAATATAAAAACTTTCTGATTCAAAATTTTGTTTTCTTAGATTAAGAACATTGTTATAAAGAGTAAAAGTCTTGCCGTAATAAATTTAAACTTAAAATGCGACTACAAATCTAATGTTTAGCCGAAGGCGGGTTTCGACAATAAAATAATTTAAATTCACTTTAGAAATTACATATCCTCTCTAAAATTACTCCTTCTAAGTAAAAAGGGCTATTGAAGCGATTTAAGAAAAATCCCATGTACTAAATCACTGACCATCTGGCGACCATACACTTACGTACAGCCTGCATACTATAAGTTCCAGACACAATAATTCGATCCCAACCACGGGGCAGGTAGCATCTAAGTACGCGTCGTGGAAATCCACCCTCGCTAAGTATAGTACTGTCGGCATCGTGAGCCATTCACCGTTAACAACAGATAGTATTAGATAATAAAAAATAGTATAGATAATAAAAAACAATTTATTGCAATGCCAAATAGCATTGAACAATTGCAAAAATAAAGGGTCAATGTATAAACCCACAAAAAGAAAATTATTAACAGAAGACATCACCATTCCTTCTAATATAAAAAAAATTAAAAAAGAGAGGAATTTATAGCAGTGAAACACTCAGGCAATAAATCAAAAATTAATAAAAATGTTAATAACATTAATATTAAAGAAGCTAAACACATATTAAATAATGAAAGTATATATTATTTCAAGAGAAAACGCATTGTAGCTTAGCGTCGCACAGCATCGACGCCATTTTGGAGAACAAAATGGAGGACAAGCGTCATCAACATGAATCGGTAATAACCAGCAGCAATATCCAAGAGGGTGCGAACACGCATAATAAACCACCACCACTAATCGTAGAAAACATTACATCTAATGAACTAATAAAAAAATTAATAAATATGAATCTTAATTGCGAATTCGCAATCAAGAACATTAATCAAACTAAAATAAATATCATAACTAAAACCATGTCAGCATATATGATAGCAAAAAAAATTGAGTGACAACGGTGTACAAATCTACACGTTCATCCTTAAAATATTAAAACCGAAAATGAGAGGCTTAAATTCTCAGACCAACGAAAAGGAAGTATTTGAGGATTTAGTAAAGTTGAATCTGGAAAAAATGGTCATACTAAAGGTGAATGTTCTTAAAACCAGAAATGTGAATATTAGGAACTTCATAGTGCAGTGTACTCCTGAGAGTGGCATCAAAATGATTACAAACATAAAAATACTTATGTGGCAAGTAAACAAATGGGAACCGCTGAGAAGGAACCTAATAACACAATGTAAAAAATACCAGAGATTCGGGCATGTCACATCAAACTGCAACGTGCATTATTGACGCTACAAATGCCTTTCAAATCATAGTCCAGGAGAGTGTGCCATTAGTGAAAAAATTGATAGCAACGAGATACAATGCATCAATTGTGGAATGAAAGGTTGCCCAGCCAATTTCAAAGGTTGTCCGGTGTATCTAGCAAAATTAAAAGCACTCAAAAATACTCAAGACCAAGCAAAAACAAAGAAATATGAAAATCAAAAGGCTATATCAACTAAGATCTCAATACCACAGCTCAGGAGTAACGAGCACACAAGCAAACTCAGTATGGATGCAGGATCACCGACCCCAACATATGCAGACATCACAGCACCCAAAACAACACCAAAGGTGACAGCACAACCACCCATGCAGGAGTCACCTCAATTCAACGAGATTATTGGTATTGTTACTGAAAAAATAAACAGGGAGTTAATAACACTTTTTAATAACCTTAAACTAGAATTAATTGAAAAAATAAATAGAAATAGCAATAAAATTGACCTCCTAGCAGCACATTTAGACATTGATTTATGATGGAAACTAGAGACATTCTTAATAATAAACTCAAGTACATAGACACATTAAAAATTGCAGCAATAAATGTTAACTCCCTGATCACCCATAGTAAAAAATACTCGCTCTATCTATTCTTAAAAGAACATAAGCTGGACACAGTTGCTATAAGTGAAACAAAACTGAATAACTCCCATAAACTAGTATTAGATGAATGTATCATTTTAATAAAAAAAACAATTCCACACACCAATAGCTACAAACTATTGAATTTCAATAACTTAGAAACCTCTATCATAATAATTAATCTCTCAGATAATAAAAAACTGTACATTATAAGCGTCTATGCACCATATAATTATAAACACAAATCGAGCGAGGATCTTTTACATCTTTGTAACAAATTAAAACTAAATGATATAAATAACAAATTTGTTATAATAGGTGACTTCAATGTCAGACACGCCCCATTAGGCGATAAAACCTGTAACAATCAGGGGCTCGATTTAGTCCACTGGTTGGATAAATTAAAATTCAGAATTAGAGCAATAACTGCTGACTCACCCACATTTGTTAGATCTGAGGCGTTTCTTGATTTAGCACTAATAGATGAGGACATTATCACAATAGAAAAATATCTTAAGACCTCCAATTACGATAGTGATCATAAGGCGATTCAATTTACACTTATTATTAACACTCACATAACAATAAATGGCCAACCTGACAATAAATACATGATAAAACATATCAATTGGAATAAATTTAGAGAACACATCTGTAACAATTGTAATCTAGAAATAAATGAACATATAAATATGAGTAACACGGAAATTGAAAACTGTATTGATTTATTACAAAATCAAATAACCCATACAATTGATATACTGGCTCCAAAGGTTAAAGTATTTAACCAAACAAATAAATTAGTGACTAAAAAAATAACGAATCTCCGTAAAGATAAAAGTAAATTATTAACAATGATCCACAATCTAAAAACAAAAAATAATAAGAAACATACACAAGAAATAAATCAATTAAATATTACCTTAATAGATGTAAAAAATCAAATTAACGTTGAATTTAAAAAGCAAGCTAACAAAAATTGGTTAAAGGCAGTAAAAGAATGAAAATACAACGAATCTGCCAGTCTCTTCCCCAACCTTAATAAATTATTCAGGAATAATAAAAATAATAACATTGACCATCTTATTGTTAATAGCAATGAATGGAATAATCTAAAACAACACAATAAAAAATTAACTCATATCGATACAAATGACTTAAAAGTACTTAATGACAACACATTCTATATTAATAATCCTAAAATTATTTCAATCATCATAGGCACGCATTTTCACAAAATAAACTCACACAAAATCTAGTATTACACAATGAAATCAACTCAACTTTAAAGGACCTAAAAAGAACATTCGAGTCACTTCCACCATTAACACAGTTTAACAAAAATAATCCAGCATCTAACCCAACAAAGAATGATTCTAATGTATTCACTAATTATAACAAAACAATAAAACTATTTCAAAATATGAGAAAGAAAACTTCCTTTGGGGCCGACAAAATCCCCAATATAGTCTTAAAAAACTTGCCTCACAAGACAATTAAAATATACTGCATTTTATTTAACAATTTAATTAATAATAGTTACTTCCCTAAGCAATGGAAACTGGCCCGCACAATCATATTGAAAAAAAAAACAACCAAGCGAACACACTAGATAACTCAAGGCCAATTAGTTTATTACCAGCAATAAGCAAAATATTTGAAAGAATACTAAATAACAATATTGTAAAACACTGTAACAACAATAACATTATACCAGCAAATCAATTCAGATTCAAAAAAAAAAAAAAAAACATTCTACCACACATGCGATTAATCTACTACTGACTAAATTAACAAACATTTAGCACACAATGAGGTTATAGGCGCATGCCTCGTAGATCTCAAAAAAGCATTCGACACTATTTGGTTAGAAGCACTAGTTTATAAAATCAATAACTATAAATTCCCACTACACATAACCAAACTCATTTACAATATGATAACACATAAACAATTTCGCATAGTATACAACTTTAAAGATTCCGCAGAAATCTATACAATCACCAGAGGATTGCAACAAGGTACTGTAAATTTCCCCACTCTATTCAACATTTTTAACAGCGATATTTTACATACAGAAAACTTCGAGAACAGTAGCAATGCATACAGAATAGCATTTGCTGATGATCTCATCATATACACAGCAAACAAAACAATATTCGGAATTCAATCAAAACTACAATCGATATATAACGAAGTTAAAGATTACTATATTAAGTGGAATTTAGAGATTAACCCGATTAAATATGAAACTATACTGTTCCGCAACCCAATCAACAACAGGACACCAAAAAATATCAAAAGTAATTGGAGGTCTATCGAAATCAAAGACAACAACGTTAGTATGTGATGACTTACTACGATTTAACGAACATGTCAATATACAACTAAATAAGTCAAACATTATTTTCAAAAAATTACACATTTTCTTTTCCCCACTAAATCAAAAAGCCAAAATTATAACCTACCTAAGCTTATTAAGATCAATAATTACCTATTCCTGTCCTATCTGGTTTAATATTAATCCGAATTTAATGGAAAAAATAAGAATTTTTGAAAGAAAAATATGTAGATGTTGCCTAAATCTATATAGAAATTACTCAGATCCACTTAAAAAAAGAATATCTAACATAACACTGTAAAAAAGCAGAAATAATTAGAATAGATATTTTTATCATAAAACTAATCAGAAAATATTTCAAATCAATAAATTCTGTAGATAACCAATTGATTAAGAACATATACAATACTAACAGATTGTACTCGTTAGAAAGAATAAATAATGGTTTCGCTACGGTAAATGACTTTAAGTTCCTAGATGAAAATAACTATGTATCGAATCAAAGTAGTTGCCCTGTACTATACCATATTCTTAGGAGAAATAATAACAAAAAAATATATCAATATATAAACAGCACGGTATTAAGATTCACAACAGACATCACAGAAAAAGATAGGAAAACTATGCTTCGATTCGAATACATCTAAATGCATACACAGTGAACTGGAAACTATTAATATAATTTAAGTGTATCATTATGATAATAATTATTCTTATCTTATTACTTATATTATCTCTTATATATTACTATAGATATATTATTTATTGTATCTCTTTTTTGTTTTTTGTTTTTATTTATTTTATTTTATTTATCTCCAATTGTTTTTTTTTCTTTCTTACTCTTCCCAAAATACAATATTAGTAAAGTTAGTTTTTTTTCTTCCTATGTCTATGCATAGATAAAATTTTTCTAACGTCACATCACAATGTGTAACTTGACCGTAAGATGCAACAAGAATATGTAAATAACTAAATATGTAACAACTTTGGTACAAAAAACATTACAATGAGCGTGGTCCTCACCACCATTTTGTAAAAAAAAAAGATATGTAAATCCTGGTTTTGTTATGTTTTACCCATTCTGTAAATGTAAATAATTTTTGTCATCAATAAAAGCATTTAAAAAAAAAAAAAGGTCCAGGCACAATTCATGTCGAAGGTCAGCCAGGTATACAACCCTAGAAAGGGTCGTGCTCGGACCAAGGAGCGCGACGCCGTGGGCAGACCAGCCGATCGCGTGCATACTTGAGACAAGCAGGACGGACTTGATCTCACAGAAATACAAAATAATACAAAAGACAAAACATTTACCGTGTCATAATAGTATATAATTATTTCTCCGATAAATTATAATTTATAATTTCTACTTTCTATCCAATTAATATCCTTGTTAATGTATTTATACGTATTTATATTAAACACAACGTGTTTATTCTTTATTCCTGTCATCAATATTAAACACGTCAACATTGATCCTTTCAGCTGGATACATACATTCTGTAATACAGTGCCCGTACTAGACTTTGGAGAAGTAGTGAGTTTCAAGTGACATTTCTGCTCTACATACATTAGTGACTTTCTACATACTGCTCTACATACAAATTGACATTAGTCAATTTGCGATTATGGAAGCACTTAAAAGAAAACGCGCTAATATTAAAGGGGCATTGATACGATTTATTACGCGACTGAATTCGGATGACAACTCTAGGGTCGCAAAATTGAAGGTATCATTAGAACGGGCAGAACCGCTTTTTGATAAATTTGATCAAATTCAATCCGAGATCGATGCGTTGCTTTATAAAAGTCATGTGATAAGGACGTGATAGCGGCACAGAGTGACGAACGTTACTTCTTTGAAGAGAATTATCTTGACGCTATTTCAAGAGCTCGTGAAATAATAGAGAAGGCTAAACGAGCGGAAACTACTAACAACACATCAACGCGAGATAACACTAGTTTAATAGATAATAATTTACTTTCTCGTGTACGTGGAATTAGTCTACCTAAAATATCCCTTCCTATTTTCGATGGTTCATACAGCGATTGGGTAAAGTTTCGCAATATCTTTGAATCAATGATACACAAAAACAATACATTCAACGATATTTAAAGGTTCCATTACTTAAATTCAGCGTTAAGGGAGAAGCAGCACAGTCTATCGCAGCATATGGAATATCGGATCCTGTCATCTACATTGAACACGTCAGCAAACATATTTATTTATATATGTATTGCGTAACTTTGTGTTATATATACTGTATAAAAACAATTAAATAATAATTTCTAGAAAATATTAGTCTGATTCTGTAAAGCCTTTTTTAGAGAATCAAAAGTATTGTGTTCAGGTATATGATTACTAAATTTAAGACAGTCAGGTTCTCCATTTTAATTTTGATCAGCTTGTTTTAAAAAAACGTTTTCTAGAAAATAAAAAGACTTATTTTCAGATAATGATGAGCTAAATTTAAGTAATTAAAACATTATAATAAAATAAATATTTACTTGACTGGATTTCCGTTCTTAAGAAAATCTATTCTCTTGGTTTAAGAAAATCGTACTTCAATTCTTAGAAATTTTTCCTGAATGTAAGTTAATATTTCCATCGCCTTCAAATTTTGAATACGTAGTCTATACGGTCATGATTAGATGATAGGATATTTTTTACTGCAAATTTAACAAAAAAAAAAAAAAAAAAAATGCTGGCAACATAGCTAGTTGCATGTATATCGGTAGATTACCTGCTAGGCCTCGTACAACATGCGTGCAGATGGACAGGTAATAAGCAGTGAGAGCAGGTGAAGGAAAAAAAGAGACGAAACAGTAAAGAGGAAACACGCAGATACATGCAGATACATGGTATGGCAACACCCACCAACCTCGAGTGGTGGGTGTTGCCAACCTTTAATTTCCTTCGGCGTTAACCCCTTCAAATAAAAGTATTTGATGACAGCACGATTTTCCAGCTTTTCCATTTTTACGAAAAACACAGAGGTGTCTTGTTCAGCGTGCTCTCAAACCTAAACTAACATGGCGATCGGACTGAAACTATAGCTACAAGCTATCTAAGGATGGTACTATAGAACGCCACCTCAAGGTAGGCCTAGTGGCGCCATCTTTTGGTCAGGCCGGAAACTTATCAATCCACCCTCGTATTATACCATTATATTACTTGTAATAATGCTTAATACAAAACTATTTTATTATACTAGGATTCAAAAAAAGTTTTGTGCAAAAAACTTTTATTATTAGGAGTGTGAATAAGTCTTTCCCGTTTTTTGTAAGAGATGGCGCCACCAATACTGTGCGAGTATTCAATAGTTACATATGTCATAATCAAAGCTTATTCATATGTCAACAATTCCATACTAACACATTAGTTAAAATTTTTTCGCATCATAAATTTTTGATATCGTGAAAATGTCGAAATTTGAGCCGAGTCGACGTCATTTGCGGGAAGTTTCACTTTATTGGTTCAATTTGAAGAAATCTGTTGCCGAGACGCATCGATTGCTTCAGGAGGCTTATGGAGAAGGTTGTGTCGATGATTCAAGTGTTCGCGGATGGTTTCGACGCTTCAAAAGCGGTGATTTCGACGTGGAAGACAAGGAGCGTTCCGGGCGGCCGCAAATCTTTGAAGATTGAGAATTGGCGACTTTGCTCGATGAAGATTCTTGTCAAACGCAAGAAGAACTTGCTGAAGCATTGGGAGTTGACCGAACAACCATTTCCAAGCGTTTGAAAGCCATGGGAATGATCCAAAAGCAAGGAAATTGGGTGCCGTACGAACTGAAGCTGAGAGACGTCGAACGGCGTTTTTTCACTTGCGAACAGCTGCTTCAGCGACATAAAAGAAAGGGTTTTCTGCATCGTATCGTGACTGGCGATGAAAAGTGGATACGTTACGATAATCCGAAGCGAAGAAAATCATGGGGACTACCCGGCCATGCATCATCATCGACGGCCAAGCCAAATATTCATGGCGCCAAGCTCATGCTCTGTATATGGTGGGACCAGCTAGATGTGGTTTACTATGAGCTTCTGAAACCGAATGAAAGGATCACAGGCGAGGTCTATCGACGACAATTGATGCGTTTGAGCCGCGCACTGCGAGAAAAACGGCCACAATACTCCGACAGGCACGACAAAGTTCTTTTGCAACATGACAATGCTCGCCCACATGTTGCACCGCCGGTGAAAACATACTTAGAAACGCTCAAATGGGAAGTCCTACCCCACCCGCCGTATAGTCCAGACGTTGCTCCGTCTGATTACCAACTCTTCAGATCGGTGACGCATGGCCTGGCTGACCAGCACTTCCATTCCTACGAGGAAGCCAAAAAATGGGTGGATGACTGGATAGAGGCCAAACCGGTCGAATTTTTTCGCAACGGGATTCGTATGTTGCCAGAAAGATGGGAAAAAGTTGTAGCTAGCGATGGCCAATACTTTCAATAATTCATTTGTAACCATTTTTTCACAATAAAGGCTCAAAATTTGATAAAAAACGGGAAAGACTTATTCACATACCTGATATATTAAAGTTTTTATGTAGTGAATTTTTTTTCATTATGTTTCTATTTTGCATAAATTTCGGCAATAAATAAGTAAATTATACCTATTCTGCTATTTTTACGTGGTACAACAGTACCACGAAGTTGAGTTTGGATATGTAATATTAACAAATTGAGAAAATGAAGGAAGAGGTTAATTTTCAATAATTTTATTATAAAATGAAAGTATAAAGATAAAATTTATTGGCTTATTTTGTATCTTGTTTTGTACACTCTTAATTCTTCTCGATACAGTGATAATGGCAGGTTTTTACTTGAAATTTTTTTTGACAAATATAACAAAGATTTTTAAAAATTTCGTAGATTTACCCTACAATCTCGAACTTCAAATGGATTAGCTCAGACTAAATTTATTGCATCTATTTCTAACCTATTCAGTTTCCACTACACTTTGCAATCTGATTTGAAAGTGAATTAATAAAAATATGGATTGTTACAATTTGGAAACATTCATAATTGAATTGTCGAAATAATTGTAGCATGCCCGTTCTTCAACTGAAATCGATTAAAAAAAAAAACTATTTTACTTTGATATTGATACCTAAGAAATCTACTGATCTACTTTTACAAACGATGTGACTGTACCAGAAGTTATCAAATATTTTCAAAATATGTAAGTTATGTAGTGCGCGACCCACGCTGCACTTCCGATTCCCGCACTAGTAGATAAATTAACTTTACAAATGATTGGCTTAGCCATTAAAACAATTTATAAATATTTTACCTTTAGAGTATCGCCTTTGTTCTTTATTCGCTTATCTAAAAAATCTATTTTTTTTAAATATTGTACCTATGTTAGATCAGCAATTATTGAATATGCAAGAACAAATGCTCGTATATATTTTTCAATTTTAATATTCATTATATTATAATATGATGGCTTGGATACGTGTATCAATTAGGTTTATGAGGATCATTAAAAGGCTTCTTTAATTATCAAAATTGATTTTCCTAGTACTGGGAGATGGGATTGAGGAGTATAACGTGGATCCCGGACCGGAACGCAGTATAACTTGAACGCAAAAATATTTCATAATTTTTGATCGAATAGAGACCACATCTTTTTTACAAATAGATTTTGTAGATGAGAACAGAAGAAAATACTATCACAATCGATTTCAGTTTGGTATGGCTGTTATAATTCTTTAACAATGTAATTTATACCTTAAGATTTTTAACTATTAACATTTTTTTTGTAATTTAAATTCGCTTTCGAAGATTACATAACAAAGCATAAAAATGAAAATAGGGCAGCATTGATGCGATTAATGTAGTTTGAGACAATCAACTCTAAGTATAAAGGTTTTAATATATCTTCCAATTTTTCAAAATTCATAGATAGATATGTTTGAAAAAAATTTTATATATTTATAAATTATATTTTGTATTGCTTTAAAATGACTTTACATTAATCATTTAAAAGCTCTTTTCTATCATGTATTGTATTTATAAAATGACAATTATTTCCTAATTATATTTATAGTCAATTACACATAAATATGGGATTTTTAAAAAGAAGTGAAATGTTTTAAAATTACCTTATACAAAATATATACGTGTACTGTGTATTAAAGTCATTTAAAAGCTCTTGTCTATAATATATTGTATTTATATAAATGATATATCGTTCTCTAATTAAAATTCACAATTCCATGTAAATATTCTTCATTCTTAAAATAGAGGTAAGATCAAAGATAGGGGGAAAAATGATATTTCATGATTATATTTATTTATTTTTAATTTAAACAAAAGAAAGTATTGAAATCCATGTTTGCATAGTCAAGTACATGTAAATATAGTACTTATTGAGTAAATTTCGAAATTATTACTTATCATCCTTTAATACAAAATTGCTTATTAAAAATGTGCCTATGCACTCGCTTATGTATAACCCGTGTAGAAATTTATTCTCGAATCTAACTAGTATCAGGTGAGTTTTCCTTATCAAATGTTCGGACCTAGAAGGGAAATCTAGTCTGATCCTAGTTCCGATTTGTCCCACTTTTAATAACATTTTATACAGGAAACGAGCTTAGATTTTGGTAGGAATAACAAGCTAGAAACTAGACAGAATCTAGTCAGAAAAATTAGAAATTAAGACGATTTATAAATTATTCTAATTTTGTTTCCTCGATCAAGTGAATAATTTTTTGACTCTTTAATATTTATTTATTTAAAATAAAAAAATATATTTACGTATTTAGGTGACGCTTACCATTTAATTAGCATTCATAAATTATTTTCTATATGCCTATTACGTATTAAGATTTATAATAACAATTAATAATTATTAATATATTTTTTATACATTAATTATTGTAAATTTTAATGTTAAACACCTCTGTTGAACGTATAATATTTTATTCGATGAAAAAAATTCCGACCTCCGCTGAGTATCGAACCCACGACCCTACGATTCGCAAGCTAACGCATTATTCACTATGCTAAAACGCAATATACGATTACCATACTATACTTGCATATAAGCGTACAGCACTTAAGATAATATAATAATTTTATAAACACAAGATAAAACACACACGCGCGCGCATATATATATATATATATATATATATATATAATATTCGTACACATAAGGTCTTGATTAGAAAAGACGTCGTTCTTTCCAATATTAGAAAAAGTTGAGAAAATCTAACTAGAATCAAAATAGAAAGTTTAACCATTTCCTGAATTCTCCTACTTGGCAGATTCCGCCTAGAAAAACGCCATTCTTTCCAAAATAGGGAGAAGTGAAGGAAATCTGACTAGATCCAAGATAGAAGGCCTGATAATTTCCTTAAGTTTTCTATTTGTAAAATTTTGACTAGTGAAAACACGTATTTCTTTCTAATATCAATAAAAGATAAGAAAATCTGAATAAAGTCAAAAAAGTAATAATTAATATAAGACGAATATTAGATGATCGAAGGGAAATCTAACTCGGATCTGGCGAGATTTACCTACATGAGGAAATCATCAGTAATACCGACTAGGATCTAGCCCGAACTAGGGATATACCGAGTATATTTCTGCACGGGAACGTGGGAAAACAGTACTGTGAAAATATAATTTAAAAACTATTTTGACATGTACTTGCGAACCCGTCTTTGAAAAATCTTTTTGGTAAACAAGAGAATTGTAGATACGAAATTGTTTCATTCTTTCCCCCAAAATACCTACCCACATAAAATTACACTGGAGTGCTGTTCACTCTGTAATATCATTGGACTCTTTTACACAAGTCATTTGACAACCATTTAAAATCAGTTTAAATCACTTGCAATAGCCGATATCATTTATGAAGAAAATCATTTGAAATAATTTAGAAATCAGTTGAAAACCAGTTTTCAGCTTCAATAAATTGTACTTTCCATAAAATCACAATCTTGCGAAAATACCGAAAATTTCTCTGTAATTATATAATGTAACGAAAACGATTATTGGCTATTAAGCAAAGATCATAGTGATCTTAGAAGTGATATATTACATCAAATAGAAGATAGTGAAATACAAAAATTTTAAAAAATTATATAAATTTATTTACTGATACTAAATTATTTTATAAAAAACAATATAACGAAATATATGTGAAAAATTGATGCATATTTAAAACAAACATTACTGAAATCATCTTTGTTTCGAAATTTCACTAAACTTACCGATAAAATTTGAAACATTCAAGTAATTATCAATTAATATAGGTAGGAATTCTAAAAACATGGTGTTGTACTATTAGTGTAGACCAATAGATAATCCTAATAATTTTATGTACCGAATTATGTGCTATTTATCTATTATTTGTTGATTATAAATCCATATTAATGAAGTTGTAGTAGATTTAAGTTTCTTTAATAAAATAAAACATTTATGTTGATAAAAATATATTAAATTATTCCATGTATTTTCGCAAACATTCGTAAATATTCAGTCTACAATTAATTAATTTTAATTTATTCAACGGATTGGGAGCTCTATTTTATTTTGCGTACTATTCTGCAAAAGATACTATTGCTCAAGATTTTTTAACCATTTAAATTATCATAAACTTTTTAAAGATTGACCGGCAAAAACATGCCAAAATAATTTGTAAATTATATTTTCATAGTACTGTAACCCAACGTTAGAAATAAGTGAGTGCATATATACATTTTTAATAAACAACTTTTTTAGTAAATACGCATACGTAATAATTTCGAAACTTCCTTGAATTGATACTTATGTATAATTTACTTCACTATGTAAAAATTGATTTCAATCCTTTTTTTTTGTTTAAATTTGAAATAATTGAATATAATTCTGAAATTTCATGTAATTACTATCTTAGACAGTAAATTTTTGTATGATTGAAGAATATTTACGTGTAACTGTAATTCTAATTAGGAAAAAATATCATTTACATAAATACAATTCATGATAGAGAAGAGCTTTCAAATGATTCTAATATACAACACACGTATATATGTTGTATAAGGTAATTTTAAAAATTAATAAATATTTTTTCATTGGCCTTGCAGTCCAATCAAATTAATCGAAAACAATACGTAACAATTTCAATACATATCAATACATAGTCCCTGATGAGGAGCCGTAGCGAGCTCAAAACGTTGGACTGGATCTTCAATTAGGTAAGGGTGTTGGGGACAATCAGACTGCACTTTACTATTAAAATTTTTTTCAGCTAATATTTTATTTTCACATTAGTCTACGGGGGGTGACTGTGCAAGGACAGTCTGACTGTTATTATAATTTTTAATTTAATTTTTATTTTTATTATTTTTGTATATTGATGTATTAATGTTAATTTAGATATGTATTGATATTGTTTTATTGATATTGATATTAGTTACGTATTGTTTTCGATTGATTTGATTGGACTGTAAGACCAATGAAACAATATTTATTAATTTGTATATAAGCAGTCAACAAAAATACAATTAAAGTAATTTAAAAAAGATTTCCCTTCTTTTTAAGAATCCCATATTTATGTGTAATTGACTATTAATATAATTAAGAAACAATTTTCATTTTATAAATACAATACATGATAGAGAAGAGGTTTTAAATGATTAGAATGTCCAATACATCATACTTGCCTATATTTGCCTTATTTTATATTTTTGTATAAAGTAATTTTAAATATGATTTATTAGCCTTAAAAAATATTTTTAAAAACTTGTTTTTTAATATTGTAGAATTCAGTGAAACATAAAAAGAAACTGCAGTATGCGCAGTATGTTAATTCTATTAGGCAGTCATTTCCGCAATCTTAAAGTATGGAAAAGTATACTGTATATTATATGAAATTCAAAATAATTATTTTTACATATTACCCCTGATTAGATTATATTCAATATTTTATAGAAAATTAATATTAAAAAAAATATATTTACCATATTTAAGTAAACATTTAGGTAATTGTATTGGGTCAACCATTTATTGAAATAAACAAAAAACTTTCATTGTATGCGTTTCCAAAGGGAATAATTAGTATTTTTTATTTAAACAAATTATTTTTAGACATTTGAAGAAAAAGTTGAATTTTGAAATAAATATTATTCAAATAAATAGAATGAAAGAAAAAATATAAATTGAAAGTATGGAAATCACGAGATATTTTCTTCTTGAAGTTGGATGTTATAAATGTCAAAATACTTACGAAAAAACTTGAGAAATTGAGATGAGATAAAAAATGATGAAGGAACCGGAAGGAACCTTTAACAGAAAAATATCGATACTGATAAAAAAGGTGTTGAAGGTAATTTTCCCTTGATACTTAGTGTACGACAATGAAGTGCTGAAAGCCGCTGAAAGAAGACTGAAACTCGGACTGAAAGTTAAGGATAACTATCAGCTTGACCTTCAGGATAACGGTTAATAAGTTGACGGTACTGTAAGTTACTGTTATTAATTTTTCTATAATGAAACATTCGACGAAACATTACGTTTGCTTTCATTATAGAAATTATTAAGAGATAATATGCATATATATATATATTATATATATATATGTATATATATATTTATATATATATATATATATATATATATATATATATATATATGTATATATATATTTATATATATATATATATATATATATATGATAAATATTTTATTATGTCCAGGTTTTCACTTTGCCTCCGAAACTTCCATCTTTGGGTCTACACTGATCCTTTGCAGATATAGTCCAGGTAGTTTTTTTTTAAATATGTTTATTAACCAAAATATGAAATAATATTACAAGATTGTCTATCCTCAATAAACAAAGGAGCGCGGTTACAATATTTTGAGACAATAAGTGCCGTTAACGGGACGACAAAGCGTAGTCATACATTATGTTTTGCATTGTTATATCATTATAGAACATATCATATACTTATATTTTAAAATTGCTTGAGGAAGCACTTTTACACAATATATTAGGCTTTATATATGTTATAAAAATTTGGGGAAAAACTTAACAAAGCGATCAGGTTATTTTTGATTTAATAATAAAGGATGAGGGAAAGGATTTGGTGATAGGAGGGAACGGGTTTATTTACAAATATATATGAGTTATACAACGGTTTAGAAAATGTACATCGAGTTCATTAGCATACAAGAAATTATACAGCAATTATTTTTCATTTTTGAGAGTCGACCAATATTTTTTTGTATTTTGTCTATGCTTATCAGTTATATCTCGCATTGGGAGAGACGAGCTGTATCTCCATTCCATATTATTGTTGTGCTTTTGAATGTTTTCGTCGTATAAAATTGTTTTTGTACCAGTTCGTCTTTTTATGTGATAGATTGCGGGTATATTATTCTTATCTTGGAGAAGTTTCTTTTCATCTAGATATATAAAAGCTTCCGGCGGAATTAGGCCTGTTATTAGAGTGAATTTGTAGTATAATTCATTCGGAAATAGCACCCCGAAGATTAAACTATTTTCTTTTATGTTTGTCGCTTGTGCGAAGTGATTTCTATTTAATTTTAAGATGTGACAATCAATGCGGCGAATTTTAGCTAGATCATAGAATTGTTTATTACGTATATATTTTTTATAATTACTTTGTGCAGAACAGTACGTATTAAGGCAGGATTTTAAGCATCTTCTTTCAAAAATTCTTATTTTTTCCATCATTGAGACAGAAATGTTAAACCAGATGGGGCACCCATAGGTTAAAATAGGTATGATAAAGGATTGGTAACATATGATTTTGACTTTACTATCGAGATGTTTTGAATAACATAAACGTTTTATTTTCCAAAATGCATTTTTTGCTTTACACAGTTGAATTAATATGCGCTGTTTGTAGCTTATTTTCTCATCTATATTAATTCCACGGTAGCGTACGCAGTTTCTGTGGGGAATCAATTCACCCACGTCAAGTTTTTCTCTTATGTGAAAGTTTTGACAATTCACTCTTTGCGTGCGTCAGAGTGCACTCAGGTTTGGTCGAAAGAGAATAGTTTCACATTTTGAAATATTTATTTTTAATTTCCAGGATTTATAATAATCGTTTATTTTTTCAAATAATTCTTGAAGCTCGGATTCGATTTTTTTAATTTTTCGTCCTGTGACATATATTATTAAATCGTCGGCAAAATCTATAAATTTTTTATGTGTTGTAGCATTTAGATTGAATAGATTTAGTATGTCGCTATTATATGTGTTGCAGAGTATTGGCGAGTTTACTGTTCCTTGCTGTAAGTCATTCTTAATGTAACATATTTTAGTTGCAGTGTATAAACCATTCGTCATAACAAAACATTTGTTAGATATCATATTCCAGACTGTTTTAATTAGGTATTTGGAAAAATTTTTCACGATCATTTTGTATATGAGACCAGACGTCCATACAATATCAAAAGCCTTTTCAAGGTCTATTAGGCACGCAGCTACACGGTATCGTGAATTTAGAGCCCAACAGATGTCCGAGGTCGGTTTATTTATTGCGTCTATTGTGGAGTGCTTATGACGGAAGTCAAATTGATTTTCGGGGATGATGTTAAATTTTGTACAGAAAGAGCTTAAACACATGTTAATTACTACTTCAAACACATTGCTTATGTTCGGTAGAAGGCTTATGGGGGCGCAAATTAGATGGCGAGGAACTATCCTTATCTTTTTTAGAAATTGCTATGAGTTTAGCTTTTTTACACTGTTCGCGGAAATACATGTTATTTAGTGCGTTGTTAAAGAGTACCATATAATACCATTTAATTTTATCAGGAAGATGTTTTAAAATCACGTTGAGAATACCATCGAAGCTTGACGATTTTTTACTATTTAGTTTTGAAAAGATTGTTTTAATTTGGGAGAAGATTGTGAAGTAATTGATTTCTGTATCGGGTTGTTGCAGGTTATCGGCATTGTTTTTGTTGGCGAATATACTAACTGTTTTATCCACTTCCAGATCATGGTCTATTTCTTCAATAGGTTTAGCATGCTATATCTTTTTTGATTTGACATGATCGAGTTTACATCGATTACTATTATTTTCAAGTGTTTTAGATCTGTGTAATTTGTATTATGCTGTTTAATTATGGAAAAATTATTTAAATTAGACATCTTCAATGTTGTTGAGGGTGCTAAAAATTGAATCTATTCTTTTATCTTGTCTATTTATTATTTCTTTTAAACAGTTAAGTTGAATTTGTTGGTCATTTAAGACTTTTAAAATGCTCTTTTTAAATTCTTCTATGATATTTATTATATTTATTTCTGGTAAAGAGTTAGGATTAAAGTTTGACTGGCCTTTTTCATCAGTTTTTGGCGATTTCTTCTGAAAATTAATGGGGGACACGCTCCTAGTTTTATCACGTCCGTAAATTTAAGCTCCGGGATGACTTTGTGACTTTGTGCAATTCTGTTGTTTTTTATTTCTTTAGATTTATTAATTTTATCTGTGTATTTTTACGGAGTTCTATAAGTTTAGGGCAGTCTCTGTACAGTCCAGGGTGTCTATAACTTTTAAAGATTACACAATAAATTTCATTTTTATTAATGTCGGTTTTTTTTTATATTTTGCACTCACTCGGACTGTGAGCCTCGGCGCACTTTACGTAGCGGTGTTACGGTTTTGGGACGTATGTCCTAGGAGTTGGCATTTGTGGCATTGTGTTACGCCGAATTTTTTAATTTTTGCCCATCTGTTAATGTTACTTTGGAAAGATACCTGAACTATAAAGATAGGGAGGAGTGAGCCATTTGCTAATGAATTTTTTGTCGAAAATCGCGAAACTTTAGTGAACTTAACGTCGGACATCTGAAGCGCATTTAGTTCGTCTAAGATATTCGATTCCGATATATTTTCATCTAAGCCTTTTAAAAGACAAGTTTGTAGTTTGTCAGTTTTAGGCGTGAAAGTGTAGAATTCTGTTTCAGCTTCTATTAATATTTTTTTTGCTTTGTTATAATCCGGCAGGTTTTTCATATATAAAATATGTTTATCATTATGGACTCTTTTAATGTAAAAATTTTGTATGTTCAAGAGGTTTTCTCTTTACTTTACCGTATCCTTAGGCGTTTAGTGTAAAATAGTGATGGGGGGGGGGGGGAGTTTTAATCCTATTACTAGCCTGCGCAGTTTCAGCTACTTGATTGGCGATGTTTCGGCCCTTATATTTAGGTTGGGTCCTTGATGCTGCGGTGGGCTGCTTTTGGGTCGATCGTGCTTCCCTAGTTGTATTGGTGTCAGGCAGCCCGCTCCGTTTTCCTAAAGGTGCTTTATATGCTGGGGATTTAATAATCGTACATTTGGTCACGTCCATTCTATTTTTTTCATTTTTTGTATGGATTACGTCTATAATATTAGACCCGACGATCTCCATATCATCGTCTTGTTAGGTTAAGTCCAGTGTGTTTTATCGATTGACTGTATCAAAATTATCTTTTTTTTGCAGCATGTATGATTTGGCGAGGCGCTGGAACTTTGGGTGTTCCTTTTTGTAACATTCGAGCTTACATTATTTAAGACCAGGATCGATGGTTTAAACTTTAAAAATTGTGTGCTTTGAGTTTTTGCGCGACGTTTTCGATGTTTGCTGCTATGCGTTTAAATGTTTTTTTTCATTTTTGGATTTAGCGTATTTAGGGCGGATTTGGATCCATTGTCCTTACTGGAAACCTCACTGTCGCTTATTGGTTCACTGATTTTAAACACAATATTATCACGATTCATGTGCGATGCGTTAGTTAATTAATATTCTCATACACTTATTAATACACTTATTGTACGAAGGATTAAGTCACTATACTCATATTTAGATGGCTAAAATAACGGCTAAATCTTTAACGCGAATGCATAGATGGTTGTGCGAAGCACAGACTATGTCGCTTTCTATACCTGTGAGGAATATAACGAGTTTACAAGTACAGTTCCGCCCAGAGAACCTTCTTGTTCGAAGGTTCAAGGACGAATGTTAGTCCAGGTAGTGTAACGCCCTTTTTATGGATAAGCGCAGGCCACCGAAGGCTCTGTAAGGCTCCCAAAGAACTCCCTGAGTTATTTTTACACGCAAGTATATATGGTGTACTGTGCATTGAGCCCAAAAGAGCCACAAAGAGTTTTCTCGGGAGCCTCAAAGAGCCGTATAAAGTCGTTTCATGGAGCCTGCGAATGATTTTCCCCTCGGTTCTTTTTATTTCGATCATATATGTACGGTTCTGACTGCTGCTTGTTGCGACATCTCTTCGAATATGCCAAGACTAAATTTCTCTCTTTTTTTAGCTACAGAAGTAGTGATTATCAGTTGCAGGGGATTTCGTGCATTATAAATTTACTTCGAGATCTCATTTTGTTTATACAATACGTAGAACGGTGAAACAAATTTTATTTGATTTATTATTTTGTCCTACAAGTGGCGACACTCAAATTATGTATGTAAATGACATCTAAAATTTATAATAATTATTTTCTTTAAAAGCACTAGCACCACGTGGAGCAGAAGACAAATTTGTATGAAATTTTTTTATTATTTTAACCTACTTAGAGAAATGTCATTAACTTTAAGAAAGTTTCACCACTTGTAGGCACGTCTAAAGATTTATACAATTTTTTTTTAACTTTCTCCAATAAAAATTGAGGGAATGAGACGTCGAAGTAAATTTACTTCCGTTCCGGTAGTTCAGCGTCGCGCTAAGATCGGGGTATGCAGTACTCTTAAGTATGTACCGATAATATTATATTTTTGGAATCCAACAGATTACATTTAGATATTGTATCAGCTCGCTCTATACAAGTAAGGCGTTTTCGGACTTGGATAATTTGCCAAACATATCTTCGTTGGAAAATGCCTATTTTGTTCCCTTGTGTGACAATATACTATTTCCTCATGAGAACCAGAATCAAGCGTCAAAGGTGCGATTTGTAGGTTATAATAAGAAAAAGATAATTTTTTTATACATTAATTGTGATCCATTTATTTATTTATTTATATATTTCATAACTTCTATGAATGTTGAAGATTTTATTAATGTCGAAATGTTTACTAAGTTTTCTACGTTAAAAAGGCTCAAATCGTGCTTTGAATTGATTGACTCAATAAAAGGTGTCTGGTGCGACGTTCTAATAGAAATTATATTAAAACTGCCTGCATCTAATTTTCGATTTATAATAATCTAATACTTATTTTTTAAATGGGCACATTATGTTATTTGTTTATATTCCAAAATTTTAATTTATATGTATTAAAGAAAACAATATTTCAAAAATAAAATATTAATTAATTGATTTAAACATAAAAGTAAAGGTGCATGAATTCTCATATTTGCAATTATGTACAACAGCTTGAGTCTCGAGAAACTTAACTCATTCTGTAGTAGTGAAGGTTGCCAACTTCTACTTAGCATTCAAGACTTGTTTCAACTCGTGCTGTGTCATTGTTGCTGCGGTGATATCCATTTTTTTTATACAGAACTCCGTAAGTAACGGATGTCATCAGATTTCCTCCGGATATGTTTTGATGGATAGCTGTTCCTCGAATAGCTTAACATTTTCACGATCTTTCTTCTTTAAACTCTCTTTATTGTATCTATATTATATACAGCGCAGATATAAGTCGTATAGTAGTGATCCTCCAGGACTCCCTGGAGAATCACTACTACCAATCACTCGATTGGACAACGAATCCTTAGTTGTTGATCGGTCAAAAAAAATCTATATATAGTCCGGAAATGACAATGAGAGAGAATGAGATTAAACATTAGTTAGATTATTGATTAGAAGTAAAGAAACATTTACATAAGCAAACCTGAATGTTTCATATATATTACGAAACTTCTGTTTAATTAAAAAAAAACAACTTGCTGCGGTTTATTCAATTACTTTCTAGAAAACTTAGACCCTGTAGACAGACTTAATGGGATGCCTATATAAAGTTTCTATTTTTATTTAAAATTTCAAATAATGTTCTAATTTCGTTAATAGGTTAATATTTATTATTCATTTTGATTAAACATATTTACCATAAATATTGTTGTACTACAGCACTGAATTCTATTGTAATTATACTTATTTATTTATTTAATAGTAATAAAAGGTGATTTTAGAAAAAGTTTGGGTTTGAAATAATTAGATATTAAACTTGTTCATTACATATTGTCGATTTTTATTGTCAGTAATTTTTTTAATAACGATACTTTTTAAATATATAGCTGAAAAGTATATAACTGTATGGATACAGTTGTGTTATATTTTTTTCTAAGATGTGTGTGTGTGTGTGTGTGTGTGTGTGTGTGTGTATTCCTATATTTTATTTGTAATTAATATTTCTGGAACATACCTAATAAAGTTTAAATGATTAAAACTTTTGCTTAAAATAAATATAAAATTTACTTGAAGCACATTATCATTTTAAAATTAAATTGTTAAAGAGATAACGATCAAAAACAATGTCAACAGAGAAACAAGTACAGAAAGATATATATCTTAATACAATACTATATATATGAATATAATAGTATATAAAACATCGTGTAAAACATTTGAGATATTTCTTATGTATTCGTTTATTACATTTTTGCATTTACATATACGCTTATCAAATTGTCTATTTATATTTTCATGTATTGCAAAAATGTGAATTATTTCCAAGAATTTTTTTTGTATGCTGATTTTTTAATTTTGATTTGATTCGTTGAATTTATGTGGTCAAGAGTAGTTGAAGATTCTCGTTCGTGAGATCCGTGATTTAAACTCCTTTGCACTTTTTTTTAAGACTCTAAAGAAACATTTTGTTATAATTTAATGTCTAATTTTAATTTCTTAGAGATAAATGTATATTTAACTTCGTTGTAATAATTTACAAAGAGATTTCTAAAAAAAAATTTAATAACAAAATAAAAAGATGTGTTCTCTGAAAGCATTTTTCAACAATAAAAAATTATCTAATGTTATCAACATTCCCAAGTGCTATGAATTAATCAATTTACATAATGGTATATTATAATATCATAGACTCGCTATTTTTTGCAACGGTTTTGCGTTTCAAAACTTAATTTTCTAAGAGAAATGTTTTATATCCAAATTAAAGAATGCGTATAGTGAATAATGATGAAACATCGAAAGATGTCGTTTAAGGAGGAGAGAGCGGTTTGAAGAGCGCAGATATTGATAGGGTGCAGGAGCTTCCACTTCCCACATAAAAATAATTAATAAATAAGCAGAAATTTTCAGAAAACTTAATTTTTTTAAATTTTTTATTAGAAACGCAAAACTATACGTGGGTGTGTGTGTGTGTGTGTGTGTGTGTGTGTGTGTGTGTGTGTGTGTGTGAGTGCGCGCGTGTATGTTTATTACGCGAATTCTTACTTTCAAGTCTAATGAATTATATCTTTTCGATTATAGATATTTTTGAAACGCTTAAATATTACTTGTAGCCTAGCATACATATTTTGAATTGCTCATAGGACTACGCGGAAAACCAGGTATCCCTCTATCTGTGTATAATAAAACCTTTCTGCATGATTGCAGCAGCTTTGGCTATAGTTTAAATGATTCCTTAGAATGTGCTCTAAAGCGCAGCGATCATTCGCTACAGCACTTCATTTGAATATGGCAAGGCCAGGCACCCAAACATGTATAAAAAAATTTTTACGTTCTTTATCGGCAACTGAAACTTGATCAGAATAAAATTTAGATTGTACATTGACGAAAACCAAACATCAGCTTATTCTAAAACAATTGAATTGTACTTTTGTCGACTGCCCATATACAAATTAATAAATATTTTTTTATTGGTCTTACAGTCCAATCAATTCAATCTAAAAATAAAATAAAACTAAAAAAAAATAAAATAAAATAAAAAATAAAAAAAAATAAAAATAAAATAAAAATTAAAAATTAAAATTAAATTAAAAATTAAATTAAAATTATAATAACAGTCAGACTGTCCTTGTTTACATTCACCCCCGTAGACTAATCTGAAAATAAAATATTAGCTGAAAAAATTCTTTGTTAGTAAAGTGCAGTCTGACTGTCCCCAACACCCTTACCTAATTGAAGACTTGTCCAACGTTTCGAGCTCGCTACGGCTCCTCATCAGTCCCTGATGAGGAGCCGTACTATACTAACTATAATATATAACATATAAATATATTATATAAATAACATATAATATAATATATAAATAAAACTATAATAACTATACTAACCGATGCACTTTACTAACAAAGAATTTTTTCAGCTAATATTTTGTTTTCAGATTAGTCTACGGGGGTGAATGTAAACAAGAACAGTCTGACTGTCATTATAATTTTAATTTAATTTTTATTTTTAATTTTTAGTTTATTTTTATTTTTTTTTATTTTTTATTATTATTTTTTTTTATTTTATTTTTAGATTGAATTGATTGGACTGTAAGACCAATAAAAAAATATTTATTAATTAATCAGCTTATTCTAACCATCAGAATTATATATCAGCTGCTCATCTGAACATGAAAAACTCATATCATATTATATCATATATTATATCGTATCATATCATATATTATATTATATCATATCATATCATATAATCATACTAATTTATAAAGATAACTCGTGTTTTTATTTGTTCGCGATAAACAATAAAACTACTGAACCGATTGCTCTGAAATTTGAAATATATATTCTCTATTATCTTCGAAATGATATAGGCTATGTTTTTCTCAAATTGGCCAAAAAGAAAATGGAAAAATAGTAAGACTTTTACCAACAATTCTGAATCTATGTATACATATCGTTGATTCTGTATAAAAAGCGATATTTTTGCATCCACTACAAAAAAGTGCTATTTCGCAAACCATTTTTTTTCTTTAATTTCAGTTTGTACTACAAAGTAGAAATTTCTGATAATTAATTATAATCCGAAAATGTACTATATATATATATATATATATATATATATATATATATATATATATATATATATATATATATAAATACTTGAAACTCAATATTGGACCGTATCGTAAAAGGATGTAAACATGTCAATTCACTGGGTCTTATTACGATCTGCGTCTTTGCTGCCCTACATGGCAAGTGATTTATGAGTTTATTGTTTAGATGCCTGAAATTTTTTTATATGTTTTAAACTTCTCACACAGGCTTGCAGAGTTTTCAATTTTGAGTAGAGGAACATGGGGCAGAATGGGGCATGGTGTAAAATGGGTCATTTAAAATTTCTAATGAAAATAATTGTTTAAATGAGCGAACTTTTTTTATAATGTGCAATTATTAGAGAAAATAAGAATTTCAAGAAAAAATACTAGTTTTTTAAATAAATAAACCATTAAAAAATTCTTGAACATAAGCTAGTAAAAATACAAAAATTTTGTGTTCTTTAATCGACGAAACAACTATTTATATAAGATTTAACTCATTTGTAATTACTATTATCTAATTAATAATGGTCTTAGGAATAATTATAATGCCTTAAATTTAGAAATAAAATGTATTAAATATGTTTTATAATTAAATTTGAAAAATGTTCGTATTGGAGCGGTTATAGGTTTGCGAAACGGGACTACGTTCAGCGCGCGCATACGTGGTGCGTGCATGCGTATTCGCCGGTATAAGCAAGAATATTTACTTTAAGGGTATGGAAGATTTTTTATGGCACCAATTAATGGCTTTTTATTAGGATGCATAGGATCTTTGAATTTTTTTTTGTTTTTTTTTTTTTTTTGCTAAATGATATATAATTTTTAAACAGACAAAAACTGCGTCTATGTCCATGGGAAACGTTTCGCTCACTCTGTTTTGGTTTTTAACCATCTATAAGATGTTCAATAAACCACAATCTAGGAAAAAATAAAGGAACACCCTTGTCTGTTTAAAATTTGAAAATTTTGACAGTATTCTTTTAGCTCTCGTAGCAATTACTTCGCTTTTCCTCTTTACTATAAATTAATTTTCATATCTCTCCTTTTAGTGTATATATATTTAGTGTAAATTTATTATTGAATTTTTATTCAATATAGTAGGTGGAATGTTAAAATAAAGATACACGAAATAATCTTTTAACACGAACTTTATTTCAAACGAGGAAAGAAAAGACGTCTGTTCAAACGAAAGGACAACGCAAGATTAACTACAGTACTCGAAATTGAAAACTCTACAAGTCCTTGTGAAAAGCTTAAAACCTATAAAAAAACTTCAGTCATCTAAACAATAAACTCGTAAATCATTTGCCGCGTTGGGCAGCAAAGACGCAGATCGTAATAAGACTCGGTGGACTCATATGTTTACATCCTTTTACGATATGGTCCAATATTTAGTTTCAAGTAGTTTTTGCTTTATTATACGATAGTTCCTTTCAGTCTATATTCTTTCCTCGTTTGTTCTGGGAAATTACACACGGTCCAATATTTGCTGCAAGGAATAGGGAAACCCAGCAAAACCTATTTAAACCATCTCTATTACTAATATAAAATATATTTATGAAAACAATATGAATTATATTTTATTATTCCTCCATGCTCATTCCTTTTCTGAGTTCAAAGAATTTCACAGTTGGCAATGGCTTTGTTGGTACATCAGCAATCTACTCCCCTGTGGAAATATGTTTCAATATTATTACATTTTTCTCTATTTGCTCTCTCGAAAAATGATATTTAATACCTATATGTTTTGATCGCTTATGATTACTTGGGTTATTCACTATACTTATACAACCGTTAATGTTTTCATAAATTACAATCGGTTTCATGATTTTAATTTCTATACTATTTATTAAAGACTTTAGCCATAGTGCTTCTTTAACACCTTCAAATAAAGCCATATATTCTGCCTCTGTTGAAGAAGCTGCGACAGATGCTTGTCTTTTAGTATTCCAGCAAATCGTGCATTTTTTAAATAACTTAAATAAGTAGCCTGTAGTACTTTTTCTATCAGTACCTTCATGGACACCCCAATCAGAATCAACATTACTACTTAAAACATTTTCACTGTTGCCTTTTTTATAAGTTAATTTTAAATTCGTCGAACCTTTCAAATATCTTAAAACTCTTTTTAGGCATTTCCATAGTTCTGTATTATTTTTATTTGAATATCTACTTAGAATATTTATTGCTGTACTCTAATCTGGCCGCGTACAAACCATTACATACATTAAGCATCCGATAAGATTTTTGCAAGGGGCGTCGTATTTGTTATCTGAATTTAAATAAATATAATTTATTTTACTTTTGAGTGGTGTGCTTACAGTATTACAATCACTCATATTAAATTTATTTCAAATCGTTTTGATATATGAACTCTGATCAAGAGTAATTGCATCATTATTTTTTTCAATTTTTATTCCAAGAAATAGTTTAATTTCTTTTAAATCTGTCATTCTGAATTTATTCATTAAATAAGTTTTAAAATTATTCATTGTTTGAATATCGGCTGTAACAATTACTAAGTCATCTTCATAGAGTAAAACATATATATTCTTAGATATTTCTCCTTTATTTAAAATATACATGCAACGATCAACTAATGAATTTTTAAAACAATTTTCTACTAATGTTTTATCAAAAGTTTCAAACCAACATCTTACTGCTTGTTTCAATCCATATATAGCTTTATTTAATTTACAAACTTGATTTGTTTTGAATTGAATTCCTTTACGAATTTTCATGTAAATTTCTTTCTGCAATGAACCATTTAAAAATGCAATTTTTACATCCATATGGTGAATAAGTAAATGATATTGATTTGTAAACGCTATAATTGATCTAAAGCTTGTAATTCTTGCTACAGGATCAAAAGTCTCGTTATAATCAAGTAAATATTTTTGATTGAAACCACGAGCAACAAGACGCACTTTATATTTAGATCGATTACCATGTTCATCATTTTTAATAGCGAAAACCCATTTGCAATCTATAATATTTTTGTTTTTGGTTTTGATACTAGTGTCCAAGTTTTATTAAAATAATATGAATTTAATTCATCTTTAATTGCTTGTTCCCATTGTTCTTTATGAATATTATTTTGAATATCATTGAAATTATTGGGAATTTCACAATTTACTGATTGTGCACACAAAACGTAATTTATTTTCCCATAAGAAATTCTTGGTCTATTTTTGACTCTATCACTCCTTCATAGATTTGTAATTACTTTCTTTGTATTATATCTATCATTTTGAAATTCTGACTGATTGCAATTATCTATTTCTATTATAGATTTATTAGACTTGTTCAAATTTTCATTTGAATTTCTGTCTATTTTCAAATCTTGTTTATCTAATTCATTTTTCTCAGATTGGTCTTTCAGAAATTTTTCTGATTTTTCATTATCAGATTTCTGAAGTTCTACTGATTTGTTACGAACATCACGTTCATCAGTTTTCTTGGAATTTTTATTACAATTCCTTCCAGAAATTTTTCTGATTTTCCATTATCAGATTTCTGAGGCTCTACTGATTTGTTACGAACATTACGTTCATCAGTTTTCTTGGAATTTTCTATGACAATTCATTCAAACCTAATTTCTGGTCTCGAATTAAAAAAATTTATTTTATCAGCTATCACACTCCTTGCTACAATAAATTTTTCTGATTCTACATCTCATATTTTATAGTAAAATTAAAATTAAAACGTAGTCAACTGAAATAGCTTTCTAAGATTTATTTTAAAAATTTTACTTTTTGTTGTTCTTATTTTATTATTCATATATATTGTACTATCGAAAACTTTTAAATATTTTACTTGAGGAATTTTACCATGCCATAATTGATATGGTATTTTATACTGTTTTTAAGCATCAGTAATGGTTCAATTTATTAAATACGTAGCATTTAAAACTGCTTCTCCCCAAATTACTTCCTTCAGTTTATCTCACTTATCAAGGTAGTACTTTTTCAGTAATTGTTCTAATCATTCTTTCTCCATTTAATAATAGAGTATGAGAAACTGTTAAATGATATCTGATTTCATTATATTTGCAATAGTCCTTCATTTCATTCGATAAATACTTTCCATCATAATCACAATATAAATTTACTATTTTTAAATTAAATTAAATGCAGGGACTTGCTCATCAAGTACGTACAATAGATCAATTTCAGATAGAAGAGAGCGGATTCTAAACTTCCACACACTATATTTTTCACCGTTAGAATGTTTAATATTCCTTTTTGTTTTAACAGATTTCATTTATAAAAAAAACTTCAGTCATCAGATTGTAATAAGACACAGTGGACTCATATGTTTACATCCTTTTACGATATGGTCCAATATTTAGCTTCAAGTATTTTTTGCTTTATTATTTATAGAAGGCTAAAATAATCTAACACGTAAGTTCCCGTAGAAGCACCCAAGACACCTGGATATCATGTTTTAGCGTCTGAACACGAAATTCTCCATAGAACTTGATCCGACACACCTGGACATCTTATTTTATTGTACAAGCACGATACTTCGCGTGGAAGTGGTGTGGTCCCCAGACACCTTATTGTTTATTAACATTTATTGTTTTTTGTGCATATTTTTAAAGCATATTTTGTACGTTATAACAGTTTTATATATATTTATAAAAATTATTAAGTTTATTAATTTATGTTATTTAATATATACACAAAGATTTTTATTAACTGTTATAACATTTATTTTTTTTATTGCTGTTTTTAATTAGCTTACGAATTGTTATTATTGTTATTAATATGAAGAATTATTCATTAATTTATAATACAATACGTTAAATTAAACAATACAATAAATTAAATAAAACATATTCTGCATTCTCACAATATCTCTTCTGTTTTATAATAATAATTATTTTATTCATAGTCAGATTAAACAACTTTTTAAAGTTTAATTATAAAAAAATGGTTCATAAAATGAAATATTTTTCTTTCTGTTGGATATGAAATATTTACCCAAAGTAACTAACTAAAGTAATTTTTTAATTTATTAATAATTTTTTAATAATGTATTAACTTTTTGTAATTGTATTTTATAATTACATTGTAATGTATTAATAATTTATTCAATTTTTAACATCTTAAACTTGCTTTATTCCCGCAGTGTAAAACCCATTACAAAACGTATGCCCCATACCGCCCCACAGTTGGGGCGGAATGGGTTTTCTGAGACGGTTACATAAAATGCTTTCCTCTATTGAAAATAATTTATTTTTCCTACGTTTTTTGTATTCATTTACTTGTTAAAGCTTTATTTTAACTATTGAACCCATTTGCAACCTCTGGTAAAACTTATATAAATCATAAAAATCCTCTGAAATTTTTCATATCTATATCGCCCCAGTCTTTTCGTTTAAACAGACGTCTTTTTTTTTTTCGTCGTTTGAAATAAAGTTCATATTAAAAAATTATTTGGTGTATCTTTATTTTAATATTCCACCTATTATATTTAATAAAAATTTAATATTTCGTATTCTATTATGTGAACACCGAACTTCTAGAAGTCGTCCCACGATGTATTCTAACGTCCGAACATAAAAGTACAATATTTCCCCGTAGAAGCCATATTTAAGATATATATATATATATATATATATATATATATATATATATATATATATATTGTATTTTTTCGTATTTTAAAGTAATTATAATTTTATTTTAAATATTTAGTTGCTGGTACCAACTGAAATTTAAGCAAAAAGAATAATCTGCGAAGAAATACTTCCTTTGTGAAGTAAACGTTGAGATAGCAGCTTTTTATACGCAAGAGACGATAGGTAAAAGTATCTGTAGGAATATAGATTTATACATAGAGTATTTTCGACATAGATATATTATTGAACTATTTGATAAATTGATTAAATTATGATTTCGGACGAAATATGTTCAGACACTGATTATGAATATAATAGACAACATTTTCGAAATGAAAAATTTAATTGTCAAAATGATAAAAAAAATTTCAAAGCGATGGTGTATGGAACACTGTTGAATTTCCAAAAAAAATTTCAAACAAAAGTTGTAGACCTCACTGAAATAAATTTTTTATGTTCTATGTATGTTACAGTAGGCCTCGTAGAATTAGCGTGCAAATGTATTTAATTAAAATATAAAGAAAACAATTTTATTATATTTATTCGTTTTTTTAAAATATGCTATGAAATATAAAATAATGTGTAGCATTAAAATAAATATTTTAACTGTAAATACCACAAAATAGGTTTACTTGATATACAGAGTGACCAAAAAGTAATGAAACCCATGTCTCTGATACTACATATTAAATATAATTCATAAATCACATACATTATTCTTAGTTTCCTTCACATTCAAATCAATTCATACTTTTCATTTATATTTATTTTAATCTACTCTGTATTGTTACTTATTAACATTTTAAATAATGGTGCTAAGATAGATCTTTAACACGGCCATTTTGTTTTTATTAAATTTTTTAATAAAAAAGTAATTTTCAAATACTATTTTTAACAATTCGCTACATTATCAAAAAATTGTTTTTGTAATTTAAACTGTTTTTGTAATTTGAACTGTTGAGAGAGATTTATTTGTAATGTTATTGTGCAAAAACTATGTACTGGACAGAGACCGAACAGAAATGTAAATTAAGTATCAATCTTTGCCTATTATTTCCCGTAATTAAGTCCTACGATGGCTCGATCGCTAGAGCGAAGGACTAGTAACTTGGTGCTCCGAATTCAAATCCCGGTCTCGGCTGATTGACACAAGCACCTCTGTAATAATTTACATGTGTTTTGTTTAGAGCGACGTTAAATAACCTAAAAAAAATATTTCCTGTAATTTAAAACTATACATCTTCAAAATTGACGAAGTTATATGAATTTTGTAAGGAGATGGAATTTTGAAAAAAAAAACATTTAATTGACAACACTTTTATTGAAACTACTTATAGTATAACACACTGAAAATTTTTTTATAGATTTAAATTAATGTTTTTAAAATTAAATTAATGTTTTACCGATATGTCATTATTTAACCGTTTATTCAAAATAAGTATTTTATATATTTAAAATATTGAAATATTGTTTTGATTACAAAAAAAAATAAATCTTTGTTTTCAGAAATTCTCTAACATCTCTAACATGTAAATGTTAGAGATTCCTTATAGTAACCGACAGAGTATTGCGTTATATGCGACTGGGAAGGCAAAACGTGGATAAACCTTGCGAAAAATTTTTGAAACATTTTTATCTTTAATAAATGAGATATTTACATTAATAATATGCTTATTAAATTAAATTTAAAGTTTTTAAGTTTAGTGAATTTAAAGAAATTCTTTTTAGACAATTAATAATTTTTTTTAATTAAGAAATATCATTTAAAATAAATTTTAATTAAATCAGTTTATGTATTTAAATATGTATGTATATTCATAAATATAGATCTTTTTGAAAATTGCAGGTATATAACCAAACGCTTAAATAAAAGGAATTTGGAGATATATTTTTACTTTTATAATATTTATCAGCATACGAGGGTGGATTGATAAGTTTCCAACCTGACCAAAAGATAGCGCCACTAGGCCTACCTTGAGGTGGCGTTCTATAGTATCATCCTTAGATAGCTTGTAGTTATAGTTTCAGTCCGATCACCATGTTAGTTTAGGTTTGAGAGCACGCTGAACAAGATGCCTCTGTGTTTTTCGTAAAAATGGAAAAGCTGGAAAATCGTGCTATCATCAAATACTTTTATTTGAAGAGGTTAACGCCGAAGGAAATTAAAGAAGAGATGGACTCAACACTGGGGACATCCTCCTCATCATATTCAACCGTTAAGCAGTGGGTTTCCAAGTTTAAAAAGAGTCGTGTGAGCACCTCTGATGAGCCTCGCTCAGGACGCCCCATTGAGGTCAAAACTCCAGATATGATCGAAAAAATCCATCAAATAGTGCTGAAAGAGCGCTGATTAAAATTGCGTAAGATAGCTGAGACCTGTAAGATGTCATATGAACGTGTACAAAATATTTTGTACCAACATTTGTATATGGAAAAGCTCTGTGCAAGATGGGTGTCGCGTTTGCTAACAGTCGACCAAAAATTGATTCGAAAGAACATTTTTACCGCCAATTTAGCGTTGTATAAGCATAATCCAAACGAATTCTTGCGTTGATTCGTAACCGTTGACGAAACTTGGGTCCACCACTACACTCCTGAAACCAAACAACAGTCTAAACAGTGGATTGTACCAGGGGAACCAACTCCAAAGAAGGCAAAAACAGTTTTTTCGGCGAACAAGGTTATGACTACTGTTTTTTGGGATGCAAGAGGTATTATATACATTGATTACCTTGAAAAGGGTAAAACTATCACTGGTCAATACTTCGCAGACTTATTGCAACGTTTGAACCACGAAGTGAAAATTAAACGACCTCATTTGGCAAAGAAAAAAATCTCGTGTCATCACGATAACACACGAGCACATACGTCAATCTTTGTGATGGCTAAAATCAACGATCTGAAGTTTGAATTGATGCCACACCCTCCCTACTCTCCAGACCTAGCCCCGAGTGACTATTATCTGTTTCCTAACCTCAAAAACTCGCTTGGCGGTACGAGATTTGCGGACATTGAAGAAGTAATCGAAGCTGTCAATGGCTATTTTGAGGAGCTTGATGAATCAGTCTATAGAGATGGCATTACTAGACTAGAACATCGCTATAAGAAATGTATCAGCCTTGGAGGAGATTATGTTGAGAAATAAAAAAAAAATTCTTAAAAACGTTGTTTTTCTTGGTCCGGCTGGAAACTTATCAATCCACCCTCGTATACTATATAATTACTTTCAAATGCATTACAATATGACTCATAAAAACCAAAACAATCAGAATCAATGTTAATAATGTATTAACTTATTTTGACCATTAACACTCTCATTGTTTATTCTATAATGTTAAAGTTAAATAAATTTTTTCATGCTTCTGCATAATTTGAAAATAAAATATAGCTCATAAGGAATTTTGCTTGATTCTGCCTTAATTAATCAGGTCATTTAAATACATTCAACGCCATATCGATATACTTATTTTCTATTTATTGTTTCAGACCTCTCTAAAAACCGTTTCATCGAATTACCGGAGGAGGTAACAGAATTTCCATTTCTTGAAAAGTTGCATCTCTATCATAATGCTATACGAATAATACCGGAAACTGTTGCGATGCTCCAATCACTGAACTATCTCGATCTCAGGTATATAATTATATTTTCGATTAGTTAAGAACAACATTGATGCTCTCTGCTGATACATAAAATCAAACCCGTTTTTGAAAAGAAGCTTCTTATATGAGTTATGAAAGCAATTCGTATATCTTTTGAAGAAAAGTATTTTCTAAAAACAAACCAATGTATATGCTCTAGTTGTCAGCGAAAGTCGCTGATAGAATTAGTGCAAAGTCGACCACTGATAATCAATGAAAATTCACTGTTCAAAATTCATTCCAAGTATTGACAATTGGATTCTATACATTCACCCATATTTTAGGCAAGTTATGGATACTATCCCAAAAAATATTTTCTCTTTCGAGGAAAACCATTAGAAGAACCATTTTTCCGACTTCTTCAAAACTGGTAAAGGGCTACTCTGGAAATGAGTGTTCGATTAATACAAAAAGGTTTTATTCGGACAAGGGCGAGGTCTGGAGATTATGACGGGTACGATAATACTTTCGAATTAAGTACTTTTAATATGCCCTTCACCAGTGATCTGTAGGAGACGGCGCGTTGTCATGTTAAAAAATAACTTTGCTATGTCTTCGGGCCTATTAGAACTGTTTTTCGATCATTTGATTTAAATTAATACTTTATTGTCGATAGCGATCTTTATTCACTGTTTCAACAGGTTTTAATAACTCAGGGTACATCACACCACACTGGTCTCACCAAACGTAAACTATCATTTTACGGCAAAAGCGATTTGTCCCTGCAGTCGATGCACTGGGTTCACCAGGTGAAAGCCGTAATTTTTTCGGTTCTCAAAATAAATCTATTATTCGTCCTTTATCAAAATTCTATGCAGAAGATATTTTCTTTGGAACCGTTGAAGCAGCATTTCACAAATGGTTTTCCGATTTTGCATTTTTCTATTGTTCAGTTGGTGTGGCACCCATTTTCACAGTATACCATCATGAAAAGCTTGATACAGAACCGATTTCTCTTTAACGAAATATATTGCCTGAATGGATACATACTCATCAATAGATACATTTTTACCTGGAATAAGAGTGCCCCAGACTTAGCTTTGAAAGTGACCTATTATTGAATTAATTTTATCTAAAGGATGATTTGTAATTTCTTCATTATTATGAAAATGTAAAGTTAGTAGAATTTGAAGCTATTTATTACAAGACATTAATGTTGAAAAAAAAATCATATAGGAAGAGATCGGTAGACAAAGAACTCTTCCACTCAGTATTTCGGACATGTCCCATTAGGATTGAAATTCCGAGAAACTCTATTTGATTCATCTTTGGTAAGAGGAATTCACGATTTCATGTGGGAAGATAGTACGTTGTCAATTTGAGATTCACTCTCTCCCTTTCGCCCATGGAAAAAAAGCACCGCGTGCCTTTAAATTTGCGCAGCTCGCGTCCCATGCCGCGGCGCGAATACCCATTTTACGACCTAACAATTGTTATGGAAAAGATATAAAATTAATCCAGTTTTGTGCGTGCGTGTGTGTTCACTTAGTTTTTTTCTGTCTAACAACCAAAAACGCTGCCGCAAATTGAAAAGGGTTGTTTGATTTTCACCATAATAATCTGTATTTTAGTAATTCTGTATGTCAGTTTGCCAGACTATTAAATCGGTTACGTGATGCCGCAACGGTAAGAAAATACAATGTGTTCGTGCGAAAGAAATATTCGCAAACACCCACCAATTCAAAGAATTCCTCTCTCATCAAAAAATAAATTGAGTGGGTCGAAAATAAAAATTACGTTGTTATTTTTTTGTCTGCTTCGATCTGTGCAATAGAACGTTCCAATTGCTCTTTTTGAATACGTCTGATAATTTGAATCTCTTCTTTTTTGTTTCATACAAATTCTTCGGTCTTCCTTACTTTCAAATGGAAAACAATGCAACTAAAATGCAACTACATTAAGCAACGTATCGTAAGAAAAGGTAAGTGTTAAAAATTTTGAGGATACAGATTGGTCTAAAAGAGACGTTGCTTTCTTAACGTCTGGTAACTTAAAATTTAGAATGATGGGGTTATTGGGCCAAACCTCCTCGGCGCGATGTAACCATTTTAGGCCTCTAAATCATTTGTCATTTTTTCAAAATTCAATGAGAAGTTATCTGTGAGTTAACGCGTCCGCTAGATTGTCTCTACTAGAAACGTGGCGTTATTGTAACTCTTCTTGTACGTCCTGAATATCTCGAATCCAATTGGATACGAAGGTGTGTAGAAGATGTGGTGATTTTTTACCAAAGTAAAAATAAGTCAACGCGGCACAGAACTCCAATCTCGGGATATTGATCTGTTTGAGAGGCGAGTTAATCAAATAATGGTGTTGTTAAATTGATCAATCGCACGCAGATAGATATAAATACCTAATCGACTTCTCTGGTATCACACAAGTTGTGCAGTTCAACGCGTAATAGATACTTTGTTAAAAGGTTACGTTATATTGATGCATCTGAAAAAAAGGAGTAATTCTCGAACAAAAGTCGACCAACGCGTATGTAAATTTTGCAACACATACTCTTTCCAGCTGATTTTTGCCTTCCAGCAATCTTGCATAATAGTCTTTGCATATAAGATTTTTGGTTTCAATAGTACTAAACAGGTCATAATAACGCGTGTGCTAATAGTCGACGAAATGTCGATCGTTTTTACTGAATAAATCAATTCATCACTTCGAGAGAACCACGAAAACCCAAGGTTTTTTACTATTGAAACGTCTTCCGTCTAATTTAATATCTATAAGTGTATGGAAAGCCAACTATAGATTTTAACTATTTAACAAAGACTGCCGCGTTCTGTCGTTTCTCGACTGTCATCAGTTTCCTCTCCCCCTTTCGCCTACCGAAACCAGTCCGAGTATAAATCATTTCAGATGTGCCTGGCATAAAACTCAGGTCAGAGACAGGCACGACAGCGTGTGTATGCGCTGAATCAGATGCGAGCCCGTACAGGCCCTAATCCGCATGCTCAATAAATTTCTATTCGGGAAGAAAACACCATATGCCTTGATACTTGTGCCAGATTGCACATGTGTCATCACGTGTGGCGTCTTGAATACCCGTTTGACGATGTGACAATTTTTATGGAAAAAATATAAATTTAATCCAGTGTTATATATATATATATATATATATATATATATATATATATATATATATTTATAAAGAAAATCTTAATTTAGTAATAGCGTTTATAAGTATCGTAAAATTTTTAAAGGCATGTTGAAGTTGGTAATAATTGAAGCTAACTAATAAAAATTACAATTGTTAATATGAATGTGTTAAAAAATAAAAGAGAATAATTAAATCTTTGCAATTTCTAGTCGTAATCAATTAACGACGCTACCACGAGAAATTTGTCGATTACCACTGCAAACATTGCTGGTGGCTCACAATAGACTTGCTTCTCTGCCAGAGGAATTGGGAAGAATGCTGTCATTAGCGGAGCTAGATGCCGGCTGCAACGAAATTACGAGTCTGCCCTCTCGAATGGGTGACCTTCCGAGACTACGATGCCTCGACCTTAGAAGTAATCTTCTGGTTCATTTACCTATAGGTACATCTCTTATATTTTTAAGTATGATCGTTTTACATTTCATATGAAATTCGTTCAAAATATTTCATATTTCTGCTTTTCAGAACTGACGTACCTGAAACTTGTGAAGCTTGACATTAGCGGAAATCGAATCTCTGTTTTACCTAATGAACTTAGGAAAATGAAAAGTCTCGTCGATTTTAAACTTTCGGATAATCCACTAACTTCACCACCTGCTGCGGTAATTATACTTCATAGGTTGTATTTAAAGAAATTAGTAGTCATAACTCCTATTTGATGTAAAAAGTTATCTATTAAAGTGACTAAGTATGTTCATCACATTATTAACATTTAAATACTTTATAAGAACAATGTTTACAATATAATGATGTTTATAATTATCAATTTTTTTTCAATAGGTAACTATTTAATTTAGTTTTATTTGCAATTTTTCTGATAGAAAATCTTTTATAAGTCTATATTATTTGTATTTTTTTGAATTATAGTAAATCAATTAGAATTTCGCAATTGAAATTTATTTAAGACTGTCAAGGATTTTATAATATTCTGATTTTTTTTTAAAACTCGAAAAGTAAAATGTTCCAAAAGCTGTCATTTAAAACATTTTATGACCAAGGCAGCCAGCATGCTTTTTTAACCTCTGAAAAATATTCAACCTAATAAAGATTCTAAATTTATCCCAAGAGAATAATCCTTGTCATTTAGCGTTACTATTTGTTGCTAAAATAATGAGTAAATAAGTTATTAACGGTAATGTAGAATAATAGTGGAAATTATTTCAGTTGTGTGTTCGCGGGCGAACACATATTTTTAAATATTTGGAGAGGCAGGCGATAAAACATGAACGAGCTCGCGGTGGTCGTACTAGACGAGGACCACTTGAGGCAAGAGGGCATGCTACCTTGGACACTCGCTCGCATCGTCGGCACAACGTTGATAGCGGTTACAGTACCAGCGACGGTCTTGACAAACGCTGGTCTCAAGAAATAAGCAATGTGGTGAGTCTTATTTTTTCTTTCTCATTTATTTATCCTCAGTAGTTGATATAAAAGAAAATATTTCTAGCTTTTATAATAAAATTAATTATTTCCTGTAAATTGCTTGTTTTCAATTCTTAATTTTCTTGTAGATCATGACGAAATTTAATTATTTAAATAACTTTAGTACAAAAGTTAATGTGCTATTTCAATATTCTTTGTAGTTTATTAATTCATAAGGTTATGTAATTAAACAATACGCTGGGATGTTTGACAATGAGAAAATAACAATACAAAATATATTTAAATTAAAATTGAATTTAATAAATCAAAATATAATTAATACAATAATCTTGCTAAGCAGAGATCAGAAAAAGAATGACTCCCCTAGCGCTCATACCGCGCTTTTATAAACTCTACTCTCCTCTCAATGGGGTCAAGTTTCGAGCGATAAGCCTCACTCGCCGAACGCCGAAAGTAGCCCAAACTCTCACGCAGCCTGACGGTCGGAGAGTCCGAGGTGGCAATCCAAACACGTTACCTGATTTCGAACTTCCCAACATTTTCTCAAAGCTAGAATACGACCTATCTCAATATAAGTCCGTAGAATAGCCCTTTTAACGAAAATATTGGAAAGCTCCCGTCACAGCACGGATCATTGCTTTTAGGAAGCATAACCTGTTTACCTGTTTTGAAAACCTCAAGATTTTCCCATAGCAAGTATTCGCTCACCCTATGTGTGCTTCCGTATACAAGCTATTTTAAGACAAAATTTCATGTACTTACATCGAACATGTACCTTATGTGTACATAGCGAGTTCGTTTCTATAAACTATAATATTCGTAACTATGATTCTTATTTCTTTCATAATAAAAAATCACGAAGTAATTTTTCGTGAACTTTCTATTTTAAAACGAATATCTGTAAATTTCCCATCCCTGCTGTACATTAGTTTAACATCATAATTCGCTGAATTACTGACGCATGCGACGCCGCTTTGTCCGAAATTAAGAGTCCGAGAGATCGCATTACATTTTCCTTTTCTAAATAGGACTCGATATGACGATACAGAGAACGTATTTTGTTTATTTAAAATATATACTATATCGAGCCTATATATTATTATGCGAGAAACGTTATCCAAAGATTTTATTGTTATCGCATTAGTTCCCGATTACAATTATACTTTAAACTATTAAATTTCACTCTAGATAAATACTTAACCGAATTACGATAAATCTTATAAAGTACAAGTTATAAATACATATATTGAATTCATAATAATTTTAAATTAAATACTATAAACGTTTCTTAACATATATTAGGAGTGTGAATAAGTCTTTCCCGTTTTTTGTAAGAGATGGCGCCACCAATACTGTGCGAGTATTCAATAGTTACATATGTCATAATCAAAGCTTATTCATATGTCAACAATTCCATACTAACACATTAGTTAAAATTTTTTCGCATCATAAATTTTTGATATCGTGAAAATGTCGAAATTTGAGCCGAGTCGACGTCATTTGCGGGAAGTTTCACTTTATTGGTTCAATTTGAAGAAATCTGTTGCCGAGACGCATCGATTGCTTCAGGAGGCTTATGGAGAAGGTTGTGTTGATGATTCAAGTGTTCGCGGATGGTTTCGACGCTTCAAAAGCGGTGATTTCGACGTGGAAGACAAGGAGCGTTCCGGGCGGCCGCAAATCTTTGAAGATTGAGAATTGGCGACTTTGCTCGATGAAGATTCTTGTCAAACGCAAGAAGAACTTGCTGAAGCATTGGGAGTTGACCGAACAACCATTTCCAAGCGTTTGAAAGCCATGGGAATGATCCAAAAGCAAGGAAATTGGGTGCCGTACGAACTGAAGCTGAGAGACGTCGAACGGCGTTTTTTCACTTGCGAACAGCTGCTTCAGCGACATAAAAGAAAGGGTTTTCTGCATCGTATCGTGACTGGCGATGAAAAGTGGATACGTTACGATAATCCGAAGCGAAGAAAATCATGGGGACTACCCGGCCATGCATCATCATCGACGGCCAAGCCAAATATTCATGGCGCCAAGCTCATGCTCTGTATATGGTGGGACCAGCTAGGTGTGGTTTACTATGAGCTTCTGAAACCGAATGAAAGGATCACAGGCGAGGTCTATCCACGACAATTGATGCGTTTGAGCCGCGCACTGCGAGAAAAACGGCCACAATACTCCGACAGGCACGACAAAGTTATTTTGCAACATGACAATGCTCGCCCACATGTTGCACCGCCGGTGAAAACATACTTAGAAACGCTCAAATGGGAAGTCCTACCCCACCCGCCGTATAGTCCAGACGTTGCTCCGTCTGATTACCATCTCTTCAGATCGATGACGCATGGCCTGGCTGACCAGCACTTCCATTCCTACGAGGAAGCCAAAAAATGGGTGGATGACTGGATAGAGGCCAAACCGGTCGAATTTTTTCGCAACGGGACTCGTATGTTGCCAGAAAGATGGGAAAAAGTTGTAGCTAGCGATGGCCAATACTTTCAATAATTCATTTGTAACCATTTTTTCACAATAAAGGCTCAAAATTTGAAAAAAAAACGGGAAAGACTTATTCACACACCTGATATATAATTACAAACTAAAACATTTAAGAATATATTTAAACTTACGAACTAAACCATTTAAAAAATAGATATAAAATTACCGATAATATATTTAAACTATCTCTCAAGTTACAAATTAAATATTAAAGTAGATATGAAATTACACACTAAAAATTTTACTTTTTTTAAAATAAAGTTTTTGTGAGTTCGTAACGGCTTATTTTTCTGACATTGTAGACGATTATAGTAATACACTTATAATTAAAGTCTGCAACTGTACATATGCTAATTGAAACAAGTATTTAATTTTATGGCAATTTGAATATTTAATATCAATAAAATAATTAATATAACATTTTAATTTTAGGTATATTAATCCTATTTAAAAGAAAACCATTGAGAAGTTTTAAGAATTGTTGTATTATCTGACTAGTGGCACCAATATTCCTTGTTAGTTTTATAATAAATATTTTTTTATTTTTTACTTTTTTTGTCGTTTAACATGTTTGATGATTAATTTTCAAATAATATACAGTCTTAATTAAGGATATATTCATTGTTTAATCGTATAAAGTTATCAAAATTTATTTTACTGATCGAAATTTTAAACTTAATTAATTAATCTTAATTTTTCATAGGTGCGTGATGGCGAATCTCGTGGTACATGGTTTAAAGAATGTTCACCCCTTTCAATAGCTTTACCTCGTGAAGGAGGCTTGAATGGCTCTTGTAGTGGAACATCAACGCCTAGTACAATATCACCTGGAGAGAGTACATCTATGGAGGATGAATTAGGAAAGGTTGGATATCTCCATGTTTCTGTAGTTGTTTATTATTTCAAATATAACTTGATTTAAATATATAATTAATTGATGAATTAAAAGTACTCGATTGATGACTTTTCAATAAATAAAGCAATAATTCATAACTATACTTCTTTTATAAAAATATATATCTAAAATTTTTTCGTTATCTAGGCCATAATGCTTCAAGATCAATTAGAAAAAAGAAGATTAGAGCGAAGCGCATCAGAGAATGCGGCAGATTTGCGCAAAACGTTACTCACAGCACACCAGTCATCATTAACATCACCAGGGTAAGCCTTTTTTATCATTTCGATGTTACAAAGAAAAAAATGGTTTTCTTAATCTAATTAACTGATAAACAAAAAAAATACAATTGTCAATTTAGTGTATTGAAAATTTCCGAGTAATAGATGTTTATCCAGCCCATTTAAGAAAAAACTCTTAAAAATTTAACTTTGAAAATAATCAATACATGATTTCTCTTTTATTTTTATAGACATTTAGAGAGCTCACACTTCGGATCTGTACAACAATCAAGTTTAGCTCAATCTGGGCAAGTGATTCAGACCTCTGTGCCACTTGTAAATGGAGAAGAGAAAAATTCTCTAAATCACATTCAGACATATAGGTTTGTATTTAATTATTATAAGTATTTAAAATGTTAACTTTTAGTTCTGTTTAAGCTTTTTACTCAGGATATACACTGCTTAAATAATTCATTTATTTCGATTATTTAATATTTGAAATAAAAACGATTTTTTTTTCTTATTTTTTATTTCTAGAGAGTACAAGGAAGCATTAAGACAACAAAGAGTTAATGAAGGACTAAGTGTTTATAGAAATAAAGATCAATTAACACCACCTGGCAACGATTCTCATAATGATGGAACAGATTCTACTAGCGTTAGCATATTAACTGGTAAACAAATTTTCAATGAAGAGAATCAAAATAAAAGGCCAGTGCAAAAAGTTACACCATCTAGAATTAATTATCAAAATACTACAATTATTAATGGTAGTAATAACGAATATAATAATAAAAACAGGAAATATCCTGAGCAAACTTATATAAAACCTACTTCACCTGTAAAAATATGCAGTAGTATTTTATCAGGTAATTCCAGTCCTGGCCATGTACCCAGACTTTTAAAGACAGCAGTTGGTTATGTAGATGGTAATTTTTATTAATAGTTTTATTAAATTTATTATTATGATTAGATTATTTTATTTAATTCTAATTTTAAAAAGTAGTATAAAATTTATTTAAGGAAGGTTTATAACGTTATTTGATTAATCTTAAATACTTCAGACCTACTACACATTTTTGATAACGGTATATTTAAAATTTCATATTATCTCATAAAAATTTATTTAACAATTTTGTATGTTATATAAATCCTAAAAAGAAACTTTACTGTTAGTACAGAAATCTTAATTTTTTCAATGATATTTTGAAAATTATAAATTGATATAAAATTACACTAATTTGAAAAAGATGTTTTAGTTGAAATTTGTGCTTATTTTTTAATGTATTTTATAATTGAATGAATTAACTTAATGTTTTCTAAATTTATATAAAATAAAAAATTTATAATGTAGTTTAAATACATTTATAATTTTACTAAATCGATTTTCCACCCTTTTTATATTTAGGAGTAAAATTATTAACGAGTTGTTAAATCAACTTTCATAGTGTTGCAATCTACTATTCCTCTAAAACATTTTGAGTAAAATTTTATAAATAATAAAATGAACATAATTAATTATAAATAAGAATAAATGCTTTAATTAATTTGAATATATTTTAATAAATGGTATTTTATAGGTAAGAGTAGTCCAAATAGAAATGGGACCAGTCCAAGTTCGCCTCGATCCGTTACATGGAATTCAAATCTGCCTGAAAAATACTCGTTCACAATGAGAAGAGAATTTGAGCGTGCCAAAGAAGAAGCCGATTTAATTGATCAATTGCGAAGCGTAAGCAGTAATTAAAAATATATACTCATTTGTTTTATTCGTTATACAAATAAGATTAAAAAATATTTTTCATATTTAACAGCATATAGAAACAAGATTAAAAATGACTCTCCCAGACGATTTGGCTCCAGCATTGACAGATGGTGTAGTTCTTTGTCACCTAGCAAACCATGTCAGGCCTCGATCAGTTGCAAGTATTCATGTTCCATCACCTGCAGTTGTAAGTTTGATATATATTAAGTAGTATTTTTGTGTAATCAAATAAAAAATTAAAATTTTTATTTACATCTCAGCCAAAACTAACAATGGCAAGGTGTAGAAGAAACGTGGATAACTTTTTAGAAGCTTGTAGAAAAATTGGAGTTGATGAGGTATGTATTTCTTGATATTAGTTCTTTAAAACTTATTCCCAGTCCTTTTTTGTTATTAAAGAAAGATCTATATGCATGAATCACAAATACCTAAATGTTTAAAATTTACCTATATAATATTACATAAATGATTTCACACAAGTCTTATACAAGTTTTTTTTTTTTATAAAAAATACACTACTTACATAAATTAAAGGCACAAAAACTTTTTTCAAATTTATACGTGAATTTCAAATAGCGTAATTTGCATAAGAAAAAGTATACAATAAAAACAAAAATACTTAAATACTTTTAAAGCCTAAAGTTTTGAATTTTGAAACATTAAAATTTAATTTAATTTAATCTCATAAATATTTCTATCGGTCTTACAGTCTTTAGACTATAATATAATATATTAAAATAATGACAGTCAGACTGTTCTTGTTTATGATCACCTCTGAAGAATCTGAAATAGAACTTATTACTAAAAATAAATTCGATTTAAAATTAAAAATAACAAAAAGAATTTAGTCCTTGAAGATGAATCATAGCGAAGGCCTACAATGACTCGATTGCTAGAGCAAAGGACTAGTAACTTGGTGATGCGAGTTCAAATCCCGGTCTCGGTCGATTGACAAAAGCACCGCTGTGATAATTTACATGTGCTTTGTTTACAAATATATCGTAGACCTCCGTCGCTGATTAGTACCGATATTTGAAAGAAGAAATAGAGCGACGCTAAATAACAAAAAAAAAAAAAAAATGAAAAAAAATGAACCTAGCGGTTTGAAACGTTGAACGCCAAAGGAGAATTTAAATTTAAGGTGGTGGGGGCAGTCAGGTTGCCCATTACTAATATAAAATATTATTTTTATTATTTTTAATTTTTCATCTAATTTATTTTTAGTAATAAGTTATTTCAGATTCTTCGAGGGTGACCATAAACAAGGACGGGATCTGACTGTCATTATTTTAGTATAATATATTATAGTATAAAGACTGATAAAAATATTTATTAATTTAAGTAAAAACAGTCGATATAAGTACAATTATTAATTTTTAACGTATGTTAAAATTTTATAAATTTTTAATTTTAAATAAATAAATAAAATTTATGAATAATAGAAGTCGAAATTTTTTTGATTTTTCAAAATATTCCCTAATTGAGAAAAAATTTTTACTAAATCTACTATAAGTATTTTTTTCATTGTCATTTTCTTTTGAATTTGAGTTTTTACAATAGTCTATACAAAGATTTCTTGCAAAGGTATAAATATTAAAAAAAAAAAAACTTTTGACTTGGGAGTGCCTATATCTATGAAACCAAGCATTATACAGATATCTAAAAAACAAGACCAAAAAAAATTTTTAGAGTGCATAATATCGATGTGAAAAAATAACAAAACTTGCGATTTCTTTCTAAATAACCACCATCTTAACGTTAAGGTATCTTTTTTAAGTTCAAGATATCCTCTAAGTACCTAGGTTAACATTCGTTGGATTTATTGTTTATTCACAATGGCCTGAATGAACAAAATTTTGAATTTTTATAAAACTCGTGAAATGGAGAACATTATCGTTTTTAATCTCTGTTAATTTGTTTAGATTGATTTACCAATATTTTCATTCATATGAATTAAGATTTTTTTGTATAATAATCAAAAAAAGTTAAAGAGAAGGGCATTATCTAACTCTAGGAGGTTGTTCAAATTGGAATGTTGTGTACACAAGCAGTAACCTAGTATATTTCAAACCTACAGCGGGTCTGTTCCGAAAGGCCTCCGGTATGTTGACGATAAGTAGATATGGCAATGCTGGAATGCATTTTCCTATACCAGAGATAATAAGGAGAGATTGCCGATGCCATATACGAAAGGCTCGACGATTTTCAAGCGCCGGGAAAGTGCGCCCTCAATAAGCCCAACTGCTACACTAACGCGCCAACGCAACGTCACAGCTACGTCAACATAAATTAGTGTGCACATGGTGCGCATTTGCCTACGTCACGAGCTGTGACGTAGACAATATCATACAGAGGCTAAGCCAAATAATATCTAACATGCGCAAGGGTATCAGAAAACAATTCAGACCCAAGCTCCAATACCAGCTTCATAATGCAGACGAATTTTTCATTCTGCAAAAAATCAAGGCGTTCCTTTCTGCCATTGTAGAAATTTCAAATTGAGTCTTATGATTTTGTGCTAAAATGGATATTCCATAATTAGTTTAAAAAATTTATTTTTAATATTTTATGCTTATATAATATTGTAGGAACAGAAAGAGAATTCCTTAATTGTTTCAAATATTAAAAATATAAATAATAATATCAACTAAAAATTTAACTTTTTATTTAACAATTATACGTTTTCGAAATTATAACTACAAGATATAAGATTTTCATTCCACAACGTTTTACAATAGGATAGAATTTGAAGTTTGGTATTTTCTACAATATGTATTATCAATAAAAAAATGTATAAGTATTTTAAATAATTATGAGTAATGACACGAGCTTAAACATATTTTTCTTAAATACGAGTATGACGTAGATTTTAATGTTAAAGTAGTTGATCAACCCATGTCTCTGATAATACATACTAAATATTATGACATACATTATTCCTAGTGTCCTTCACATTCAAACATCATTCTTTTCATTTATATGTATTATAATCTACTCTGTATTGTTACTTTTTGATATTTTAAACAATTCGTGTAATTCCGATTTAACACAAAAATTGGTCTAAGGAATAGAGTAATTTTCTGTATAAACTAACGATGAAATGATTCTGTTTGTTTATTTATAATATTACAGTGATTGTGGATATAATCTCACTTGTGATAAAATGATCTATTGAAGAAAGTGTTAACAATAGATTATCTGAATTACTTATGTATATTATAGAGTAATTGTAATAATTTATTTAATTCTGAAAATTATAGTATAAAATTTTAAAGACCATATAATAATCTTAAATATATATTATTTAATATATGTAATTGAATACTGAGCTGTTTCGGAAAAATGTTCAGATGTACATAAAAATTGATAAAAATTCTAGATAGATAGATTACGTATATATTTTGATTCTCTATATTACAAATAATATAGAAATTGATAACAAAAAAGTTTTTGGAAAAAATTGAATAAAAAATTATAAATGAGATCAAAATATAATACTTATTTTCCATGCAATTTTTCTCTAAAAGAAAAAAATAAAGCCGAATACAAAAAGATCGATTAAAAAAGAAATTGCAGGAAAAAAATTGGGGGAAAAAATTTGTGAAATAAAAAAATTGATAAAAATCAAATCAGATTAAAAAAAACATAAGAGAAAATCCCAGAAAAAATTAGTTAAACATTTTAAAAAATTATTTAAATAACCGATTTAAAAAAATAGATTAAAATAACATTAGTTTTCAAAAATGTAAAAAAAAAACGAAATATCGATAGACTACTGCCGTATAATAATCTGCTTATTATCTCTGTCTAAACTAAGAGTCTAAAAACTCGTATACATGCTGTTATTTGTGAGGATACATATAAAATGTACTTAGCCATTTAAATCGAAATTACACGAATTGCTTAAAATATCAATAAATAACAATACAGAGTAGATTATAATACATATAAATGAAAAGTATGCTGTTTGAATGTGAAACAAACTAGGAATAATGTATGTGATTTATTAATTATATTTAGTATATGTAATATCGGAGACATGGGTTAACTACTACGTTAACATTAAAATCTACGTCATTCTCGTATTTTTTAAAAATATGTTGAAGCTCGTGTCATTACTTATAATTATTTAAAATACTCTAGGAATGATGGTAAGGTGGATGCAGAAATAAAGAAGGCGGAATTTAAAACAGAACAACTATTTATTAATACTTTCGTTAGGCGGTTAAGTGCGCAGGTGTTGCTGCGTTCGAAGGTCACCGGACTACCCGGGCCCCTCGTTACAATCTTTCTCATAGACTCGCCTCTGGCTAAGTCAGAGGATTCCCCGCAATTAGTGATTACTTATACCAAGGCTCATGCACACCTCTGATTTATTCTCACACACACACACACACACACACACACACACACACACACACACACACACACACACACACACACACACACACACACACACACACACACACACACACACACACACCGTTTTCACCTTGATAATAATGATTTCTGCCCCATCTGTCCGACATTGGTTGAGGATGCCGAGCACATATTAGTGAGCTGCCCTCGTTTTAGAACACAACCTGAGCACGCGTTTCCTCAAGCCTTGTATTTTCTATTTAATCCAAGATAACTACAATCCCGGACGAGCCCCCAATCGTAGAAATGATGATAAGGTGGATGCAGAAATAAAGAAGGCGGAATTTAAAACAGAACAACTATTTATTAATACTTTCGTTAGGCGGTTAAGTGCGCAGGTGTTGCTGCGTTCGTTGATCTTCTCGACGGATTTTGGATTCACGCTTCACAGAATCATAGGCATCGAGAGCTTCGGCTAGTTTCTCATAATTTTTGTAGAGGTAAAGCATCTCTTTATTCTGTGCATCATCCTGTATCCCACTGACGGCGAATTTCAGGATTGCACGCTCGGACAGACCTTCTTGGTTCCCCAGGAGTCTCATACGATGCACGTAGTTCAGTAGCGGCTCGTCGCGTTCTAGGCACGCTTTCCTCATTTTCTCCAAAATCTCAAACTCGTCAACGTCTCCTGAAGGTGCGCTTCAACGCTGGACCTAGTACCGCCCATGAAGTGATATCATTCCTTGTTTTCACCCAATCCACAGCTGCTCCAGTTAACGCTCTTTTAGCAGCGAAGAACCTTTCGTAAGGCAACCATCCGCTCACGACACTCAATTCATTCACCATTTCTATCCACGATCGTACCGGCAACAATTGCTCTTGTAAGCGCATTATAGATTTCTTCACCGCTCTCGGCGGCTGTTGACGAACGGACCGCTGCACGTTTTTCGATTTTGATAACCGTGGTACCTCCATGCTTTCCAGGGTGTTTTGATCTGCACCTATCGTCTGCACCAATTTCTCTGTTTCCCCTGCGTGCGCCAGCACTTTCCTAGAGGTTATCTATTTGGTTATACCTCCGCGTCAACTCACAGCGCATCACTCTTAATGCGATCGCTGAAGGCTTTCTTCTGCCCGTCTATCCGACGCACCTCGATGCTCTGCTTCTACGAGGATTACTATGTCCACCGTTCAGTCCTCTGACATCCCCAGTGCAACTTACCTATCGCCCTCGTTTCCTCAGCGATGCAGCTTCTCGACGAGTGCACGGAGATTCAACTTTTCTCTAAGCCTCACTCTTCGAACGCGTTTCCTCAAGCCTTGTATTTTCTGTTTAATCCAAGATAACTACAATCCTGGACGAACCCCCAATCGTAGGAATGATGATAAGGTGGATGCAGAAATAAAGAAGACGGAATTTAAAACAACAATTGCACTTAATACACAACATAATGCACACCTCTGATTTGTTCTCTCTCACACGCACGCGCGCACACACACCGTTTTCACCTGGATAATAATGATTTCTGTCCCATCTGTCCGACAGTGGTTGAGGATGCCGAGCACATATTAGTGAGCTGCCCTCGTTTTAGAACACAACGTGAGCACTTGATGAACATCATCAATAAGCCAATAAGACCAGAGAGCATCCTATCGATAATGCTGGAATCTTCTGAAAACTGGAAGGCAGTAGCCAGTTTCGCAAAAGAGGTGATGACCAAACTTAGAAATGCCGATAAAATTAGGCGAATGGCCCAGGATGAATTAGGGTAGCTGATTCTATTTTAAGTTGCAGAGGACGAACACCGAAACCCTGATCACTTATGTGGATGGGGGACGTAGGATAGTGTCATAAGAAGAGGAGCCGTCTAGGCTAAGTAACAGCCCCGCCGAAGTAATATTCCCGGAAGGTTCCGGCGGGATGCTGGTTTCGAGAGGCCACTTGTGCAGAGCTTGCTCATTTCTCTCACACATTCTCTCTCTCTCTCTCTCTCTCTCTCTCTCTCTATCTCTCTCACGCATACTCACTCTCTCTGTCCGCTCACATAAATCACTCTCACTCACTTGCACTAACGCGCGCACTCACAATACTTATAAATTTTTTATTGATAATGCATATTGTAGAAAATACAAAACTTCAAATTCGTTGTGGAATGAAAATCTTATATCTTGTAGTTATAATTTAGAAAACGTATAATTGTTAAAAATTAAAAAGTTAAATTTTTGGTTGATATTATTATTTATATTTTTAATATTTGAAACAATTAATGAATTTTCTCTTTCTGTTCCTACAATATTATATAAGCATAAAATATTAAAAATAAATTTTGTAAATTAATTATTGAATATCCATTTTAGCACAAAATCATAAGACTCAATTTGAAAGTTCTATAATGGCAGAGAGGAACGTCTTGATTTTTTGCAGAATGAAAAATTCGTCTGCATTATGAAGCTGGCAATGTAGTTCAGCTCTGAATTGCTTTCTGATACCCTTGCGCATATTAGATATGTTTTGGCTTAGCCTCTGTATGATTCAAAGGAAAACAGCAACGTCGCATTGAACAGAAGTGTACAGCTATATCTATATATATTTATTGCCTACGTCACAATTCGTGACGTAGGCAAATGTGCACCATGTGCACACTAATTTATGTTGACGTAGCTGTGGCGTTGCGTTGGCGCGTTAGTGTAGCAGTTGGGCCTATTGAGGGCGCAGTTTTCCGGCGCTCGCAAATCGCCGAGCCTTTCGCATATGGCATCGGTAATCACTCCTTCGTATCACTGGTAATACCGACTAACGTCACACCTTTTTTAGGATAGGAATCCCAAAGTTGGATATGAACATTCGTTTGAGCTGGCCTGGTATTAATACTTTAAGCGGACTATTTTGAGTTGATGTTCGTGATTCAAGACGCCACCTAGTGGGCGCTGGTGAAACTGATTGTTAAAACCATTAATTTAATTTATTGAGGAAAGTTAAATGATTTATGTCCTTCCCAATATAATATGGAATCTATATATCACATTTCAGAACAATCGGTTCAGTAGTTTTTTCGGTTATCGTGTATAAACAAAAACACGCTTTGTCTTTATAAATTAGTTTAATATAATACAATATAATACGGGCTCCACTTATCAAAAATTATAATAAAGCTATATTCCTGAAAGGTCGGTAGTGCAGAACATTCTGTTTAGTTCTGCAAACCATCGCAATTAATTTCTCTATTAGTCGCTGCGATTGATTCGCACTTACTTCATAGGTATCCAGCACTCTTGAGGAGTGTTCCTCGCGATTGCCGGAAGTCGGAATCGGTCATTGCGCCTCATAGAGAAAAATTTTGCGTCAAGTTGGAGAATTAAAATCAATGTTCTGCACTACCGACATTTCAGGAACGTATCCACGATGAAAATGGTACGAATAGCCCCCTTTCATATATATATATATATATATATATATATATATATATATATATATATATATTAGTAATATGTATCAGTTAAAAAGATACTCTATGAATATTAATATTTATTATCAGAAAATTTACTAAAAATGACGAAAATGCCGTATGCGCGTACTGGTAACGTATGCTTGAGCCAGAGATAATAAGGGGAGATCGCCGATGCCCATGTTAGACATTGCAGTAAAATTTTGACACTCAACGCAACGGCGGTGACCGTCGGTACTCCGTTCGTGCGATATTCCAGATGTTGGTTTTCGAGCTCGTGCGATGGAGGGAGTGACGGCGTTCAGTAGGGGGACGCCAAAACAATAGTTGCAATAAAAGGGATTAACTGGTGTCGAAATGTCTGTGTGTGTAAGTGTGTATGTGTGCAGTTATATACACACGTATTTTCTTAAAATTTTAAATTCACTGCGTGGCGATGATCGAAGCTACTAAAAGGTATACCTGAGCTTAAAGAATTTCTTCGTCGACATCAGTGAATCCCATTTACTACATCCCGATGCCAAATTTTTAAGAACACACACACACACACACACACACACACACACACACACACACATATATATATATATGTGTGTATATATATATATATATATATATATATATATATATATGTATTTTCTTAAAATTTTGAATTTAAAACTTGATAATAAGATTGCGTTGAACTTAATAATAAGACTAATTTGATATAAAAAATTATACTTTCTGTAAATTATTTATATAATAACATTCATTAAATTTTTATATAATAAATTTTATTTCATTGCTATTTACATTATATCATGCATTCATTAAAATTAATTCAATAGTTATTAGAATACAACAAATATTTATTTTAATTTATATTTAAAACAGAAACATACATATTGAACACGAATGAATATTTTGTAATTTGGAGTAGACCATATTTTTGAAACAAGCAATTAAGTTTATTTGAATAGCGAACATATATTAAACTAAATAAATCATTGAAAAGTAATATATAACTCTGGAATTTTACTAAACGGAACTATATATACGTAAAAAATAAAGTTAAATAAATAAATATTTAAAAAACTATATATATACTCAAATTTAACAAATATATTCAATTTTTGGAAAAGCTATTTAATATGAACAATTAAATAGCTTTATCAAAAGGTGCAATATATTTATTTGATTAGACCCAACGAGTTGTTAAAAATTATTAAACATTTTTTCGATTCTATTAAACGAAACTCAAAGATTTAAATATTAAATTTAACGAAATGAATTTTTTAATAAAACTATTTATATGTTATAAGTAAATAATTTTTTTAAAAATAGAAAATATTTTTTTGATTTATATATATATATTTTCTAGTTTTTACTATTTGTTTATTACATTTAATATTTAAATGTTTGTGCTTCGTTTAATAAAATTAAATAAATTTTTATTAGATTTTACAACTGGCAGGGAATAATCAAATAAATCTAATCCACCATTTGAGAAAACTAGTTCATTCTTTTGAGTAAATGGTTTCTTAAAAAATTGAATATATTTCTTGTATATATATATATATATATATATATATATATATATATATATATATATATATATATATATATATACTGAAAAAAATCATTTCTAATATCAAGCTTATTTTTTCTCAACAGCAGAACACAAATATTGGGAATTAAAGGAATATTTTTTTATTTTGAGAAAATATATCCTCAAACCAATAGATTCAAATTTAATATCAGGAAAATAAATTCTTCGATTAATTAAATATCTCCTAGATTTTTGTCAAGATTTTCTAGAAAAGGGGTGGCTGAAATTGGAAATTAAATAAATATTTTCTTATCTAAAGAAACTATTTTCTTGAACCAAAACTGAAAATTTTGAATAAAAAAAATTTAGTTATTTGATTGAAGCCGACAAAATTATGTAAATATATACTTGGATTAAGAATTTCAATACTTCACTCGAGAAATTGAATTTAAAATGAAGAATCTGATTCCTATCTTTAAAACAATAATTACTTGAAATACATTTTTATTTTTTAGAAACATGAAAATTTAAGTATGCTAGATGTTTCAAAGAATTGCATAGTTTCTTGATTCGAAGCATTATTTTCTTGACTTTAAAAATCAAAAGTTTAAACTAAGCGAATAATTTCTTGAATTCTCATAATTAATTTCTTTCGCTTAAAAGAACTTCAACCTAACCGGGATTCTATCCACAGACCTTTGGATTCAAGCTAACACCTGATTAATTACGCTATCGCAGTACACTGTGGACAATTATAACAGTCTTATATATCAATTTTAGATCTCTTATAGTTATACATTATTAAATTAATTTATGGATTCCAATGAATAGCATATGCATTTATATATAATTTATACATATATTATAACAATTTATACAACGTTTTCATTTTAAAACGTGATTTTCCACATCCACATAATATTTTCTTAAATTGAATCATAATACATATACGAAATCGATAAATAATTAATTTTTGTATTTATATCACAGAAAAAAATGGTTCTCATATCAAGTCAATATTTCTGTGTAATTAAAAAAATTAAGTTAAAAATTTTTTTAAAAATATAACATGTATATTTAGAAATTAATTATGCTTTACACATTAAAGCGATTATGCTTACACATACTATATATATGATTAGAAGATATGAAAAGAAATTATAAAAGAAATTCCTTATTGAAGAACTTATTCGTTTCAATTCAAAAGTACAGGAGAACCCAGTTCTCATATTACCGATTTGTGTACTATAGTGTACAACTCAAGATTATTATATTGTAAAATTTTCAAACCAATGTCTTGATATAAGGAATTAAGTTCTGGAGAGAAATTAATTAATAAGCAATCAGTTTCGTGTAATCTAAAAATATTTTATATAATTAGTAAATATTGATTAAATGATAATTAATAAAATTCTCTACGTCGAATATTCAATAAATATATTCTCATATTTAAATATAAGTGATATCTTATATTTATATTTGATCTTTTATATGATATTTAATATTTTCCATTATAAAGTGAAGAGTAGTAAATTTGTTTTTTACAGTAATAAAAGCAAGGTTATCATTTTCTTAATTTATGAAACCAATATCTCAGTGTAAGAAATTAAGATCTTGAAAGTAGTTATTTATCCAATTAATCGTTGAACTAAAAAAAAATATTAGATAAATATTAGTAAATATTGATTAAAATGTAGTAAATTTTTGTGACTGTATATTAAATAAATATTTTTTAGATTGTGAAATAAGTTGCTTCAAATAAGAAAACCAGCATTTAAAAAGTTCCTTCACCAAGAACTTGTTCGCTTGAATTCAAATGATGTAAGATTGTTATTTTACTATATGAGCTAAAAAATAGGAAATTTATTTTTTAAGATGATAAATAATCTCTAGATTTAAGAAAATAATTTTTTGCGTGAAATTCGGCAATAAGAAAAAATATGAGGTAATCTAGGTAAGTATTTTCTTACTTTTTAGCTAATTTCGTGAAATCCATAACTCATTCGGTTTAGTTGAACGGATGTTGTAAAATATCTAGCTTATATCGTTTTAATTCAAGCGAATAAGTTCTTGATAAAGGAATTTCTTAGATTCTGGTTTTCCTATTTTAAGCAACTTCTTTCACAATCTAAGAAAATATTTGTTTTAATTTTAATTTAAGAAATAATTCTTTATGCGCTACAAGGAACATAAATATTAACTTGATATTGGCAGATATTTTTTCGGTGATATATAATAATACAACAAATAATTATTTTTCAGCTTCATATACCTAAGAAAATTACATTTAAGAAAATATTATCTAGATTATCTCGATTTGTTTAATATAATATATATATATATATATATATATATATATATATATATATATATATATAATATCAAGAAGTTTTCAAATCATGGTTAATTTTTAAGAAATCTTGCAAAATTTTTAAGCAAGCTATACGTTACTGAACTCTTCACCAGGGATCTTTTATTTTAGTCTTATTGTTGCATTACTCGTGATCGGTCCTCATTTGATCATAGCAAATATTTTTTCAGTACTATAGAGTAATACAAAAAAGAATTATTTGTCAGCTTCATGTACCTAAGAAAAATACATTGTAGAAAATATTATGTAGATGTGGAAAATCAAGTATTAAAACCAAAACGATATATAAATTGTTATAATATAAGTATATATTATATATAAATGCGTATACTATTCATTGGAATCCATAAATGAATTTCATAATGTATAACTATAAGAGATCTAAAAGTGATATATAAGATTTTTATAATTGCCCACAGCGTACTACGATAGCGTAATTAATAAGATGTTAGCTTGTGAATCCAAAGGTCTGCGGATAGAATCCCAGTTAGGTCGAAGTTTTGAAATATATGTAATAAAAGTAAATTAACGTATATATTGTAAAAGAATTTAAGAAATTATTCGCTTAGTTTAAACTTTTGATTTTTAAAATCAAGAAAATAATGCTTCGAATCAAGAAACTATGCAATTCTTTGAAACATTTAGCATACTTAAATTTTCATGTTTCTAAAAAATAAAAATGTATTTCAAGTGATTATTCTTTTAAAGAGAAGAATCGAGTTCTTCATTTTAAATTCGATTTCTCGAGTGAAGTATTGAAATTCTTAATCCAAGTATATATTCACTTAATATTGTCGGCTGAATCAAAGAACTAAATTTTTTTATTTAGAATCTTCAGTTATTGGTTCAAGAAAATAGTTTCTTTAGATAAGAAAATATTTATTTAATTTCCAATATTTGTGTTCTGCTGTTGAGAAAAATAAGCTTTATTTTAGTAACTACTTATTTGGTTAAAGTTTATGCGATTACTTGGTTAAAGAAAATATTTATTTAGTACAGAAAATCGCATAAATTTCTTGAATCAAGTAATATTTACTTTATATTAGAATTTTAGCAGTATATAATTTTAATGAATTATTTCGAAAAATCTATTTCTTAACCTAAAAAAATTTTTATTTAATTAATTCGATAATATTGATATTTTGATAGGATCAGAAGAATGTTTGACCACATATTTGATCAATCTATAATTTAAGTATTGAGATTATTTGTGTAACGTCCCGCACTATATATATATATACTCATATATAATGGCGAGTGCCCACCCGGTTCTATGCGCGACGATTTGCTTCGGCGAAAGACCGGTCCGTAATTTGCCCCTATTTTTGGCCTAGTCTCTCGACTACTAGCCAGGGATGTGGGGCTGGTGAGCCGAGGTGTACGCGTTTTAGATGGAGACCGAACCTAGGCAGTCTTGGCCGATCTGTAAATCGCGAGTTACTACCTAAATCGTAACTTGACTTCTATATGCTCCCGTACTAAGATTCTTTTCCCCAGTCTTATCTACTGCGACGAAAGGAGTGGCTTCCGTGTACAGGACTACGAGAGTCCCACCCGTTTAGCCTACTCAGCAAAACTACCAGAGCGGCTTCCGTGTACAGGACTGTTAGAGTCCCACCCGTTTAGCCTGCTCAGAAAATTAGTGGAGTGGCTTCCGCGTACAGGACTGCTAGTGTCCCACCCGTTTAGCCTACTCCAAAGAATACAGGAGTGGCTTCCGTGTACAGGACTGCTAGCGCCCCACCCGTTTAGCCTACTTAAAAAATACAGGAGTGGCTTCCGTGTACAGGACTGCTAGCGCCCCACCCGTTTAGCCTACTCACAAAATATAGGAGTGGCTTCCGTGTACAGGACTGCTAGCGCCCCACCCGTTTAGCCTACTCAAAAAAATATAGGAGTGGCTTTCGTGTACAGGACTGCTAGAGTCCCACCCGTTTAGCCTACTCAGAAAAGTTAGTGGAGTGGCTTCCGTGTACAGGACTGCTAGAGTCCCATCCGTTTAGCCTACTCAGAGAAGATACAGGTAACAGATATAAATATATAGCGCGATTAGGTTTAGTGGAGATTACGGACAAATAATGTAAATAAGGATAAACGATAAATGTTGTTGATTACTTACTATTTATTTACTTTTCTGAAGTACTTCTTATACAACCGTATAATATATAAAAATAAACTAGATATAAGTCGGGTATACAAAGTTAGTTAACACGTACAAGATGAAGTTCGAGCAACACGAAAATTTCAAAGTCTGAAAATACAAAATGTTTCAAAAGTTAAAAATCGCAAAAAAAAATATCTAGGTCAGAATAATCCTAAGTCCGAAAATGTCGAAAAATTTCTAAGTCCGAAAAGGTTGGAAAAATTCTAAGGGTTATAACTACCGGATCGATCTGACCTAGTTGAAATCCCGACCGGCAGTGATTTTTCGTTTCGTCCGACTCCTATTTATATGTGGTCTGGACAAAGTAAAAAAGGCTGTCCAAAATTTTCGTGGAAATTCATCTGAGCAGTCGTAGGGAAAGCCAATGAAGGGGTCAAATTTCATTTATAATATAAACTCCTTCGTTCGCTTTCTTACAATATTTAATTATTAAAAATAACGCATCTGCTATGATCATGAACAACAAACTTATAGCGACATTATAAAATACGATCTTTAATTAATACCTTAACCGTTTGTTACGTTTATAATTATTAATTTTACATAATCTCTTATTTTATTAGCTAAACTAATCTTTATACCATACGTTAGAACTCTTACTCTATTATTTAATTTATTTTACGTATCTTATAAAGTATATAACTACTTACATTCTGAACTAATATTATTAATCTTAATGTTTCGATTTTGCTCTACGTTATAATTATTTACGTAATCTTTTATTATTAACCAAACTAATTTTTATACTATAAGTTAGAAATCACTTAGTTTATTATTTGCTTTATTTTATATATTTTACAAGTATATTGTTATTAACATTCTATTAGCATAATATCGTAATTGGACTAACATTATTAATCTAAATTGTTTGGTTTGTTCTACATTTTACAATTATTAAACTGATGATACATTATATCATACTCTAATATATATTTAAAAGTTTGTTAATCCATCATTCTACTTATAATAATTAATATTTTATTAATCATACTTAACATAGTAATTAATTTATCAAAACAAAAGTACGTGCACATGCATATGTATCGATGGCATACCATTCTTTAATTTATGATTTAGTCTCTACGTTCTTTTTCAATTTTAAAAATTACAAATTTAATATTAAAGTCGATCGTAATGAGAAATTTCGACAGTTAATATTCGGCGTTGATCGGGAACTTTACTCCGAGGTCAGCGTCGACGCTCAGTTTCCGACAACAGGGTGTCCGGTTACTCTCGGCGATAAGAAAAAGGCGCTTGTACCAAGCCATGAAAATTAGTTCAATATACGTGTGTATATATATACTTATACATACATATATATATATATATATATATATATATATATATATATATATATATATATATATATTGTTCATAACGTCGCAGGATGCGACATTTGCAATTCTAGCTATTAGATTTTCTGAATTCAATGCATTACTCTTTTGTTTTAATATAATAACCTTCTGATTTAAAATTTTGTTTTCTTAGATTAAGAACATATCATATCATATCATATCATATCATACTAATTTATAAAGATTTATATGTTTATACGCGATAACCGAAAAAACTACTGACCCGATTGTTCTGAAATTTGACATATAGATTCTTATTATCTTGGGGAGGACATAGGCTATGTTTTTTCTTGAAAATCATTTTACTTTCATCAATAAATTAAGTTAACAGTTTTAGTGGTCAGTTTCACCAGCGGACAGTAGGTGGCTTCTTGAATCACAAACATCAATTCAATGTAGTCCGCTTAAAGTATTAATACCAGGCCAGCTCTGACGAATGTTCATATCCAACTTTGGGATTCGTATCCAAAAGAAGGTGTGGCGTTAGTTGATATAACCTTTTTTTATCTTCAGGTGAATCTGACACTACTCTCGCAACTTATGGACATCTTTTGATTCTTGTATATTTTTGAATTTTTCTCACGTGAAAAATGCTTTCTCTCTCTCTTTCTCTCTCTCTCTCTCTCTCTCTCTCTCTCTCTCTCTCTCTCTCTCTCTCTCTCTCTCTGTCTCTCTCTGTCTTCTTTTATAAGATGGTTGTATGCCAAATCATATTAAAAATAATTTGTGAAAACAAATTATAAGAATAATTTGATATTTTTTTGAATATTCTACTTTTTTCTATGCACGAAGAAAATTGTATAATTATTTTGAAACATTAATTATACAGAATGTTCAAATAAAAGCATCAAAATAACAAAATAATTTTTGAAAAGGGTTCAAAGTCTACAATTTTCAGATTTTTCCCTTGCTTATTGAACTGTCAAACATAAATCAAATTATTTTAATATTATAAGGGGGTTTCAGTATATATGTAGAGTTGTGATCTTATCGATTTTTAATTAAAAAATCAATTTTAAAAAATAATTAAAATTATTTGAAATAACATATATCTATATATGCCATTTCATATAACTAAAAATGTAAATTTCAATATAAATTGTTAGAAGTGGTATCCAATATAAATTGTGTTTTGTTTTTTTACTAATATACATTTGTGAAATATTAATTATTTAAGCAAACAAAGTGAAGTTAATTTCTATTGGGGCCCCTCTTTGATACGTCAATAAATACAACCTCCTTAAAACTATCATTTATTTAACCTTTTTAAATCATGACAAAATTTCGACATTTCAAATTCAAATTTTAATGTTAATTTATAATTATAAAAATTGATATATTTATTTTGACCATGAATTCCATCAGCAATTCTACTACTTCTATATAAATTTATACTTTTCTTTATATAAATTAAATTTTCTACTACATTAGTTTGATCAATGTTGTAGTTCTTTTTTTCGATTGTAAAACAAACTTATTTCTTTGGTTTTTTAAAATTATCCGACGGGATTTGGCAGTACGGGGTGCAATTGAAAATTTTATTTTAAAAAAGTGCTATGTGTCAAAAAATGACATTTCTTTTTTAAATGTTGTTTTCAATTGTATTAAACTGGTGACTCCAATAACTTTTTCTACCATTCAAAAATGGATTTTAAGATTGCAATTTCAAGATTTTTCAATTCTGATGGATTTAGCAGACTGTACAACTAGGTATGACTGGCAGGAAATTTGGAATAACTCGACAAAAGGTAGGCTGATACATTCTTACCTACCTAGTATCAGGGATAGGATTAAGGCAGACTGGATCGGGCCGTCGCGATGGTTAATCCAGTTCCTCATTGGGCATGGTGACTTCGGCTCATATCTCTCTCGCTTTTATCTGAGAGAGAGCGATACATGTACATACAGGGAGGTGGACACACCAGAGCACGTCCTGACCGTCTGTCCCAAAAATCACGAAATCAGGATCAGGTTCCAGAGAGAAAATAATACCTCTATTGAGGTCAGAGCTCTATTGAGTCAAACACACTATAAGGTGTTTGAAAATCTAGTCAAAGAGCTCCTACAGATAAAGGAGTCTCTTGAAGCAATAGAGCATCTACTTGAAGCAGATGCAATAGAGCATCTACTTGAAGCAGATGCAATAGAGGAACCTGAATAGGTAGGTAGGGAACTGACAGTTGTAAATAAGGAGAATATGTACAAAAACACAGAGGATCATTTACAATAAAGATTATACATAAGCGACAAATATAAACTGATAAAGTGGACCGGCGCCATGCACCGATCAACAAAACTTCAAATAAAGAGACTGAATCTAAGCACCACGGCAATTATTTTTACGTATACATATAAATTTGTATTCCTAAACAAGTAGACCAGCGCTATACACTGGTCTACAAAGTACATATGCAAAGCTCTGGAGCACAACCGGCCGATAAAACGAAAGTTAAGTGCGGCCGGGAATGTTTATGTGCAACAAAGCATAACTGAGCGACCTGTGTTCTTTTTTTTTGTACAACTAGGTGAAGTTAATTTTTGAAACCGAACGTAGATTTTCTTACAATCATATTGATTAAATTGTTATAGTTAAATATATCATATTATATCATATCATATCATATCATATCATCATATATATATATATATATATATATATATATATATATATATATACTAATTTATAAAGACAAAGCCGAAAAAACTACTGAACCGATTGTTCTGAAATTTGACCTATAGATTCTTATTATCTTGGGAAGGACATAGGCTATATTTTTTCTTAAAAATCATTTTACTTTCATCAATAAATTCAGTTAATGGTTTTAACAATTAGTTTTACCAGCAGCCACTACGTGACGTCTTGAATCACGAACATCCACTCAAAGTAGTCCGCTTAAAGTATTAATACCAGGCCAGCTCTGACGAATGTTCATATCCAACTTTGGGATTCGTATCCTAAAGAAGGTGTGGCGTTAGTTGGTATAACCTTTTTTATTCTTCAGGTTAATCTGACACTACTCTCACACCTTACGGATATCTTTTGATTTTTGTAAATTTTATTTTGTCTTACGTGAGAAAATCTCTCTCTCTTTCTCTCTCTCTCTCTCTCTCTCTCTCTCTCTCTCTCTCTCTCTCTCTCTCTCTCTCTGTCTTTCTTTTTCCTTCTTTTATAAAATAGTTCTTTATGCCAAATCATACTGAAAATAGTTTGTGACGACAAAATATAGTTTTGTTTTTATAAATTATATTAACTTCAGAATTATAGTAAGAAACTATGTTTTTTTTTAGCTTGGACAAACGAAATGATGGCAAAATAGTATTCATTACCAACAACCTCGAAACTATGAATATATATATATATATATATATATATATATATATATATATTCTATATCGCTTCTGCATAAAAGAGCAATATTATTCATCGTCTGCTTAAAAAATATGCTATTCGGATACTAACATTTTGCTTAAATTTCAGTTGGCATCACTACGAAAAAAATTCACCGTATTTAATTGAAAAAACGGAAATATACGATATATATATTAGGAGTGTGAATAAGTCTTTCCCGTTTTTTGTAAGAGATGGCGCCACCAATACTGTGCGAGTATTCAATTTTACATATGTCATAATCAAAGCTTATTCATATGTCAACAATTCCATACTAACACATTAGTTAAAATTTTTTCGCATCATAAATTTTTGATATCGTGAAAATGTCGAAATTTGAGCCGAGTCGACGTCATTTGCGGGAAGTTTCACTTTATTGGTTCAATTTGAAGAAATCTGCTGCCGAGACGCATCCATTGCTTCAGGAGGCTTATGGAGAAGGTTGTGTCGATGATTCAAGTGTTCGCGGATGGTTTCGACGCTTCAAAAGCGGTGATTTCGACGTGGAAGACAAGGAGCGTTCCGGGCGGCCGCAAATCTTTGAAGATCGAGAATTGGCGACTTTGCTCGATGAAGATTCTTGTCAAACGCAAGAAGAACTTGCTGAAGCATTGGGAGTTGACCAAACAACCAGTTCCAAGCGTTTGAAAGACATGGGTATGATCCAAAAGCAAGGAAATTGGGTGCCGTACGAACTGAAGCTGAGAGACGTCGAACGGCGTTTTTTCACTTGCGAACAGCTGCTTCAGCGACATAAAAGAAAGGGTTTTCTGCATCCTGTCGTGACTGGCGATGAAAAGTGGATACGTTACGATAATCCGAAGCGAAGAAAATCATGGGGACTACCCGGCCATGCATCATCATCGACGGCCAAGCCAAATATTCATGGCGCCAAGCTCATGCTCTGCTCCGACAGGCACGACAAAGTTATTTTGCAACATGACAATGCTCGCCCACATGTTGCACCGCCGGTGAAAACATACTTAGAAACGCTCAAATGGGAAGTCCTACCCCACCCGCCGTATAGTCCAGACGTTGCTCCGTCTGATTACCATCTCTTCAGATCGATGACGCATGGCCTGGCTGACCAGCACTTCCATTCCTACGAGGAAGCCAAAAAATGGGTGGATGACTGGATAGAGGCCAAACCGGTCGAATTTTTTCGCAACGGGATTCGTATGTTGCCAGAAAGATGGGAAAAAGTTGTAGCTAGCGATGGCCAATACTTTCAATAATTCATTTGTAACCATTTTTTCACAATAAAGGCTCAAAATTTGAAAAAAACGGGAAAGACTTATTCACATACCTGATATATATATATATATATATATATATATATATATATATATAGTATGTATATTATATTATACTTTTTATATATACATATTTTAAATACGGTTTCTATTGAAAAATATTGTATTGGCGTGTACGGGCGGTTGATTACGATACCCAGTCGCCTCAAGACGATTTCTATAGGCAGTTTTGTATTCGGATGATAGAATGCAATGTCCAGGTGTCTCTGGGCGAATTCTACGGGGAATATTGTCTTTAATTGATAGAAAACGAGATCCAGGTATGAGGAAATCAATTTCTATGGGAAGATTCGTGTTGGAACGGTAAAATACGGTATTTAGGTTTTTCCAAACGACTTCTACGGGGAGTATTGTGTTTAGTCGTTAGGAAGCGATGTCTAGCTGTCTCGAGACGACTTCTACTGGGACTATTGTGTTTAGTTGATCGACAACTTCTACGGGGAGTTATGCGTTGGGATGATAAAATGCGATTTTCAGGTGTTATGGAACGACTTCTACGGGGAATTTCGTTTTCGGTCGGTAGAAGACGATTTCCAGGTATGGCGGGACGATTTTTATGGGGAGTATCGTGTTTAGTTGATAGACAACGATGTTCAGGTATGTCGGGACAACTTTTACGGGAAGTTTCCTGTTCGGATGATAGAAGGCGATTTCCAGATGATTTGGAACGACTTCTACGGGGAGTGTTGTGTATAGTTGGTGGGAAACAATGTCCAAGTATGTCAGTACGATTTCTATGAATAGATTCGTATTCTATCATTTGAACACGCATACTCCCAGCAAGAATCGTCCTGGGACACCTGGACATTGTATTCTACCTCTTCAAAACAAAACTTTCTATAGCAGTCGTTACTGGACATTTTCTATAGTCCGAACATGATATTTTCTGTAAACGTTTCCTCAAGACACTTGGAAAGCTTTTTCTACCGCTCGAACTCGAAGGTATAAACGATAGGTAAATTACGGTCAATTATTTATAGAAATATATATATATATATATAGTACTTTTGTACTTGGATATTATCCAATTTTTATGAAATCGGTTAAATTAATCTCTCGGGCGAAACTAAGACGGGGGAGGCTAGTTTATTTATATATGTATTGCGTAACTCTGTTCTATATTTACTGTATAAAAATAATTAAATACTAATTTCTAGAAAATATTAGTTTGATTCTGTAAAGTCTTTTTTAGAGAATCAAAAGTATTGTATTCAAGTATATGATTACTAAATTTAAGAAACTCAGGTTTTCCATTTTAACTTTGATCAGCTTTTTTGAAAGAAACGTTTTCTAGAAAATGAAATGCTTATTTTTAGATTATGATGAGCTGAATTTAAGTAATTAGAACATTATAATTGAATAAATATTTACTTGACTGAATTTTTGTTCTTAAGAAAATCTATTCTCTTGGTTTAAGAAAACCATGTTTTTCCTGAATGCAAGTTAATATGTCGATCGCCTTCAAATTTTGAATACGTATTCTATACGGTCAGGATTAAATGATAGAATGAATGTTTGTTGGATTGCAATAAATATAATTTTATGAAATAGACTCATTTGCATTTGGAATTGTTTTCAGTATGTAGCACCATGTAAATAATATTCTTTAAAAAATTGCGCGAGATGATAATGTAAATAGAAAGAATTAAAACTTGTAATATAAAAATATAATACATATGTTGTTATATAATTAATTTATATAAACTGGAATTGTTTATGTATTTGCAACGTAACAAAGACTTTTTTGCTCTGTAAATAAACTTAACTATTCATTTCAAATACAGGGTTGTTTCGAAATTGCAAAATATTCGTTCCTATTAAGACTGTATATTTTTGTTTCAATAGAATTTGAATGAATGTTTGTTGGATTGCAATAAATATACTTTTATGAAATTGACTCATTTGCATTTGGAATTGTTTTCAGTGTGTAGCACAACGCAAATTATGTTATTAGATAAGTAATATTATGTTTATATAAACTTGTAGTCTTATTGTACAGTACATCACAGAAAATAAAGCTGTATGTGACGATCTCGAGAAGAGATTCGTAGAATAATTTTTTTAAATTCATTTCTTTTATTTATTAATAATTGTTTTTCATATTCATACTTGTTTATACCATCCATCTATCTAGTACCCGAAGGTTTTGATTTTTAGGCTTTTACAAAAATTTTATTTTACAGAATCTTTAGCAGAGTGTATGTTGTTGAGCATTATTATATTACTGATAGAAATCTAGTTACTTGTTGAATGAAAAAAAATGAGATTGTATCTGCATATTATATTAATCGTCTTACTTTAGTATATTGAAATATTGATTATGTTTTTTGAAGTGTTTATCATAAATATAATCGTGAAAATTTGAGAAAATTTCATTTTTATAGTGAAAACCATAAGATGACCGTAAAAATCTGGTTTTTCTAAATTATCTTGTAAAATACGAAAAGTTCCAAAAAGAATTGTTAAGAAAAGTTATAAATTCCATCAAAAAACATATTTCTTATTCTATACATTTTTGTGTCCCAAGAGTTCTCAAAAAAATATATTCAAAGTAACGGAGGATATAGAATAGGCAATGAGAATATTACGGTGAAGTGCATTGTTGTTAATAAAAAACGTTTAAAGAAAAAATATATAGATTAAAAAATATGTATTTTGATGAGATTTTGAACATTTAGTTAAATCATTTAATGGAATTTTTTGTATTTTAGGAGATAAGTTAGAAAAACAATATTTTAACTGGGTATTAATGTGATTTATTATAAAATTGAAATTATCACCAATTTTTACTACCATATATATAATCAGAATCCTAAAAAACGTATATATAAAAATTTTAATAAAATTCGCATTAGTCTACTACTTGAAAAATTTGGTAGTTCTTTGCTATAAGAGATTTTCTCAGCTTTGATATTTGCCAGTTTTTCTTAAAGTTACCGTAGGTTTCAAAACTTCGAGCTGTTTGCTAGCTGCTGCGAGACTGTATATATATATATATATTTATACATGTATCACTAAAATTTCTTTTTGGTCAGTATAAGCTACTCATCTTTTATTGCACCCCCCGCTGCCAGCCTATTGTTTCGACAAGCTTTCCGTTTGCACGTGCCGAAGACAGTCGTCTTCCCCCTCGATCGCACCATCGCACGAGCTCGAAAAACAACATTTGGAATATCGCACGAAACGGCCGGTACCTTACTTTGGCCGCCAGAGGCCCTCGTTTTCAGTCGGAAATTTTTACTGCAGTCTGGCCCATAAGCGTCGGCGATCTCCTCTTATTATCTCTGCTTGAGCTTTCAGCTACATTTTACTCGCAACTCGCAACTACTCGTGATGACAGAGCAAAGCAATAAAATAATATCCTATAATAAGAAGCCACGATAACGAACGCACTTTCGTCCAAAACATCGAGCGCTAATAGATGTAGTATGCATAAATGATCGTCTGAAAATGTAGAATAATATAACTTATTTTCTAAAACTTATACTAAAACATATAAAGTAAATGAGTATACATACATATATTTATTCATAATAGTTTTTAATCACATGTATATAGTAAAAATTTAAATCACAGGACCTCCTTTAAGAGTGCTCCATACCTCTGGCGGAAGTTAAAATCGATTGAAGCGCCTGATTTTTAATATACTGTGGAAGTTTACGGAACTTGAAGTGTAAAACAAATGCTGTTCTGTTTTATCGATTGTTCTAGTATTAATCAGGGCCGTAGTAGCCCAAGTTAAATATGTAAACTATAAATGATCCATACAAAATTTATATTTTATAATATTCTTATGAAATAAGTAGCGGAGTAGTTGATCATTTGTTACAAGAAGTTTATTATATATATATATATATATATATATATATATATATATATATATATATATATATGTATATTTACACACCTACAAACGCACAGAGAGAGAGAGAGGGAGAGAGAGAGAGAGAGAGAAAGAGATATGCATATATATGTGTATTAATTTTGATATGTATATGTATTGATATTATTATGTATTAATTTTAATTTATATTGGACTGTAACACTGATGGAAATATTTATTACTTTATGCATGCATATATCTATAGTATATTTAAGTGTAGAAGATAATGATACTAGGAGACGAGCAGTAATAAAGAAACATCAGCTCGACATCCAGCGTTTGAAATACGCATATATGCATGCGTATCTACACACACATTAACATATATAATCTCCATACTCCTAATTTCTAACCAAATTACTTACTCAAAAATGTCAAGGGCCGTGGGGGTCGCAAACGATTAATATATATATGTGTTGTTTGCCAATGATTTACACAATTTTATACGAAACTTTGGTTTATGGAATGTTACAAAAAAAATGATAAAAAATTAAATGATATTAATTATTTCATTAATGAATAGAATGGGGTCTCTTAATTATGAATATTGAAATAAGTATAAAGATAACAGCGAATAATATTTTCAAATTAATTTTTTTTTTCGAAAATTTAGATATACAAAATTGTCTGTTTAAGGTCAACAATTGTAAAATTAATTATTATACTTAATTTTTGGGATGACAAAATCCAATACACAATAGTAAAGTCTATTATCTATATCTAAATGCAATACACAATAGACTTTATTATTTTATAATTCTTTCAAACTGTTAGTTTATGTATTCTATTAAATTATTTTTTATTAAACAAATAACATAATAAATTATTATTCTATAAATATTAATTTCTTGCAGTATAGTAATTAAAACTTGCATTTGAAATAAAATTATTATTTACTAGACAGAAATAAAAGGACCTAGCTTATACCTTTTTCTTAATTTTACTATAACAATGTTGAAATTTTTCATTCTAAGATTTGTCTATTTTATAACCATAATAGTTCAATTATTTTTAGTTCGTAGTGACTAGATTTCAGCCTACTCAAAATTATTCGATGCCTACGAGGTGATGTATAACGCTAATTTTCGATTCTATTCTGAAAGTTTTGAAAGTATTTTTACAGCTTTTTTGTTCATTCTTTGATTTGTTTCTAATTTTTTAGTATTCCTGTGAAATTCTACTTTTATCGCCAATAAATCAGCCATTATAACTCCTTTTTTCTACACTTAAATTTGGAATTATTTTTTAGTACCAGGAATGTAATCTAAGGAATTTTTCTTCGTCATTTTATAGAAAACCAAGTTGACATTCTTTACACGTATAATTTTTAGATATAAAGAAATTCAATATTTTCATTTTATTGGCTTTATGTATAAAATATTAGTTTTGTTATTGCAATGCTATAATATGAAAGTAGTAAATAAAAATATTAAATTTTTATAGTTTTGCGTATTATCTAAATAAATTTGAATTTGTCAGGATTGCCGTGCACTTTTTTCTTTACAATTACATTTTTATTGTATTATTTTTTTTTAAAATTTTATCTTATAAATCTGTATTTTTTATCTAAAATTGGTATGGTAATCTATAATTTGACAGAACCGTACTTGATTCTATCGGGTAAAGAATATAAAAATACTAATTATATGGAACATAATGGCACTCTAGACTTTTCTTAATATAAAATTACGTAATTTAAAAAAATAATTAAATCATTATTTGATATTTATCTAAAATAGATTATTTTATTTATTGTATTAAATTATTTTTAAATTACTTATTCTAAATAAGCGTATTTTAGAAAATAATAAATTAATAAAAATTATATAATATTTGAAAACAAATTTCAATTGTTTTTATCGATTTATATTAGAAAATTTAAAAAACAAATTCGAATAAAGATTGTGTTATTTGTCTGATGCAGTGTTCCAAATATATATATATATATATATATATATATATATATATATATATATATATATAGGTCTTATATAAAATTCCTTCTGAATTTTGCAACATAATATGATATAATGTTACCTGAAATTGAATCGATCCTTTTAGCGGGGATACCTCCAGATTACCTAAACTTAGTCGGATGTTTTTGCTCATTGGAGTATAATTTGTTTATATTTTATATTTTAATATTTTTCATATTTAATATTTTCTGGGCATAGTTTTATGTTTTAACTTTTAGTTAAATTTTTCTCTGTTATTTCTTTTTTACCGTTTAATTAAACTTGTTAACCATTTTTTTAAAAATAGGTTTTTAACATTTTATTTATTTATTTATGCTTAATTATTGTTATTTTTTTTAATTATAGGTTCAATAAGATCTTTGTATTAATATTTTAAGAGTCGTAGTTGATTTTTTATTATCATTTTTTCTTACTTAGTTTTTACAATAAATATTGCAATTAAAATTTCAACCTGCAACAGTAAGAATGACCAAAAATTTAATTACAATACGAAAATGATACAATAACTATAAATAATAAAAATACTACGTTTAAAAACCAATTTGTATATTTCATTTATTTAAAATTAAATATGATATAGAACATTTTATAAAAAGATACATTCGCAAGTATAGGTTCTACGTGGCTTGTTGATAAAATCACAGCGTAGCCCCCATCTATGTTACGAAAATAGGACTTTTTTCGAGGAACGTAAATTTTAGATACAGAAATTTGGTCTAATAAATAATAAAAATTTATTCAATTTTTAACTACTTAAAAAATAAAACTAATGACTAAGTATACATTTATAATAAATTTTTTAAGAAAAGCAAAATAACTAGGCGAGTTTGATATGTTTTTAGAATATTAAGAACTTTAAAAAATAAATAACTATTATTGTAAAATTTAAATTGGTTCGAAAAAAATTTGTCTTTATTGTTTTTTTTCCTCTATCCATATGTTATTACAATATATTTCTATCGCATGTAGTGCCATTCTTTTTCGTATTAACATATTCGCGGCGTTGTTATATTTTATTTTTTACGCTGTATTAGAACTGCTTCTTTGGCTGTTTTGCTGGCAATACGATTTTCAGTGCTGTTTGAATGAGCAGATGTCCTTAAGACTTCTATTTTGATTTCTTTTCTTGATTTATTGAATTTTATGACTTTATAATTCATTTCATTAACTTCTTAATTATTGGCGCTGAGATTGTGCAGTGAATTTAGTACACATTTTGAATATGCACATATATAAGATGAAGCTGTGTCGAGTGGATTGAGCATATCTGATACCAAGAAGTATTTAGCATATATCTGAAGCAAATGCTTCAGCTGAAAAGGTAGAGAATTCGCCTGTAAATTGGTAAAAAATTTTATCGGTCTTACGGTTTTTCTACAATAATATAATATACTAATATGATGAGTATCGGGCCGTCCTTATTTATAATCACTACCGTACAATCTGAAATATAAATTACAACTAAATAGTAAAATAAAAATTAAATTAAATAAAAAATAAATAAAAAAATTAGAATGAAGTAAATTATATTAGAGTTTAGTCCTTGAAGATGAGCCGGAACTGTTCAAAACGTCCGAAATGAAAAGTAAATTTAAATTTAAGCTGGTGGGGGAAATCAGATTCTCCTTTATTAACATAGAATATAGATTACTTTATTTGTATTATTTTTAATTTTTAATTTTTAATTTAATTGATTTTTTATTTTATCTGTTATTAGTAATTTGTATTTTCAATTTTATGGGGGTTACTATAAACTAGGAGAGTCTGACTGTCATTCTATTAGTATAATATTTTATTGTATAAAGACTGTAAGACCGATAAAAATATTTATGAATCTACATTGTATATATATATATATATATATATATATATATATATATATATATATATATATATATTATACCATTAGATATACATATCTCAGGGTTGAGATATTTTTTAATTAACTTGTAATAATTTATAATTACTTTTTAATTTTTATCGATATATGTATATATATATAAATTTAATAAGGTATTATTTTCAATTAAATGAAAATTTAATTAATCATTATTTTTAGTTAATACAATAGCTTGTGTTGATGAATTACTTTGTCATACTAAAACTGTAATGATCAGATAAAGGAATCATGTATTTGAGTATATGGTCAATAACTGTATTACGGGCATCACGGTCCACGTTCGCGCAAATCCTATCATTGCGATGGCAGCTGGTGTATTCTATCAATTCGTTCGACACTGTTTCCAAAATCGTGTAAAAAGTAGTGGCAACATCGCATTGTATACGATTTGATAGACAGCATGCGAGTGTTTACGATTTTCTAAACGAATGAACCACAAATCCGAATAGAGTCGACCCAACCTCTCGACAACTGTCGTACAGCTGATCCGATAATATATATATATATATATATATATATATATATATATATATATATATATATAATTCAGGTATCAACATAACGATTACCTGATGAATGGAGATGGGTCTTGATACAATTATTGGTCATGTATTCTAATGGATTATTCTTTTCTCTCCTAAAATGTTAATTATCTCCATATTTAACTTTTTATGAATTAAAAATAATATCTAATTAAAATTTTATTTCAATAATAATTGTAAGTATATATTTCATTAAAAAAGTAGAGACAAACGGTTCTATACAGACGAGACATGACGGGCACCCAAAATTCAAATAAGTTCAGTTGTTTTAAATTTCAATGTGCAAGTGATAGACAAAAACCTATAATTTAAGGTGCTATTTTTGAAGAAAAAAATTATTAAATAAATTCATCAGAAATGTAAAACCTCCCAAAAGACAATTTGCTTCATCTCCCCTTCCCCAGAGTGGGACACGAGGGTATGAAATATTTATATTTATATAATAAGATTCTTATATGTAAAGAAAATAAAGATAAGGTAATAGTACAAACATATTAATTTATTACGTATTAATAATTAAACAAATCGTATAATACGTATGGCCTTCTTTATTTTTAATTTTAAAGGGTCATTTAAAGTATAAATAATTATAAAAATAATGATAAATTAGAGTTTTGAAGGGGGCGGTTTGATTGTTCGTAAGTGATAATATTAATATTATAGATATAATCTGATGTTAATGCAACAAAGATAACTATTATTTTAGTTGCAAGGTGTCCAATATGCAAAATAGTGAAAAATTAGAGTGGAAAGAATATATAATTTTTACTTTAAATGAAAAATATAAAATCACCATCTTCTGGGAAAGTAAGCAGAACAGTATGATTGTATATTTAATAGGATTGGTTTGTACATAGAGAGCAAGTACAGCTTCTAAATATAGTGGCATATTATCATATATTCTACATTATAATTATTGAAAAACAATATATATATATATATATATATATATATATATATATGTTTTTACAAAAAATATTTTTATATTATATATCGTGATATTTTTGGCGGGAATATATGTATAATTTTTTTATTTTGACATATTGACTTTATCTAATCTGACATATTTATTCCAAAAAAATTACAATGTATGAAATACTAAAGAAAACTTTAGCTGTACAAGAATATATTTTAAAATAAAATTTGTATAATTACCTATTGAATAGATAGTAATGAAACTATTGAAACTTATTGAAAAAGATAGTAATTTCTAATATATAAGTGCTATGGTCAAATAGTGTTACTTCATTAAAAATTATTTTAATATTTGAATCTGTAACAGTTTTCTTACAAAAATTTTCTATAAAAGCTGTTTATTATATAAATTGTATAAATTATACAAAGTGCCAATCACTCTATAATGATATGTAATATAAGAATAAATTTAAAAATTGCTTTATATAGATAACTATATATTTAAATATTTATAATATAATATATTAATTTAGGAGTTGTACTTACTCCTTACACAAAATTCAGTACTATAAATACACAATCATACTCTTGTACATTCCAAAATGATGATGATTTCATGATATTTTACATTTGAATTAAAAATTATATATGCTTTTCACGTTACTTTTTCTTATCCGTTTTATATAATAGGAGTGCATATCGAAGTAATAACTCAAATGCATCAATTACACGTTGTGAATACTCAAGACTCTCATTTCCTCCTAAAATTATGAGTTTTAATCGTAGCTAAAAGACTATCCTGCAAAAAAAATAAAAATGTTTGAAATTTTGGGAATTAAAGTGCTTTAGTTGTCATAAAAAAAGATTATAAAAAATTTTTAGGATGTATATAAATATTAAATCTGCGTAGGCAATAATAACATTTTTGCCTACATAAATATTATATATACTTTAGGTAAGAAAAATAACAATTACTTTCCTACCATTACTTTTCTGCACCAGGCTTCATAATTCTTTATTTGATTTGTACGGCATTGAATATTTTCTTCAGCGCCACCTATTCAAAAAATCAGAAATTAAAGTTCTCACTTTTTTATCTACAGAATTGACAACTTGCATTATAACCATAATAAAATCTTATATTTCGTTTTACTCCCTCAATTCTGTGAATAGAAAGATGAAACAAAGTTCATTCGATTCATTATTCAATTCTACATCCGGGGCTATCCAAGTTTGATCTGTACTATACGTATAAAATTTATAATATTTGTTGTTATTTAATGTTACTGCAAAGCGGCGATGTCTATAGTGCAGACGACAGTTAGATAAACATTTTCTTATTTTTTTAAAGTAACTTTGAAACATATTATGAAAGCAGTAAGGGATACCCCCAATTGTAGAATTTTTCAAAGATTCGTATAAAATTTGTTTCAACATTGTAAAACGTAAAATGAGGACGCAAAACGAAATCTACGATTTACACATTTTCATTTCCGTTTTAATAGTTCATCGTGGCGCTGGGATCGCGGTATGGAGCACTCTTAATTGATTGAATTCGTACGATATTGAATGTGGTTTGCTGCTCCATCTCTTTCAAAATGCAGCAACTATATTTCTGTCTGTTTTGCCGATAACTATAGTTATTTATTGGATATATGGTTACATTGAAAAAGCAATTTACTTTTTCTGTTTTCTCGAAATATGTGGCATGTAGAGCGATAAAACAAATTTTATTTGGTTCATTCTTTTATTTTACAAGTGGGAAAACTCCAATTAGATGCTCAACAAGTACATAGAATTCACAATAAATGTTTTCTTTGTAAGATCTGAAAAACACTAAACTGCGTGCAGCAGACGATTCGTAAGACAAAACTTTTTGAACTGTTTTATCCTAATTTAGAAAAATAGATTAATTCATATCTCAGTTTTCCCACTTGTAAAATAATCTGAAGAATTTTTTAAAATGTTTTTTCTTTCTAAATAATGCGAAATGACGACAAAAACCGAAAAAGTAAATTTGTTTCCGTTTTAGTAGTTCATTGTAGTGCTGCGAACGCCGTAAGGAGCACTCTTATATATCTCTTGGAATTAGAAACTGCTAATCGATACACTAAAATTGTAAATGCTAATAGTAACGAAAATACAAGTTTTATTTCCATTATTTTACAAAGAAGTTTTATATAATACAAATGAAAACATTGTTAAATCATGCTAAATGAATTAATAGAGGTTAAAAACGATAATGTTTGTCGTTTAACGAGTTTTATACAAATTAAAATTGTGTTCATTTTTGCTATTGAGAATAAATAATCCAATGAATTTTATATACTTGGCATTTGTTAAGTAGACAGCTTGAACTTCAAAAATACCTTATGGTTAAGATGGTTATTTGAAAAGTAATTTCAATTTTTATAAATTAAGAAAAAATAATTTTTTAAACAATTGTTTATCTCGATATCATGCACATTATAAATGTTTTAATCTAAATTAATAAGTTTACCTTAAAATTGATACTGACAGGTTTTCAAAACTATTCAAAATATTTCTGTATAATGATTAGTTTCCGAGATATAAGCTGGAAAAATCACAGGTTGTTTTTCTCATTAAGAGTCAATAATTTTGGAATGAATAATTGTATAAACTATTCTAACAAGTTTAACAGAGAAAAAAAAAACAATGAAAAAATCCTCATTGTAAAAACAGTCAATATTTTTTACAATTTGAGAGCATTTGAAATTTTGAATTATTTTTAGTTTTTTATTGTTTTACTTACAAACAAAACAATATAACAATTTGTAAACCTAAATTTGACTTCCAAGATTAAAAATGTTATTTTTTTTACATTTTCTTGTGAAAACTTTTTCAAGATTGCTCAAAAATTTTAGAAAATGTTTTACTATTTTAATGAGTGAGTAGTGTATGTAAGTTTAAATATTTTTATTTAAAAAAGACAGAATCGTTCATTAGATACGAATTGATTTAATTGTTTTATTTTGCTTAATTTTATATTTCTGTGAGGTAAGTAATGATATTTAAAAAATATTAAAGATATCACTTTCTCTAACAACATTTTGTATTTCTTTCTTTTGTAATAAAATTTTTACATCGCGACTTTCTGATCTTAATAGTTATTTTCTCATTTTCGTACCTTAATATCTATAATCTTTAGGATTTTGGTAAATAAATCAGTTATATAAACACAACGATGTATCCAACAACTACTAGTCAGTCCCTACTTGTGATTAGTATTGAATAAATTGTAACTAATTTTATATGAAATGTACTAAACATTATTCAAGTTTTTAAGGGCTATCATATCGATGGTTAAAGGGTCGATCTCATTAGTTGCATGTGCCTACATAGAAAAAGCTGCTTTTATGTTATACTGCTTTTTATTTTAAAAATGTATTGTTTTCAGGAAATTATTTTCCATTATATTTTCTATTTAATATTCAATTATATGAAGTATTTCAATAATATCTTTATATAATAAATGATTTTTCTTGAAATCAATTGGTATTGTTTAAAAATTAAGTTATAAATTAAATATTTATTTAAAAAATTGGAGATCATTAAATTATTTTGTTTGTTTAAAATATAATTTGTTCTTTATTATACTTGAAAAACTTGATGTCTTATATTTATAATAAAGAAACTTAAAAATTTAATGTGACACTACAAACTATGTATTCTTTTAATATTATATTAATAAAAAAAGTCCCATTGAATTGTTTTTTAATTGAACTATTTCGAATAAATTAAATACAATACAAATTATATTCAACTTGAAACTTTACTTAATTAAATTAATTAAGTAATATAGAACAAATTATGAGAAATATTCTGTAGATGCAAAGATTCAAGTTAAAGAAGATCGACCTTAATAATCTAGTTAAGAGCTATGTATATATCTTATATCTACATCCTTCTAAAAATATTTTGTGAGTAATAAAAAATAAAATGGGACTGAGTAGTATCGTTGTTGGTTGCAGGAGGTGTTATTGGATGCAGATGCAATCATGGACATCGGTTACATGGATGCATATGGGCTGGAAGTTCTAAGTCGTCTTGTATCTGAACTAATTCTTAATGCAGAAGATGATTACCGAGAGCGACAAGCAAGTTTAGCTTGTATAATTGAAGATCGCGTTCTCTCTACAATGCTTTTTACCGCATTCATTTCCACTTTGATTCTTCTTTATTTCTTTCCAATTCCAGACTAATATTAATTCATAATCCCAAAAAGAGAGAAGATGAAATCATCTCCCAGAAAAATCCTGTTAGGATCTGGTTAATATTATATAATTAGACTGATGATTAGTTCATGGGATGTTTTGTATACTAGATCAAGGTGTGGCTTTATGGTGTTGATTTTTCATGTGTAATCATGGGTTTTTCTAACTATATATTTTTTGTATATGATACAAATTTTAAGTTAGTATTCTTTTTTCATTTATTGTATAGATAATTTTGTTAGCTGTAAAAGATCCTTTTTAATGGTAGCTTTTCAATAGTACAATGGATATTATTCTGCTATGAATTACATATATGTACTAGTAAAATTTCTATATTCAACGCTGTATAGAAATCTAGTTAAATACAGGTTTTGAATAAAAATACATTTTTACGATTTTTTGTTAAAAATGTGTTAAGGGTCTTCATATACTTTGCAAGTTTTTAGACTTTTGTTGTCTATGCACCTAAATAAGTGTGATAAAAATTTAAATGGTACTAATTAAGGTACAAATCTCAAAAATATCTTTTATATCACAGATTTATAATTTATAATTAGCTTTAAGTGGTTGGCAATAGTTATTTTATGAGTAGAGTTTGAATATCATCAAAATATGTAGGAATTTAATAAAAGGTGCTTAAATTAAATTGAGGCTTATATATACTTGGTTATTTTTGCTTCAAAGAAAGAAATAAAAGATCATAAAAAATGTTTTACATCTTGAATTTTAAACTATAAATAATATTTGAATTATAAAAATCATTAGAAATTTAATTTACAGTTTATATGTCAACAAAGTCATTGTGTATAATATATCTATTATGTACAATGGCCAATTATTGTGTAAAATATACCAACTGCATACATTAATTGTAACACGTATAAAAAAATCTGCTTTTCTCTAAATTCTAACTTTTAAAAAAATATCTCTGTAAAACGTTTTAAATTTCATTTTAAAAATAATTTTATTAATTAAAAATTATTTCACTAATTTCTCACATCATAAAATTGTGAAATATTCAAAAACCAGTGAAGAAAAATTATTATTTTTAAGTTTAGCAAATACAGCTAATTGACCACAATATTTTTAAAACATTGTGTATTATATTATTATTTGTTTTTAGGTTTAATAAATGGATATAATAATTATATTCATTATAAAATAAAAATGAGTTGAGTAGATTAATTACTTTTAAATAAGAGAATGAAGAAATATATGTTTCTTATAAAATTGTATGTATAATGTTAATTTAATTTGGAAATTATTAAGTCTCTGTAAATCAAGATGTAAGATTTTCTTTTCGTTCTTTTCTATTTATTTTTTATAAGAAAAGTAACCAAGTGAAGCTTGTGGATGATGAACAGTTTTTAAAGTTTTCTTAAAAATATCGAATCATTTTATTTCTTTTTACATATTTTTATTGTACAAACATATACATGTATTTATTATTCATAATTCTCATATGAAAATAAAGTGATTCAATTGAATGAATCTGTATCTGTAATAGAGTCAGAAAACTAGTGTTAGAGTTATACTATATTTTTGAGGTCAGCTTTCCTTGTAATCTCAAGAAATTATTGTTTTGTATTGCTAAAACATTTTGCTTATTCGGCTAAAAAACATATTTTACATGACATAGTTGTATACACAAATATATATAGATTTAATTATTAGACTGAAAGAATACTAAAAATCAAAGTTTCAAATAAATGAATCAAAAAAAGATACAAATGTATCAAGATTATAAAATTATTCTTAATCAATAATTGTAACTTTCCAAACAAATAACAAATACATTTATCTTGGAACCACTTGTGATTGTGTATATTTATTGGAAAAAAGTATACAAATTATATTTTACTATTCAATGAGTGTGATTCGCTGGGCGAGCTAATTATCCATTGAGAAAGCGATTTTTATTTTTCACACATTTATTATAAATTACATAAAATTCAAAAAATTGTTTACTGTCATTTTATTTCAATTTCGACTTTTGTAATAATAAATAACATTTTTAGAAACAAAAGTAACAAAGTAAAATTTTAAATTAAGAATCAAAATTTAAACATAAATTTGTTTGCAATTTTTAAAAGTACAATATGTACATAAGATACAGTCTTTTCAAAATATATGGTTGTGTAATTTGGCAATAAATACTTGCATAAAATCGTTTAAAATTGTAGAAAATGGTGCTAGGAGTTTTTAATATAGTTTTCTTTTTTTTTTTTCATGTTTATTGATTTTACTTAAATTTTGCATTTTTTATGGTTTAATTTTGTAGGTACATACGTACTTTACAAAAAGTTATATCTTTTTATGTATTTTCTTATCTTTTTTATTTTGTATTCTACAGTTTTTATATTTTTTATAATATTTTTTATTTTTTATGAATCTTTTATTAATTTTATTTGCAATAAAATAAAAAATATAATTGATTATTTAATAATAGTGCCTACTACATACTATAAAAAGCTGGATTATAAAAAAAAAGAATATACTAGAAATTTATTAGAAATAAAATAATCACTGAAAATAATATGGTCGACTTATAAAAATAAATGCTGATTATAATGCTCATTTATAACACAATTATTTAAAATCGGCATAATCTTTCCAACTTATCATGCTTTTATTAATTTTATTTAATGTATTAAAAATATTTTTCTTTTTCATTAATAAAAATAATTCTATAATGGCATGTATGATATATAATTTATTTAATCTATATTACATGCTCGCATGTACACGCGATTTGTTTGATATAATTATTTGAATTTATGAAAAATTAAATCATGAAAGTTTTTTGTAACACTTAAGTAATTTCTGAATCTTTTTTTAATTTACTTTATGATCTATAGATAAATAAAAAATATTTGAATAATCTTTCAAATTTAGTTTAGCTCTTAAATATTGAATTGAAAGTGATTGCTAGTACCTTCATTGTTATAATCTAATCAATATATTTAACAGCAATCGTATACTTCTAGTCTTATTTTAGTATCGCTAGTCTTACTGTTTTCAATATTTCACATGCACTTCAAATAAAAAAATATTAATTTATATCTTTAATAAATTCAATTTTCATCATACTTTTTTTTTACTTACAAGTAAAGCTATTTAATAACTATCCTGTACTATCAGATTTTTAAATTACTAATATTTTATTTGAACTTTAATTGAATGTTATGGTAATTAGCAGTGTATAGACTTAGGGTATATTTTGAAATAAATGTAGCTTGAAATACTGATCTTTTAAAACAAAATTTTCGACAAATACAACATTTATGACGTTTTAATCTTGAGATGGTTAAAAAAAATTAATTTTTAAAAATAAAATAGCTTTTATTTTTTCTTTTTAGACAAAATCAATTATTATTAACGAGGAAATTAATGAAATTTTTTAATAACTACTGTATTAATTACCATACTATGCACTTATACTATGGTAACTTTGTAATCTTCAAAATTACTTTAAAGTGAAAACAAAAAATATAATTTTAATAAATTCTTTTAGTTATTTGTTTTACATTTTTGTATAATTTGATGATTGACAGCAAATTAGTGTTCCATCAAGATATTTTAAACTGGGTTACAACCATACATATTGTAAAATGTGAAATACATTAATTTATAATAATAATAATAACAATAATAATAATAACAACAACAACAATAATAATAATAATAATAATAATATAATTAATATTTTAAAGTTTAGAAATGTGATCTGTAGTATTTATATAACCATGAGATCAAATTAATTTCATTCCATGTGGCATTTTACAAACTATAAATATTTATTTTATTATATTGAATTGATTTTTGTAATAATTATTTTCACACAATTAAATACTTTGATTTACTTTTCAATACGAGAATTTACAATAAAAATCAACTTTAAAACAAAATTTCTAACAAAATACTTTCAAGGATGTAAATTATTAAAATAATGGTACATTACCAGTATTAGCTTATTTTTCCAATGGAGAAATTACTTAAGTATTATTACTACATGTTTACACAAAATATGTCTTTAAAGACTGAATTTTTAAAAAAATAATATAAAAACATTCATAGCTTTGATAATATTTTGTGTTCATAAACTTTTATTATTATAAGTCAGCATGTATCATAGAGGAGATAATTATGTGCATATTATATTGAAATTATTTGGAATGAGAGGGAATTCCCTGGTAATGAATAACTGGTGTTGCTAAATCATGTAGTTTTAAATATTACTTAACAATAACTTATTGGTTATACATATAAAGTAATCTTATTTGAAATCTTATAAATGGCTGTATTTATAATGTACAAATAATAATTGATTAAACTAGACGGAGAAAACTTTTCTGCAAAAATACTGTAAAATTTACTGCATTGATAAGATGTTATGATTTACAAATAATTTTTATTATTCTTTATAGAAAAAATTATCGAAATGCGGTGATAAGTTTTATAAGATATTGAATAAAGTTTATCGTGTAATAATTTTTATAGAGAATGAGTATAAAATTACCTAAAAATGACTATTTTTCGTGATAGTGGTGATTTTCACAGTAATGATTTCACAAAAAATTTTCTCCGTGTATGCTTTAGCCAGAAAGCATTTCAACAAATCTAATATATAAACTAAAAGCTGCATGGTTTATCCTATTTTTTATATTCCAAAATACTTTTGTAAATTTATACTAAAAACAATATTTAGTAAATAGAATTTATGCGAAAGTAATGCATATTAGAAAAATATTTTCACTTGTAATAATTTATCATAACCGTTAAGATTGATTTTACTAAAAACAATTTTATATACATTATTTTAAGCTAAATTTTTATTTATTAATTTCTTTAGATTTTTTTTATTAGCATATACAATGTACCCAATGCTTTTATACAATGTGTGAAGTCTTGATCAAATGATGAATGTTTTAAAAAAACAGCAGTATTAAGTTCTTTAAATATATGTTTATATTTATACATCTTTTGAAATCGACAAATGGGATTAATATATTATAAACTTCTTTTACAGTAAATATTTGTACTGTATATTTCTATATAAAAGTGCCGATCTTGTAACAATCTACGATTTACAATAAAATTATTCTTTTCTGAACAAAGCTGTAATTATTTGACGATATTAATTAAGTTGTTGTATTTCCATATTTAAGTGAAATAATAGAAAATTTTCTTATGCATATAAAGATTGAAAAAGGTATTAGTTTAAAGGTATTACTTTTGCTATTAAAAGAATTTTCAGAAATTCTTCTAAATTCTTCTAAATTCTAAATTCAAAAAATTCCATTTTCATTTCAGAACCTAGTTTGCTGTGCTAGCGATGTCCTTGAAGGAGGCCGAGGTGTAGTGCGAGTTGCAGTAACGGTCGCAGAATTGTTAAGATTTTATCAGACTCGTTCACCTATACATACTCCAACTTCTGCAACTGCTAGCAATCAAGTGCCCGCTTAGTGTAAAACGTTTTAGAAATACAATTTTCAATTTAAGCTATGTATTATAAAATACAGTACTCGCGATGAGATTCTAAAGGGTGCTGCAAAAATGTTTTGATGAGTAGTTTGTGAGCAATTTGTTATTAAAAATTAATCGGCTTCAATGTAAATAGCATAATGTATACAGAATTTTGTATATAAATATATATTTAAAATTGAAATTAATCAATTTTTAAGAATGAATTTCTTAAAACTACTTATACAATCAAAAACAATTTTTAAAATATTTTTTTTTAAATCAACTCTGTATTTCATAATAATAGATATCTGAAAAGTTTTATGCATACAGTCTATCATTTCTAGACGATATTTTTTTGAAAATTATTATAGAAACGTAAAGTGTATTTCTTACTTTTTTTAATTATTAACTAAGAATTATCTCAAAAAAATGTAATTATTTATTTGTTTGTTTTTTTTAATTTTAATATTACTGTTATTATCAATAAAATGTCGTATTGTTAATACTTTTGCCATAATTTGCAACATTTTTTATTATACATTTATGTTTCTATATATTATTTAATATTTTTAAGTCTAATTAAATTGAAGATACTGCAAAATTTTTTTATTAAATAAATAATGTTTAAGCTGCAGAATAGTAACAAAATCTAAGATGCAAAATCAAAATTAGAATTGCATTGTACATTATTACTTTATGTAAGTGTAATATTAAGCTGCGATTAAAACTAAGTTCTATATTAAGTAAGGCAAGCATCGAAAAACTAACTTTAAATACAACATATTTTAGGAGTAATACTGTTTTGAGTATTTTATATAAAGGACTGCATATTATAGTTATACATGATTTGCTTTGTGTCACATCACTGTTTGTTTTTGTGCTATATAATAAAACTCATTTAAAAATAATGAAGAAATAAAACTAAAGTAAAATTCTAACGTGAATTAAAATATTAAAGTCGATAAAATAAAAATTAATTTGATACACAATATATTAGATAATCGTTGAAGCATGGTCAAAATTGTATTTCATAATTAGTATAAACATATTATAAAATTATTATATACATTTGTTAATTTTTTCAAGGAATACATAATATTTAAAAGAAATATATTGGTTTCATCATGTAGAGAATCTAATGTTTCATCGCAAATAAATCCAAGTGATAAAATTCACAGTTCAGTCGAAATTTCACTTTACTTAGCTAAAATGAATCTACACAAATGAATGATTTTGAGTCTTAATTCGAAAAATAATGGAAAGGCTGGATGACCGCGGTAAATACTAGTGATATTTATTAATATTGATATCATTATCTCAGATTGAAATTTGTAAAGCATAAAAAGCGTACATATGTTATCCGTGTATTAGTCACACAGTATAAGCGCGTTCGTAAAGTTACCCTCAAATAAACAACTAAGTCTTTTTCTACCACAATAGATTCACTTTCCATGTCCGTCAATTGAGAGTCGAACTTTGCTCATTGGTACGTAGCGCAAAAACGAGCTACAACTTTTCAAAATGCATACAACCGTTTAAAGAACTTTCTTTGTGCCTTACCAATCTGGTAGTATGAACAATTATATTTAGAACACTATACAATAAGAATTTGAATGTAAGATTTAATATGACTACATGAATCTAGTCGGTATGTTTCTATTCATTTATATAAGAGAAATAAAAGTACATAAATGATCAATATATTAGTTACAGATATTTTTATAAGATTAACTGAATAATCATTTTATCCTTTTTTACTTCTATGTTTTATCTTATTTTTTTATTTATTAATTGTTTTCAACCTTATGAATTTATGATATTAATTAGGAATAATATGCCAGTTATCAAAAATTTATGCAAAATTGAACCTTTTATTTGTAATAATTATTTAAATATTTGTATTACATATATCGGATGGTATAAGAAATGAAAAATATGAATCTTAGAATTACTTAAATGCTAATAAAAAACAAAATGCTTTCTAGTAAAAAAATTAATGTTAGTTCAACACCAAACTGATTTGAATTTTTACCAACATAAAAAATATCTGCATTTATTGTTGAATATATTTACAAAAGATTTTTGTTTTTATTACTCTATTTTAAACAATTTGAAATTATTCAATATTTGATTAAAATATTTTTCTGATGAATTTTATCATTTTATCTTATTTGTGATGGAAGGTTAGGTATTACCTCGATAAATAACCGATCTGATTTTCATTTAAAATGCATGAAATTTTATAATATTGAATAATATTTTCGCCATATTATAAAAAATCAGTTTTGAATGCAGTCATAAATTACTCATACAAAAATTAAAAAGATCATAGTTATTGCGACAGTTTATATAAATTATTAAATATAAATGATACAATTTTAATTTTAGTTAATTATATTATTAATCTATAGAAAAAATTCATAAGGAATATGATCATATTGTGCTAGTTTTGTTTTCATATAACTAAATGTGCTTAAGTCTAGGAATCTTGTAATTGTGATTTAATATTTGAAAGTCAATGAAAAGATATGAATTAAGCTTATGGAATTTAAATTATAATAAATCATAATGAATGAGTGAAAGTAGTAATTCATAATTTAAGATGATGAATCTCAATTTGTAATCGTCTAATACTTTACATTTATTGTGCCAAAGATGTATTATGTTATTGCATCGAAAATTTATAATATGTTTTCGATATATCTGATAAGCCGATAAAATAAATTAAATTTTTTCATGCATTACCAAAAGATGAGCTTCAGCGTACTAAGCTTTAAAAATAATTTAGTTCAATTGAAGAGAATGCAATCACTTTAATTACAATTTATATTTTGATTGCTTATAGTGAAATTCAATAGTTTCAATCATAAAAATTGAAATATATGTAATAAACCATAATAAATCAGAAATTAATACGAAATATAGAATATGTTATGGGAATCAATTTTAAATTCTCCAAGTGTATACTTAGTGCAAACTTCAACTTTATAAAGTGCAACAATTTTGATTTAGATTTAGATAAATAAAATTAGTAATTTTATCAACAAAATACTTAAGAATTTTAGTTAGTTTCAATTATAATATTCATATTAACATTTTTTATATTGTGGAAAATTGGAAAATAATATAAAGTTATTGATAAAAATGTAACATTTTAAATATAAAACATTTAATGATTTATTAGCTTAAAAAAAATAAACAGAAAATGGTTTTTGATTATTTCAAAACAATTGAATTGTACTTTTGTCGACTGCCCATATACAAATTAATAAATATTTTTTATTGGTCTTACAGTCCAATCAATTCAATCTAAAAATAAAATAAAAATAAAAATAAAAATAAAAAATAAAAATAAAAAATAAAAAAAAAATAAAAATAAAATAAAAATTAAAAATATAAATTAAATTAAAAATTAAATTAAAATTATAATGACAGTCAGACTGTCCTTGTTTACATTCACCCCCGTAGACTAATCTGAAAATAAAATATTAGCTGAAAAAATTCTTTGTTAGTAAAGTGCAGTCTGACTGTCCCCAACACCCTTACCTAATTGAAGACTTGTCCAACGTTTCGAGCTCGCTACGGCTCCTCATCAGGGATTGAGTCCCTGATTAGTCTACGGGGGTGAATGTAAACAAGGACAGTCTGACTGTCATTATAATTTTAATTTAATTTTTAATTTAATTTATATTTTTAATTTTTATTTTATTTTTATTTTTTATTTTTTTTTATTTTTTATTTTTATTTTTTATTTTTATTTTATTTTTAGATTGAATTGATTGGACTGTAAGACCAATAAAAAATATTTATTAATTTTGATTATTTCAATGAATACTCCACAAGTGACCAAAGTTTTCTAATTTTTAAATAATCAGTGGCTTTTGTAAATGAATAAATATATAAACATAATTTATAGATATTTATTTATAATTAATGAATATAAAATAAACTGGTCATATGATGTCAAATTAGCTTTAATTATTGTAAAATTTATTGTTTTCGAATTTCGTTGCATTTTTCAATAATATTTGTTCCTTGTTCATACATAGGTATAGCCGCGGTCATATGATTTCTAATACTATCATTGGAGTTTCTATTTACCCTGCGCAATTTAATGCTTAATTGCTTCCTCATAGTAAAATGTAGTGTAGTCTTTTGATTATTGGGCCATTATATTTGAATCTTTTGATGATAGTCAGGTGCATTTGATGTTATGATATTCAATTCAACAAAAATTTCCAAATATGATAGAGTTAAAGTTGCTTTTATTATCGGTGGTAATTTTATCCAGAACACCATGGTTAGAAGCAAAATGTCTCGATTGATTCAATACAGCGATAGTGTATTCGCCCAGTAAAAGATAAGCTTGAGCGTATTTTTAGTGTGTGTGTTTTTTTTTTTTTTTTTTTTTTTTAGGCGTAGGCAGAGCAAGCTACTGCACTAGTGGCCTCTCGAAACCAGCATCCCGCTGGAACTCTCCGGGAATATTACTTCGGCGGGGCTGTTAGTTAGTCTATACGACTCCTCTTTTTATGACACTATCCTACGTCCCCCATCCACACAGGTGATCAGGGGTTCGGTGTTCGTCCTCTGTATCTTAAAATAGGATCAGTTGGCCTGGTTCATCCTGGGCCATTCGCCTAGTTCTATCGGCATTTCTAAGTTTGGTCATCACCTCTTTTGCGAAACTGGCTACTGCCTTCCAGTTTTCAAAAGATTCCAGCATTATTGATAGGATGCTCTCCGGTTTTATTGGCTTATTGATGATGTTCATCAAGTGCTCACGTTGTGTTCTAAAACGAGGGCAGCTCACTAATATATGCTCGGCATCCTCGACCAAAGTCGGACAGATGGGGCAGAAATCCTTATTACCAGGTGAAAGCGGTGGAAATAGGACCTAAAACAGTCAGCAATTGGGTTAGGTGGAAATCTAATTCCCCGTGTTTCCTGTTGATCCATTTGTGTATGTCTGGAAGGATACGATAAGTTCATTGGCCTTTGCTAGAATTGGTCCATCGTTTTTGCCATATTTCTATAGAACGATGACGTTCCACGTTTTTAGCACCTTGTGAGAGAAGACCTTAGAGAATCCACTGCGGCCTTACATATGTTGTGCAGCCTAGCCAGTTCATCTGCAGCTAAATCGAAAGGGAGAATTCCGGCAAGTACCTCAGCAGCGTCGGTGGATACTGTCCTGTAACCACTAATAATACGTATACAGGAGCGACGACGGGTCGCAATGGCCAGCTCACAATACGATTTAATTCCACATGCATTATGCCAGATTGCTGCTGCATACATGCTGACAGAATTAACAACATAAGCTAATAGCTTCCTCTGGGGTGGACGTGGGCCACCAATGTTAGGCATGAGCCGATACAAGGCAACTGAAACTCGTTGCGCTTTTTCGCCAGATATCTTTAGATGCTCTTTGAAGTTCAACCTGGCATCAAGCTGTACACCGAAGTATCGTAAAGATGGCGCAGAACTAATGCAGCAGCTACCAACTTTAAGAGTAATACTATCTACCTTCTTACGACTGCTGACAAGAACTATTTCTGTCTTGTGCTCCGCTAATTGTAGACCAGCCGACTTAATCCATCTACTGATGTTGCTGATTGCCTCATTGGCATTTTCAGTGAGTTCATCAAGGGTCTTAGCCGTCACTACTAGAGCGATATCGTCAGAGTACCCTACTGTTATTGAACCAGGCGGTTGTGGAATCCTCAACACGCCATCATACATAATATTCCACAATATAGGTCCCATAACTGAGTTCTGGGGGACTCCCGCAGTAACCTTATGCGATACAATGCCTTCATCCGTTCGGTATAATATTATCCTATTCTCAAAGTAGCTGGCCACGACATTCTGTAAATAACCAGGTACTCCGAACTCTTTAAGAGAATTCATAATAGAATACCAGCGCGCTGAATTAAAGGCTTTCTTAACATCTAGAGCGACAATGGCACAATACTGTTTAGCGCCACCTTTCCATCTCTTACCACTGATTGCATTTCTTGCGGTACACACTACCAGTTTAATGGCATCGACTGTTGATTTTGATTTCCGAAATCCAAATTGGCGTGAGGATAAGCCGTGCAATCTTTCAGTGAATGCTTCCAGTCGGCTACATATTATTTTTTCAAATATTTTACCTACCGTATCGAGCATACACAATGGCCTATATGATGAAGGATCATCAAGTGGCTTATTGCCCTTAGGTAACAGGACTAACCTTTGAGTTTTCCAGTAATCAGGAAAAATACCCTCAAGAAGACAAGCATTATATACTTTTAGAAATATAGCTGGATTCTTCTGTATCACCAACTTAACTGCCACATTAGGGATACCATCAGGGCCAGGGGCAGCATTGTCTTTGGTCTTAGCGTAAGCATCATGTAGCTCCATTTCTGTTATAGGAGGTATATCGTCCGAGTGTTGCGTGCGTAGTACAGTCCCATGGGTGTCATTGGGAAAGAGAGCGGAAACCATCTTATCAATCAATACCGTGCTAGTGGGTTGTATTGATGCCCTACTCAATCGTGCCATGACTGCTTTGTATGGTCGTCCCCATAAGTCATTGTTGGCCTCTGCACACAGTTCAAGCCAGCATCGACGCTTGCTTGCTTGACATGGCCTTGACAAGCGCTCTTTGTGCTTCTTTAAATAAACTATTAAACGTATCACGATGGGTGCGGGCTCTTTGGGCAAGTCTACGTGCGCGATGATATTGTTTGCGCAATTCTGCAATTTCATTTGTCCACCAGTAGACAGATTGACGATGTTTAAATCCGCTCTTAGTCCTAGTCATCGATGCATCACATGCTTCAGAGATATGCTTCATGAGTGCATTTGCCAGATGGCATGGTGCACCATATTCTAAACGCTCTTATAATATCATAGTGGCGAACACTTCACAGTCTAGCGATATGCTGTTCCATTTTCGTGTGGGCATCCACTCATTGCACTTGTTCTTCACTTTCATCTCTGCAATCTCGTACAAGATTGCCCTGTGATCACTGTGGGTGTAAAGGTCGCTTACTCTCCAATTAAGGATCCGCTGAATCATGTCATCACTGGCGAATGTTACATCAATGACTGATTGTTTATCTCCCCTAATGAAAGTGGATTCAAATCCCTTATTAACCACGTGGAGTTGAAGAGCATTAAGGCCATCAAGCAGCATACTACCTCTGTTATTTGTTGAAGTGCTTCCCCAGGCTGTGGACCACGCGTTAAAATCGCCAGCGATTAATAATGGTTTTTTATCCATGGCCTCATCAACTAATTTAGCTACAAGAATTTCAAGCTGCTTGTCCATCAAAATTGGAGGAGCATATACACTAAAGACGTCTATTTCTTGTATTTTAGCCCAGGATATCAATTCGCTCCGATGACTAGATTGCTTTAGTACCTGCTTAATCCAAAGGGCCGCTCTATTGCTTGTATCACTTATCCAACGCTGCGGTCTGTCCCTGTCACAATATGGTTCGGAGATTAAAGCAATGTCTATTCTTAGCTTCTTTATTGTCTGTTTCAGCAGGTCATGGTCCGCTATGCAATGATTAGTATTCAGTTGGAGTATTCTCATGTTTTATGTTTGTTTAAAAACTCCACAGTGATCGGGCACTTATATCTGTATGCTGGATGGTTAATCTCCTCTTTTCCTTCACATTTACAGAGTAAACACAGGGATCGTTTACACACAGCTTGGATAGATGGTCTTTTCCTCCATAGTGCATGCAAAGATTAGTTCTGTCAGGGCCGGAGCACACGGCCGCTAAATGGCCAATCTGCTAACACCTGAAGCAACGCCTTATTTCTGTTTTTTTCGAACTCTGCAGCTGACCCATCCACGTAGTAACTCAGCTGCGTGGCTGTATGATACAGACACCACCGCCGTCTGAGTACCCCCATAAGCTTGCCGCAAGGATCGAGCGATTAGCATGTTAGTCTCCTCTAGTTCGAGGTGTGATTTCAGAGCCTCTGAGACTTCATCCTTTGTAGTAACCTCATCTATATCTTTAATCTCCAATGTAATAAGATTAGTCAGGACCGAAGTGGATGCGCTATGGCCAACCTTAGTTTCAACAATGCGAGCCAACTCATGTGCATTTTTGACTGTCCGTTCTAACTGAAATACGAATATGGAATTAGGTCTATTTCGTCCACTAAGCCTGCGTGCACTAGGTAATTCCTTATCTTTGCCTTTGTGCTTCTTGCGCTTGATGGTCTGCCATTGATTTTCCTTGACCTCAGACTTCCTTGTAGGTACTCCAACTGATTCTGATGGTCTCCTTGAGCCCAGTGATGGTTCTTTCACCTTTTTACTACCTACTGTTTCAGGAGTGAACTCTATCCCTTCGGCTGCGCTTCGTTTGGTATCAGAGCGTAGACTCGGCGTAGTCTGAGTCACCATTTCATGAGTACCGGGACGGCGATACTGCAACAGATCATCCTCTGCCACACTGATGCATTTGTATGAAGCATTAATAGAACGAGCAAGATCCTTAATGGTCATGTGCACGTTATGCCTATCTTTCACAAAATCCAACAGTTGGCTGATCTTCTCTCCAAGTCGCTCCAAATGATTGTTTCTGCACGTGATAGAATTTTCTCGAGCAGAAATACTATCGACTTGATCCGTCATGACATCTCCCTTAGTATTCAATGTACTGTCTATGATGATGTTTGATTTGCCCTCCCCAGAATCCGAGGGGCTACCACCGACCATAGAGGCTTGCACTCTATCGGAATCGGTGAGGAAATTGACCGGTCATGCCGGAGTTACTCCCTGGGGTATATCCTTCAAAGTGTCCCTTCTATGTGTCTCCCTTCAATGTCTCAAAGGGGGGTAAGTAAACATTTAAACTGTCCTTTGTAAGCGCAAATATGCACTACAGATGTTTCGGAACGGGTTAAGAGTGGCAGTAATAATACAGATGTTTTCGTGCCGCTTTTCGAAATCCTATGATTTATATTTGCTTAGAAGATGCTTTTTAAAGAAATACATGAAAAATGTAAACAAAATATAAGTTTACTAAAGGCACGTACTCTATTAACGCGCTTCGAATGACTTTATCTTATTATGACGTAACAGTATATGTTTTAAACATACTTAAAATTGATTTATGTAATTTCGGATGATGCTATCCATAAGTAATATATACAATTGTGATTTTGTTTATGGTATTTTCTACACTACTCATAAAATTGTTTCAAGTTATTAAGGGTATAATAAGCGTTTCTTTTAACTAATTTAAGCTTTCTTTTAAAATATTCCAAGCTACTATTCTTATAGGATCAGCAGAGAGAGAAATTGTCTTTATAACCCTTATACCCATCATTCTTACTGATTTTTATTTTCAATTTAAGAGACTTCAATTCTCAATAAAAATTTCCTTTGCTATTTCTATTAATACAGTTCCAGGTAAAATAATCTAATACATTGGAATTGATTTTCGTTTTACTTGTTTCTAAGATGGACAGTTGTATGTCGGGTTTTTAAGAACAGGTAATCGAGTAAATTAGTTTATTTTATTGCCAGATGGTGAACAAACAAAAAATATTGTTTATTCTAAGATTCTTTGAGAACAATAATTTAAAAAGTAAAAATATACTTATAGAAATTATTTATTTGCACTTATCTAAGAATTATAGTTCGGCCCAATTACAGTACAAGCCAAGCTTAGACCTACAGAAGTTACATAAAATTAAATAAATAAAATTAATAAATTAATTAACGTTTTTTGAAATTATATATTAGCAGAGGCATATAATTATTTATAGATATCGATGAATGTGTAGAATAGTCTTACATAAATATTATTTAATTACTAATAAATCGGTTACATTATTAGTTTGGGCAAGACGGTGGATGCTAGTATTCTATAGACATATGGCACCGAATCATACTATTTCTTTTACAAAATAATCTCATAAGTGGTCATTTAAAAAATTAATGTAATATAATTCTATTTTAAAATAGAATGTTATACAATGCTACCGACATAACAAATGCCATATAAGCGTTGATAAAAATGCGATGTGTATAATTCTATCTCAACAGATATATCAACATATCAATTCAATTCAATCAACATATCAATTCTATCTCAACAGATATATTTCATAACATGATATATCAATCAATACAAAGGCGGATCCTGGTGCGAATTTCATGTTCAGATAATAATTTCTATGGGAAAATTCGTGGTTGGCCAGTAATATCCAATGCTCAAGTGTGCTGCGGCGAATTCTAGGCGGAGTTTTTGATTCGAACATTAGTATACGATTTACAGATCTACCGGGCGACTTTAGATTTATTTATTTATACAGGGAGTTTAGTATTTGCATAGTAGCTGATAGTAGCATATGATGTCTAGATATGCCCCGATAATTTCTGTCGGAATTTTCGTGTTAGGACGGTAAAATACTATGTCCAAATATACCGTATTCACTGTCTTGAGTATTTATTTTTACTTTTCTAAAAGCGTTCTTCACATTATTTTGTTGACCTTGTTATATATTATCTCATAATCATATTCTCGTGTTTTATTTTCCATCAAATAAGTCTAAGAGTTCAATAATAAATGTTTTGTCCTAAATATATGATCACACGCCTAATAAACGCATATACATAAATTTTTTAAAACTTCTTTCAAATTTTTTAAAACTTCTTTAAAGGGAATATTTGTCTTTAATCACTTTATCATTTCTGCTTAGATCTGTTGGTTTGTTGGTATTTCGAATGCTATTTAACATTAGATGGATTATTATTTGGTGTACAATAATTTCTACAAGTATTTCCACAATTGATGGGTACTAATGCAGATTGTGCTTGTCGTGATAAAAAACAATTATATTTATTATTGAAACGAACATTATTATTAAAAGTGTTTAATTTGGTCTTATTTTGGCGTTGTCTAGCAAAATTTGCTATTGTTGAAATGCAGTTTATTGTTCATAATTGTCGAGTTTTCAACATTTTAATACAGAAGCTTAAATATTTACATTGCAGAGTATCAGATAAGAATAGGATGGTTCCTTTATATCGTTAATATAACTATTTTTTGCAATATTTGCATAAGATTCATGTTTCTCTTTGTACTATCGTACTTACTGCATAGAGTACGGGCTTCGATAGAAAACACTTAGATCCCTTCGATTACAATACACTACAAAACTTTTCTTCCCACGTCAAATGCACTTCCACGTATTTTTACCGTGACACACTTCGTGTTCAAATACATCTAAATACACTGTTAGATTCTCAGCCAAAATTTCACTTGAGGATATACTTTACACATTCACGTATAATAAAATAACTGTTTATTAATTGACATTAACAATAACAAAAAGTTATATATGTGAAAATGAAGAGGCCTAAGATGGGTCGATCGCTAGAACGAAGGACTAGTAACTTGGTGATCCAAGTTCAAATCCCGGTCTTGGCCGATTGAAACAAGCACCGCTGTAATAATTTACATATGCTTTGCTTACAAACACATCGAAGTCCTCTTTCGCTGATTAGTATCGATATTTGGAAGCACAAATAAAGCGACGTTAAATAACATAAAAAAAAAATCTAAAAATGAAAAATTGAATTGCATGTGTTTGATGTAGTCTCGAGCGTGTCTCGATGTTATCTAACATTTTTTAATTATATTTTTTACGAGAATATTCTCAGCACATTATAAAATAAACAGTATGAAGCAAATTTTATTAATAAAAAGAAAAGAAAAAATAAAATTATATATACGACGCCCATTAATCCCATTTAGCCGCCGACGCCTGTTACGCTTGCCAAAAAATAACGAAATCAATTTTTCGAAAAAAATAAGAATAGTTCTTTGCTTGTTTTCTTCCTTATATATAGTGCCCCCTCTTACCTCAACAGGTTTGTACACACCATCGACACATATTCGTTTCGCACCTATCTCGCTCCTAGTGAGTGTGCGGAAACCTACCTCGCTCAGCTTACCACTGTCGTTTTCTGGGTTGAACGGCTCCCTTTATATTCTGTGCAAGTCGTTCAACTATTTTGCGCGGCTTATACTGTTGGAGCGCTTCTTTCTTTCGTTTTTCACAACTTTTATATTTATTATATGGATACATATTAAAGTACGCATATAATGTATCTTAAAGTGCCTTTATGCCTATTGAAATTACTTCTACTTGCCATGGAAAACCTATAGAATAATTTCATGTTTTTGTCTTTTAAATATTACTCATTGGCTATTTCAATAATATTTCTTACATCTCCATTAGCCTGATTCAACTGAACAATACAACCATGCAATATGAAACAATAAACTATAATATTAGATAGAAAGCTACTTCTCGCCTCAATTTCTAAATGAACGTTAATGAGTGTTAATGACTAAATAAAGGAGTAGTTAATGATCTGTAACAGTATATATTTTGAAAATTTTCGTACATATGATAGAGTAATGCATATTGATTATTAGATATCTCAAGATGTACTTATTTACTATAATTTTTCCTGGATTATTCTTTTTATTCGCTTCTTTAATTTAGTTTCTGGACCACAGTATTAATATCCAGAAATATGCATTTCAAACGGTAAGTTGTTGGTTATTCAGCAATCCACCGTGTTTTTTCCACCACCTGTTTTCGAGATTTATGAACAGTCATCTTGAACTACTATTTTATAACTGCTGTTAAAAAATTATAAAATATACATTATATATTTTTATCGTTCAATGATATATATTTGACTTAGTCACAGGACCATGGATTTTATTGGACAGACTATCAAACATTTCATCAGGAGTTTGGATTTTGAAAACGGAGAAAGGAGAACGTGACATGGAGAATTACTACCTGATAGTATAAAAATAGTTTTCTACGATCCTCCAAACTATGGAAAAAGAACTAGCTTATTAGCTTTGTTGAAATTCGGCGTAAATTTTATAATAGATAATTTGAAATGTCAGGGAAAACCTGATATAATTAACGTAAGTTTGTCGGAGAAGCAAACTTTATTGTCACTGATCGAAATTATATTTCGTGTTAAAACTTGTAGATTCGAGTGTGACTGTGATGTCCATGTAACGAGAGCCGTTAAGCGTACGACTATACAGATAACGATACAGCTGTCAAGTTCGTTCCTGTGCCAATAAAGATGCGTCTCCGAGGTATTGTGATGGCTTCAGCGGAGGGCAGTAATTACTTCTTGTTTCGACTCTGTATAGAATGGTAGACGTAATGTACAGTAAACAAATTAACATTACAAGTTATTGGTTTAGCTAATTAAAAAAATTATAGATATTTAATCTTTAGAATATCGCCTGTGTTCTTTATTTGATTATCTTAAAAATCGATTTTATAAAAATGTTGTGCCTATATTAGATCAACAGTTGATGAGTAGGATGATTTAAAGGCTTTTTGAATTCTCAAAATTGGTTGAGCCTATCACTTGCAATCGCTATCAATCGTATAATCAAAGTTGATTTTTCCATTACTGGGAAATAGAGAAAAATATCGTCGATTCTGGATCAGCAAGCTGCATAACTTGAGTACAGAAATATGTAATAACTTTTGATTAAATAGAGATAACATATGTTTTAAAATTGGATTTTGTAGATGAAAGAATACAGAACACAATAATATTTATTACAATTGATTTCAGTTTAGTGCGGGCATGTTATAATTATTTAACAATTTACTTGTTTAAAATACTTTAATTGTACTTTTGTTGACTGCTTATATACAAATTAATAAATATTGAAAATATTGTTTAAAGGAGCATTGTTTAAAGTTTTTACATTCTTTTGATTTTATGAATATTGAATTTTTATTAAATATAGTAGGTGGAATGTTAAAATAAAGATACACAAAATAATCTTTTAACATGAACTTTATTTCAAACGAGGAAAAAAAAGACGTCTGTTCAAACGAAAGGACGACACAAGACTAAAACTACAGTACTCGAAATTGAAAACTCTGCAAGCCCTTGTGAGAAGCTTAAAACCGATATAAACATATCAGGCATCTAAACAATAAACTCATAAATCATTTGCCACGCAGGGCAGCTAAGACGCAGATCGTAATAAGACCCAGCGGACACATATGTTTACATCCTTTTACGATACTGTTTAATATTTAGTTTCAAGTATTTTTTGCTTTATTATTTATAGAAGGCTAAAATAATCTAACACGCCCCCTCAAAAATTACTTGAGTAAATACAATAATATATAATAAAATAAAACTTAATATTAGATATACGATAGTTTCTTTCAGTCTATATTCTTTTCTCGTTTGTTCTAGTAAATTACACTCGGTCCAACATTTGTTACAAGGAATAGGGAAACCCAGCAAAACCTATTCAAACCGTCTCTATTACTAATATAAAATATATTTATGAAGAAAATATGATTTATATTTTATTATTTCTCCATGCCCATTCCTTTTCTGAATTTAAGGAATTTGACAGTTGGCAATGGCTTTGTTAGTACATCAGCAATCTGCTCCCCTGTGGAAATATGTTTTAATATTATTACATTTTTCTTTATTTGCTCTCTCGAGAAATGATATTTAATATCTATAAGTTTTGATCGCTTATGATTACTTGGGTTATTCGCTATACTTATACAACCGTTATTGTCTTCATAAATTCTACGTGGCTTGGTGATAAAATCACAGCGTAGCCCCCATCTATGTTATGAAAATAGGACTTTTTTCGAGGAATTTCATAAATTTTAGATTCAGAAATTTGGTCCAATGAATAATAAAAATTTATTCAATTTTTAACTACTTAAAAAATAAAACTAATGACTAAGTATACAATTATGATAAAATTTAAAAAAAAAGCAAAATAACTAGGCGAGTTTGATATGTTTTTAGAATATTAAGAACTTTCAAAAATAAATAACTATTATTATAAAATTTAACTTGGTTCGAAAAAATTTGTCTTATTGTTTTTTTTCTCTATCCATATGTTATTACAATATATTTCTATCGCATGTAGTGCCATTCTTTTTCGTATTAACATATTCGCGGCGTTGTTATATTTTATTTTTTACGCTGTATTAGAACTGATTCTTTGGCTGCTTTGCTGGCAATACGATTTTCAGTGCTGTTTGCATGAGCAGATGTCCTTAAGGCTTCTATTTTGATTTCTTTTTTTGATTTATTGAATTTTATGAGTTTATAATTCATTTTATTAACTTCTTAATTATTGGCGCTGAGATTGTGCAGTGGATTTAGTACACATTTTGAATCCGCAAATATATAACATGGAGCTGTGTCGAGTGGATTGAGCATATCTGATACCAAGAAGTATTTAGCGTATATCTGAAGCAAATTCTTCAGATGAAAAGGTAGAGAATTCGCCTGTAAATTGGTAAAAATTTTTATCGGTCTTACGGTTTTTCTACAATAATATAATATACTAATATGATGAGTATCGGGCCGTCCTTATTTATAATCACTATCGTACAATCTGAAATATAAATTACAACTAAACAGTAAAATAAAAATTAAATTAAATAAAAAATAAATAAAAAAATTAGAATGAAGTAAATTATATTAGAGTTTAGTCCTTGAAGATGAACCGGAACTGTTCGAAACGTCGGAAATGAAAAGTAAATTTAAATTTAAGCTGGTGGGGGGAATTAGATTCTCCTTTATTAACATAGAATATAGATTAATTTATTTGTATTATTTTTAATTTTTAATTTTTAATTTAATTGATTTTTTATTTTATGTGTTATTAGTCATTTGTCTTTTAAATTTTATGGGGGTTATTATAAACTAGGAGAGTCTGACTGTCATTCTATTAGTATAATATTTTATTGTATAAAGACTGTAAGACCGATAAAAATATTTATGAATCTACATTGTATATATATATATATATATATATATATATATATATATATATATATATATATATATTTATACCATTAGATATACATATCTCAGGGTTGAGATATTTTTTAATTAACTTGTAATAATTTATAATTACTTTTTAATTTTTATCTATATATACATTTAATAAGGTATTATTTTCAATTTTCAATTAAATAAAAATTTAATTAATCATTATTTTTAATTAATGCAATAGCTTGTGTTAATGAATTACTTTATCATACTAAAACTGTAATGATCAGATAAAAGAATCATGTATTTGAGTATATGGTCAATAACTGTATTACGGGCATCACGGTCCACGTTCGCGCAAATCCTATCATTGCGATGGCAGCTGGTGTATTCTATCAATTCGTTCAACACTGTTTCCAAAATCGTCTAAAAAGTAGTGGCAACATCGCATTGTATACGATTTGATAGACAGCATGCGAGTGTTTACGATTTTCCAAACGAATGAACCACAAATCCGAACAGAGTCGACCTAACCTCTTGAAAAATGTCGTACAGCTGATCCGATAATATATATATAATACAGGTATCAACATAATAATTACCTGATGAATGGAAATGGGTCTTGATACAATTCTTGGTCATGTATTCTGATGGATTATTCTTTTCTCTCCTATAATGTTAATTATCTCCAGATTTAACTTTTTATGAATTAAAAATAATAGCTAATTAAAATTTTATTTCAATAATAATTGTGATTTAATGATTAATTAAATAAACATGTAAACAATAATTCAATAGAAATTATTAATTATTAATGGCAAATTAATATGTATAATTTATATCAGTATATATTTCATAAAAAAGTACAGACAAACGGTTATATATAGACGAGACATGACGGGCACCCAAAATTCAAATAAGTTCAGTTATTTTAAATTTCAATGTGCAAGTGATAGACAAAAACCTATAATTTAAGGTGCTATTTTTGAAGAAAAAAATTATTAAATAAATTCATCAAAAATGTAAAGCCTCCCAAAAGACAATTAGCTTCATCTCCCCTTCCCCAGAGTGGACACGAGGGTATGAATTATTTACATTTATATAATAAGATTCTTATATGTAAAGAAAATAAAAATAAGGTAATAGTACAAACATATTAATTTATTACGTATTAATAATTAATCAAATCGTATAATACGTATGGCCTTCTTTATTTTTAATTTTAAAGGGCCATTTAAAGTATAAATAATTATAAAAATAATGATAAAGTTTTGAAGGGTCGGTTTGATTGTTCATAAGTGATAATATTAATATTATAGATATAATCTGATGTTAATGCAATGAAGATAGCTATTATTTTAGTTGCAAGGTGTCTAGTATGCAAAATAGTAAAAAATTAGAGTGGGAAGAATATATAATTTTTACTTTAAATGAAAAATATAAAATCATCATCTTCTGGGAAAGTAAGCAGAACAGTATGATTGTATATTGAATAGGATTGGATTTTATATAGGGAGCAAGTACAGCTTCTAAATATAATGACATATTATACTCTACATTATAATTATTTAAAAACAATATATATATATATATATATATATATATATATATATATGTTTTTGCAAAAAATGTTTCTATATTATATATCGTGATATTTTTGGTGGCAATATATGTATAATTTTTGTATGTTGACATATTAACTTTATTTAATCTGACATATTTATTCAAAAAAATTACAATAAATGAAATACTAAAGAAAACTTTAAGCGTACAAGAATATATTTTAAAATAAAATTTTTCTAATTACTTATTGAATAGATAGTAATGAAACTATTGAAAAGATACTTATTGAAAAAGATAGTAATTTCTAATGTATAAGTGCTATTGTCAAATAGTGTTACTTCATTAAAAATTATTTTAATATTTGAATCTGTAACAGTTTTCATACAAAAAGCTTCATATAAAAGCTGTTTATTATATAAATTGTATAAATTCTACAAAGTGCCAAGCACTGTATAATGATGTGTAATATAAGAATAAATTTAAAAATTGCTTCATTATTTCATAATTTTATTAAATAATTATAAAAATTATTTCATTATTTCATAAGTTCATAATTTCATTATTTCATTATTTCAGTATTTCATTATATACATCGTAATTACATCTTATTATAATTTTTTTATTCCATGAAATAGTTTAATTTCTTTTAAATTAGTCATTCTGAATTTATTCATTAAATAATTTTTAAAATTATTCATTGTGTGAATATCGGATGTAACGATTACTAAATCATGTACGTAGAGTACAACATATATATTCTTAGATATTTCTCTTTTATTTAAATATATATGCAACGATCAACTAATGAATTTTTAAAACCATTTACTGCTAATGATTTATCAAAAGTTTCAAACCAACATCTTACTGCTCGTTTCAATATATATATATATATATATATATATATATATATATATATATATATATATATATATATATATACATAGCTTTATTTAATTTACAAACTTGATTTGTTTTGTATTTAATTCCTTCAGAATTTTCATGTAAATTTTTTCTGCAATGAACCATTAAAAAATGCAGTTTTTACATCCATATGGTGAATAAGCAAATTATATTGCTTTGCAAACGCTATAATTAATCTAAAGCTTGTAATTCTTGCTACTCAAGTAAAAGTCTCATAATAATCAATTAAATATTTTTGATTGAAACTACGAGCAACAAGACGCGCTTTATATTTTAATGGATTTCCATGTTCATCATTTTTAATAGCGAATACCCATTTGCAATCTATAATATTTTTGTTTTGTGGCTTTGATACTTGTATCCAAGTTTTATTAAAATAATATGAATTTAATTCATCTTTAATTGCTTTTTCCCATTTTTCTTTATGGATTTTATTTTGAATATCATTAAAATTATTGGGAATTTCACAATTTACTGATTGTGCACATAAAACATAATTTATATTCTCATAAGAAATTCTTAGTGTATACTTGACTCTATTACTCCTTCATAGATTTATAATTATTTTCTTTGTATTATATTTATCATTTTGAAATTCTGACTGATTGCAATGATCTATTTCTATTATAGATTTATTAGACTTGTTCAAATTTTCATTTGAATTTCTGTCTATTTTCAAATCTTGTTTATCTGATTCATTTTTCTCAGATTGGTCTTTCAGAAATTTTTCTGATTTTTCATTATCTGATTTCTGAAGCTCTACTGATTTGTTACGAACATCACGTTCATCAGTTTTCTTGGAATTTTTATTACAATTCCTTCAAGCTTCATTTCTGGTCTCGAATTCAAAAAATTTATTTTATCAGCTATCACATTCCTTGCTACAATAAATTTTTCTGATTCTACATCCCATACTTTATAGTAAAATTAAAATTGAAACGTAACCAACTAAAATACCTTTCCAAGATTTACCTTCAAAATTTTTATTGTTGTTTTTCTTATTTTATTATTCACATATATTGTACAATCGAAAACTTTTAAATATTTTACTTGAGGAATTTTACCATGCCATAATTGATATGGTATTTTATACTATTTTAAAGCTTAGTAAGGGTTCGATTTATTAAATACGTAGCAGTTAAAACTGCTTCTCCCCAAATTACTTCCTTCAGTTTATCTCACTTATCAAGGTAGTACTTTTTCAGTAATTGTTCTAATCATTCTTTCTCCATTTAATAATAGAGTATGAGGAACTGTTAAATGATATCTGATTTCATTATATTTGCAATAGTCCTTCATTTCATTCGATAAATACTTCCTACCATAATCACAATATAAATTTACTATTTTTAAATTAAAATGAGTTTGACTTTTTTTTTCTTTTTTATAAAGTTTTGAAAACAGAAAATACATCTGACTTGAATGCTATTAAATATGTAACGCAGTAGTGCGTAAACTCATCTACAAACAATACAAAATAATTTTTACTATCTAATGGCGAAGGAATGATTGGTCCGCAAACGTCTGAATGAATAATAAAAAGTGGTCTTTTTATATGATTTTTTTTCTTTTCTAAAAAAGGTAATCTTGCTTGTTTGCCAGAAATACAAGCTTCATAAATATAATCCTTTAGTAGAATATTATTAATTAATTTAATACCATCGACCATCTTATTATTTTTCATTTCAATAATTTTCGATTTACCCATATGTCCAAGTCTTTGATGCTGTCAACTATCCCGTGCAGAAATATACTCGGCATATCCCTAGTTCGGACTAGATCCTAGTCAGTATTACTCATGATTTCCTCATGTAGGTAAATCTCGCCAGATCCGAGTTAGATTTCCCTTCGATCATCTAATAATCATCTTTTATTAATTATTACTTTCTCGAGTTTATTCAGATTTCCTTATCTTTTATTGATTCTTGAAAGAAATACGTGTTTTGTATAGTCAAAATTTTACAAGCAGAAAACTTAAGGGAATGATTAGGATCTTGGTTTTAGTTAGATTTCCTTAACTTCTCCCTATTTTGGAAAAACTCACGTTTTTCTAGGCGGAATCTGCATAGTAAGAGAAGTAAGGAAATGGTTAGGCTTTCTATTTTGATTCTAGTTAGATTTCCTCAACTTTTTCTAATATTGGAAAGAACGATGTTTTTTGTAGTCAAGGCCTTATGTGTACAGAAATTATATATATATATATATATATATATATATATATATATATGTGTGCGTGTGCGTGTGCGTGCGTGCGTGTGTGTATGTGTGTGTGTGTGTGTGTGTGTGTGTGTGTGTGTGTGTGTGTGTGTGTGTGTGTGTGTGTGTGTGTGTGTGTGTGTGTGTGTGTGTGTGTGTGTATGTGCATATTCATTTATATATATATATATATATATATATATATATATATATACCCGCATATCTTTCCAACATGGGAAAGAATTTAAAAAATTGATTTACTATGTATGTTTTATCTTGTGTTTATAAAACTATTATATTATCTTAAGTGCTGTACGGTCATATGCAAAGAATAGTATAGTAATCGCATATTGCGTTTTAGCATAGTGCATAATGCGTTAGCTTGCGAATCGTAGGGTCGTGGGTTCGATACTCAGCGGAAGTCGGAATTTTTTTCATCGAAATAAAATAATTTATACGTTCAACAGAGCTGCTTAATATTAAAATTTACAATAATTAGTGTAAAAAAAATATATTAATAATTATTAATTATTAACTGTAAATCGTAATACGTAATACGTAGTAATGCATATAGAAAATAATTTATAAATTCTAATTAATGGTATGCGTCACCTAAATACGTAAATATATTTTTTTATTTTAAATAAATAAATATTAAAGAGTCAAAAAATTATTCACTTAATCGAGGAAACAAAATTAGAATAATTTATATTATTGGCTTAATTTCTAGATTTTCTGACTAGATTTTGTCTAGTTTCCAGCTTGGTATACCTACCAAAATCTAAGCTCGTTCCCTATTAAAAATGCTATTAAAAGTGGGAGAAATCGGAACTAGGATCAGACTAGATTTCCCTTCTGGATCCGAACATTTAATAAGGAAAACTTACCCGATACTAGTTAGATTCGAGATTGAATTTCCACACGGGATAATTACTGTTTATCGCATTAGAGACTTTTTATTATATAATTTATTAATAATGAATACTACAGGAATCAAATTATTTATGGGCTTATCGACAAAAATTATTTTATCATTTTTAGTAACTTCAACCCCATTTGGATTGAAGTGAATACTCATCTGTGCTTTCTGCATGTTGCTGACAGATAGTAAATTTTGCGGCACCTCCGAACAACATAAGACATACTTCTTTTAAATGCAATTGACAAGTTTTATTATCTCCTGAATATTGCTGTTCATTTTTCGTATAGAATTTGCGAACCTTTATACGATGATTTTCTCTGCCATATTGGAAAACCGTATCAAGACTGCAAAACTGTTTTTGCCGTATCATTGGTTATTGCAAAACCGAGGAAAGAATCTTAAAGATATTCACTATTACACCTTTTGTAATATGTTCAGACTTTTTCCACTCTTCTGCCATTACTGCAGAAACTTGCATTATATAATCAATCTTAAATAGAGTTGATTATAATATTCACGAAGTGTGAATTATTTTCAGGCCGCCAGGCTGCGAAGTGAAGTTTTTCGAGATCGCGGAACTTTACTCCCAAGACTAAGGATATTTATATATAAATACGAGCGTATTCTTTCATAAGATTATTATTCTGCTGGTTTTTTAAATGGTACGTCACGGTTACTTATTGTCATCATTTTAGTTTTTTGAAAATTCAATATTAAAATATTTTCAAACATTTAAGTTTTTATTAATTATTTTTATTTATATTTTTTTTATACTTTTGTATAAAGTACTTTTAAAGAGATATATTACATAGAAATATGTATACTATCATTTTTATATGTTTTATTTTTTATGTAAATTTATAAGTTTTAATTGTATTGTTTTGCATAGGGCTTTGTCGTTCAGTTTACGTTCTTCCACATGGCACTATAAATGTTATAAGTAAAGAAATCAATTTAATTTAAAATTTGGATGGAATTTTTCCGTCAAGGTTTTTGGTGCAGATCCTATGTCACTAAGAAAAATAATATAACAAAAAATAGATATATAGTTTTTACTTAATTTTGTTTCAAATTCCATCGTTATAATTAGCCTATAATTTCGCTTTTTTGGGTGAATGCATAGTTTTCTAACGAAATCTGGTATTATAATCCAAAGGTTCGGGAATTAATATATAAACATTATAGAATTTTCACATATTTATAATATTAAAAAAAGAAAAAAGCAATTTTCACAAATGCATGGAATTTAAATAGTACGAATAATATTTTAAAGAAAAATGATATATATATATATATATATATATATATATATATATATATATATATATACACATAATGCATGAATATAAACTGATAGAAATGTAAAAAATCTTATACTTGAAGGGAATGTTCGGGACAGAGATTATATGCTAAAAGTTTAACGTCTACAAATTTAAAGTATACAGATACTACAGTATATATATATATATATATATATATATATATATATATATATATATATAATTATTACATAGGTTAATAAATATTTTTTTAGTGGTCTTACAGTCCAATCAATTCAATCCAAAAACAAAATAAAAACAAAAATAAAAAATAAAAATAAAAATAAACAAAAAAAAAATAAATAAATAAAATAAAATAAAAACTAAAAATAAAAACCAAACCCAAAATTAAATTAAAACCATAATGACAGTCAGACTGTCCTTGTTTACATTCATCCCCGTAGACTAATCTGTAAATAAAATATTAGCTGAAAAAATTCTTTGTTAGTAAAGTGCAGTCTGACTGTCCCCAACACCCTTACCTAATTGAAGACTTGTTCAACGTTTTAATTCATAAAACAGTCGATATAAGTACAATTCAATTATTACATAGGTTACTATTTATATTTTAAGCCTATTAATAAAAAGATTGTAATTTATTATTGAAAATGGTTTTATTGTTTTTCGAAGTATTCTCCATGATGATCAATACACTTTTGCATGCGCTCGAACCGATTTTCGTAACACTTTCCAATCCGATTGAGGTACCTCCAAAACATAGGTTTTTTAATGCATCAACGGGTTCTTCAGGTGCCGAAGAGCGTTGACCACGCAATTGATTTTTGATGTGCAGGAAAAAGAAGAAATCATTGGTTACCAAATCAGGGCTATAAGGCAGATGACCCATGAATTCAATGTTTTGGCTTGCCAAACATTCGTTTGTTGGAACCGATACGTGAGGGCTCGCATTGTCATGATGAAGAATGATCCTTCGTTACCAGTTGTTTTTTCGTATTTCACAAAGCACTTCTGGCAAAGAAATTCTTTGCACCAATTGACACGAGCATCTTTTTCAACTTTTGTCAAATTATGTGGGATCCAACGTGAACAAATCTTTTTAACACCTAAATGATCATCCAATATCTTATTGATGGTCGTAATACTAATGCCCAAAGATGACTCAATCTCACGGTATGTCGTATGACGATCTTGCTTTACCAGTTCAGGCACAGCATCAATGTTTTCTGGGACAACAAACGATTTTGGAGAACCTTCACGGAACTCGTCCTGCAGCGACCTACGGCGACGATTAAATTCATTATACCAGCATTTCACAATGCCCAATGATGAGGCTTTATCGCCAAAAGTCGATGTTGTTATAATAACATGGTACAACGATACACTGCATGTTCGAACCTGTCACGACAAGCGATCTCCGGCAGAAAGAAAATCTACCTAATTGCCAGTAGCTGCCAGAGCGCTGACGCTCCCCCGCATAGAAGTACAGTAAGCGCACTTCACTTCATATGGAACCACCGAGCCGAAAGCATCAGCAGCATAAGATTATAACTTTATTCAGTTTTACTTAGTTTCTTCAAATTACATATTGTGTTAATTATATTTTGTTCTTAATCTTTTCACTAGTGTTTCCTGAGTAATTCTGTATGGTTTTTTCAACCGTTATTATTGTAAGAATAAATGTTACATTCAGACTTTATTTGATTGTTGATTATCCAATCCCGTCATTATTTAACAAGAGTCGAAATAAGTTAATCGATGCACTCTTGTCTTGATAAGCCACGTCAAATGTAGTAAAAAATCATCGCACGAAAATTTTCACGAGCTAGTTCCATTTTTTCGCTGAGACAAAATTTTCAAGTCGCTGTAGAAAGGTCAAATTTTCAATTGGATACATCAGATGGCGTGTGCAAACACTTGGTACGTAAAGGCTCAAAATATCAATAGGAACACTCGTACATATATAAAGTATAGAAGTTTGCGTCTTAAATATTAGATATAAATTAAAATATATATTGTATACGAAATAAATTTGTGAAGGGCTATATTACAAAATAAATTATATGCTATTTTATAGTATGAGTAATATAAATTCGCCACTCTATGTCAAGTACTATAAGTGTGTCATACTACTGTGTACAAATATGAGTAAGACTTTTCAGTTCCAACTTTCTGGGTTTATCGATTCGAGCCAATGTTTTTACTTTTAAATTGGTAGTACTGTCAGAGTTATCTGTGCCAAATTTCACGCAATTATCTTCATTTGTCATGTAGCTACGCTTGTGTTTTGTGAACAAAGAAAAGTTGTCTCTTCGGTTTTTATTTTTTTCTCTTTCGCTTTTATTAAATTTTGTGTGCAAAATGAAATATGTACAGACAAAAAGATGCTTTGCCTTTATAAATTAGTATCATACTGATTTAAGAGTGCTCCATACCTCTGACGGAACTTAAAATCGATTGAAGCGCCTGATTTTTAATATACTGTGGAAGTTTACGGAACTCGAAGTGTACGAAAAATCCTGTTCTGTTTTATCGATTGTTCTAGTATTAATCAGGGCCGTAGTAGCCCAAGTTAAATATGTAAATTATAAATGATCCATACAAAATTTATATTTTATAATATTTTTATGAAATAAGTAGCGGAGTAGTTGATCATTTGTCACAAGAAGTTTATTATATATATATATATATATATATATATATATATATATATATATATATATATATATATAATATATTTAAGTATAGAAGATAAGGATACTAGGAGACGAGCAGTAATAAAGAAACATCAGCTCGACATCCAGCGTTTGATTGAAATACGCATATATATGCGTATCTACACACACATTAACATATATAATCTCCATACTCCTAATTTCTATCCAAATTACTTACTCAAAAATGCCAAGGGCCGTGGTGGTCGCAAACGATTAATATATATATATATAGTAACTTCATATTAAGTTTATATCAAAACTTGTTTACCAATGATTTACACAATTTTATACGAAACTTTGGTTTATAGAATGTTACAAAAAAATGATAAAAAATTAAATGATATTAATTATTTCATTAATGAATAGAATGGGATCTCTTAATTATGAATATTGAAATAAGTATAAAGATAACAGGGAATAATATTTTCAAATTCATTTTTTTTTTTCGAAAATTTAGATATACAAAATTGTCTGTTTAAGGTAAACAATTGTAAAATTAATTATTATACTTAATTTTTAGTTTGACAAAATCCAATACACAATAGACTTTATTATTTTATAATTGTTTCAAGCTGTTAGTTTATGTATTCTATTAAATTATTTTTTATTAAACAAATAACATAATAAATTATTATTCTAGAAATATTAATTTCTTGCAGGATAGTAATTAAAACTTGCATTTGAAATAAAATTATTATTTACTAGACAGAAATAAAAGGACCTAGTTTATACCTTTTTCTTAATTTTACTATAACAATGTTGAAATTTTTCATTCTAAGATTTGTCTATTTTATAACCATAATAGTTCAATTATTTTTAGTTCGTAGTGACTAGATTTCAGCCTACTCAAAATTATTAGATGCCTACGAGGTGATGTATAACGCTAATTTTCAATTCTGTTCTGAAAGTTTTGAAAGTATTTTTTCAGCTTTTGTTGGTCATTCTTTGATTTGTTTCTAATTTTTTAGTATTCCTGTGAAATTCTACTTTTAATCTATTCTTGCGCAATAAATTAGCCATTATAACTCCTTTTTTCTACACTTAAATTTGGAATTATTTTTTAGTACCAGGAATGTAGTATAAGGAATTTTTCTTCGTCATTTTATAGAAAACCAAGTTGACATTCTTTACACGTATAATTTTTAGATATAAAGAAATTATTTATTTATAAAATATTAGTTTTGTTATTGCAATGCTATAATATGAAAGTAGTAAATAAAAATATTAAATTTTTATAGTTTTGCGTATTATCTAAATAAATTTAAATTTGTCAGGATTGCTGTGCACTTTTTTATTTACAATTACATTTTTATTGTATTATTTTTTTTTACAATTTTATCTTATAAATCTGTATTTATAATCTAAAATTGGAATGGTAATCTATAATTTGACAAAACCGTACTTGATTCGATCGGGTAAAGAATATAAAAATACTAATTATATGGAACATAATGGCACTCTAGACTATTCTTAATATAAAATTATGTAATTTAAAAAAATAATTAAATCATTTTTGATATTTATCTAAAATAGATTGTTTTGTTTATTGTATTAAATTATTTTTAAATTACTTATTCTAAATAAGCGTATTTTGGAAAATAATAAATTAATAAAAATTATATAATATTTGAAAACAAATTTCAATTGTTTTTATCGATTTATATTAGAAAATTTAAAAAACAAATTCGAATAAAGATTGTGTTATTTGTCTGATGCAGTGTTCCAAATATATATATATATATATATATATATATATATATATATATATATATATATATATATATACACTGAAATTGAAGTTACCTGAAATTGAATCGATCCTTTTAGCGGGGATACCTGCAGATTACCTAAACTTAGTCGGATGGTTTTGCTCATTGGAGCATAATTTGTTTATATTTTATATTTTAATATTTTTCATATTTAATATTTTCTGGGTAGAGTTTTATGTTTTAACTTTTAGTAAAATTTTTCTCTGTTATTTCTTTTTTACCGTTTAATTAAATTTGTTAACCATTTTTTTAAAAATAGATTTTTAACATTTTTTTTATTTATTTATGCTTAATTATTTTTATTTTTTTTAATTATAGGTTAAATAAGATCTTTGTATTAATATTTTAAGAGTCGTAGTTGATTTTTCATTATCATTTTTTCTTACTTAGTTTTTACAATAAATATTGCAATTAAAATTTCAACAGTAAGAATGACCAAAAATTTAATTACAATACGAAAATGATACAATAACTATAAATAATAAAAATACTACGTTTAAAAACCAATTGGTATATTTCATTTATTTAAAATTAAATATGATATAGAACATTTTATAAAAACATACATTCACTAGCAAGTTTAGGTTCTACGTGGCTTGGTGATAAAATCACAGCGTAGCCCCCATCTATGTTACGAAAATAGGACTTTTTTCGAGGAACATAAATTTTAGATTCAGAAATTTGATCTAATAAATAATAAAAATTTATTCAATTTTTAACTACTTAAAAAATAAAACTAATGACTAAGTATACATTTATATTAAATTTTTTAAGAAAAGCAAAACAACTAGGCGAGTTTGATATGTTTTTAGAATATTAAGAACTTTCAAAAATAAATAACTATTATTGTAAAATTTAACTTGGTTCGAAAAAAATTTGTCTTTATTGTTTTTTTTTCCTCTATCCATATGTTATTACAATATATTTCTATCGCATGTAGTGCCATTCTTTTTCGTATTAACATATTCGCGGCGTTGTTATATTTTATTTTTTACGCTGTATTAGAACTGCTTCTTTGGCTGCTTTGCTGGCAATAGGATTTTCAGTTCTGTTTGAATGAGCAGATGTCCTTAAGACTTCTATTTTGATTTCTTTTCTTGATTTATTGAATTTGATGAGTTTATAATTCATTTCATTAACTTCTTAATTATTGGCGCTGAGATTGTGCAGTGAATTTAGTACACATTTTGAATATGCACATATATAAGATGGAGCTGTGTCGAGTGGATTGAGCATATCTGATACCAAGAAGTATTTAGCATATATCTGAAGGAAATTCTTCAGCTGTAAAGGTAGAAAATTCGACTGTAAATTGATAAAAAATTTTCTCGGTCTTACAGTTTTTTTACAATAATATAATATACTAATATAATGAGTATCGGGCAGTCCTTATTTATAATCACCACCGTACAATCTGAAATAGATATTACAACTAAATAGTCAAAATAAAAATTAAATTAAATAAAAAATAAATAAAAAAGTTAGAATTAAGTAAGTTATATTAGAGTTTAGTCCTTGAAGATGAACCGGAACTGTTCAAAACGTCGGAAATGAAAAGTAAATTTAAATTTAAGCTGGTGGGGGAAATCAGATTCTCCTTTATTAACAAAGAATATAGATTAATTTATTTGTATTATTTTTAATTTTTAATTTTTAATTTAATTGATTTTTTATTTTATGTGTTATGAGTAATTTGTATTTTCAATTTTATGGGGGTTACTGTAAACTAGGAGAGTCTGACTGTCATTCTATTAGTATAATATTTTATTGTATAAAGGCTGTAAGACCGATAAAAATATTTATGAATCCACATTAAAATATATATATATATATATATATATATATATATATATATATATATATACCCTTAGGTATACATATCTCAGGGTTGAGATATTTTTTAATTAACTTGTAATAATTTATAATTACTTTTTAATTTTTATCGATATATATATATATATATATATATTTAATAAGGTATTATTTTCAATTTTCAATTAAATGAAAATTTAATTAATCATTATTTTTAATTAATACTGTTAGATTATTTTAGCCTTCTATAAATAATAAAGCAAAAAATACTTGAAACTAAATATTGGAGAGTATCGTAAAAGGATGTAAACATATGTGTCCACTGTGTCTTATTACGATCTGCGTCTTTGCTGCCCTGCGCGGCAAATGATTTATGAGTTTATTGCCTAGATGCCTGATGAGTTTTTATATAGGTTTTAAGTTTCTCACAAAGGCTGCAGAGTTTTCAATTTCGAGTACTGTAGAGAGTCTTGCGTTGTCCTTTCGTTTAAACAGACGTCTTTTCTTTCCTCGTTTGAAATAAAGTTCATGTTAAAAGATTATTTCGTGTATTTAACATTCCACCTACTATATTTAATAAAAATTCAATAGGTTATCGGCCCAGGTTTCGCGAGTAAACTTTCCGTGATTTTGTGTATAGTGTAATCTAGTAATAAAATAAAACTGTCTCAAATACAGAACAAAAGACAGTTTTTTTCTAGTAAGTGAAAAATGGAATCCATTAAAATAAAAAGGAATATTAAACCTTTTAACTGTGATAAATATAGTGTGTGGAAGTTTAAAATTTGATCTCTTCTATGTGAACTTCATCTATTGCACGTTCTTGATGAGCAAGTCCCTGCAGTAATGATAGAAGAATGGAAAAAGTGTGAACGAATTGTAAAAGGTGTAATAGTGGAGTATCTGTCGGATTCTTTTTTGGGTTTCGTGAAAGCCAATGATACGACGTAAACAGTTTTGCAGTCTTGATATGGTTTTCCAATATGGCAGAGAAAATCATCGTATAAAGGATCGCAGATTCTATACGAAAAATGAACAGCAATATTCAGGAGATAATAAAACTTGACAGTTTCACTTAAAAGAAGTATCCTGAATATTACCAGCAAGGAAGGCTTAAAGATGTTCTGAAGGACGGCTTATGTTGTTCGGAGGTGCCGCAAAAATTTACTATCTGTCGACAACATGCAGAAAGCACAGATGAGTATTCATTCACTTCAATCCAAATGGGATTGAAGTTACTAAAAATGATAAAATAATTTTTGTCGATAAGCCCATAAATAATTTGATTCCTATAGGATTCATTATTAATAAATTATATAATAAAAAGTCTCTAATGCGATAAACAGTAATTATAGTTGATGGCATCAAAGACTTGGACATATGGGCAAATCGAAAATTATTGAAATGAAAAATAATAAGATGGTCGATGGTATTAAATTAATTAATAATATTCAACTAAATGATTATATGTGTGAAGCTTGTATTTTTGGCAAACAAGCAAGAGTACTTTTTCAACAAAAAAAAATAAAAATCATATAAAAAGACCATTTTTTTATTATTCATTTAGATGTTTGCGGACCAATCACTCCTTCGCCATTAGATGGTAAAAATTCTTTTGTATTGTTTGTAGATGAATTTACGCACTATTGCATTACATATTTAATACTATTAAAGTCAGATGTATTTTATATTTCAAAGACTTTATAAAAAAAAGTCAAACTCATTTTAATTTAAAAATAGTAAATTTATATTGTGATTATGGTGGAAAGTATTTATCGAATGAAATGAAGGACTATTGCAAATATAATTAAATCAGCTATCATTTAACAATTCCTCATACTTTATTATTAAATGGAGAAAGAATGATTAGAACAATTACTGAAAAATTACTATCTCGATAAGTGAGATAAACTGAAGGAAGTAATTTCGGGAGAAGCAGTTTTAACTACTATGTATTTAATAAATTGAACCCTTACTAATGCTTTAAAATAGTGTAAAATACCATATCAATTATGGCATGGTAAAATTCCTCAAGTAAAATATTTAAAAGTTTTCGATTGTACAATATATGTGAATAATAAAATAAGAAAAACAACAATAAAAATTTTGAAGGTAAATCTTGGAAAGGTATTTTAGTTGGTTACGTTTCAATTTTAATTTTACTATAAAGTATGGGATGTAGACTCAGAAAAATTTATTGTAGCAAGGGATGTGATAGCTGATGAAATAAATTTTTTAATTCGAGACCAGAAATGAGGCTTCAAGGAATTGTAATGAAAATTCCAAGAAAACTGATGAACGTAATGTTCGTAACAAATCAGTAGAGCCTACGAAATCTGATAATGAAAAAATCAGAAAAATTTCTGGAAGGAATTGTGATAGAAAATTCCAAGAAAACTGATGAACGTGATGTTCGCAAAAAATCAGTAGAGCTTCAGAAATCTGATAATGAAAAATCAGAAAAATTTCTGGAAGACCAATCTGAGAAAAATGAATCAGATAAACAAGATTTGAAAATATTTAAATCTTGTTATTGTTAAAAGATTATTTCGTGTATCTTTATTTTAACATTCCACCTACTATATTTAATAAAAATTCAATAAATACAATAGCTTGTGTTGATGAATTACTTTGTCATACTAAAACTGTAATGATCAGATAAAGGAATCATGTATTTGAGTATATGGTCAATAACTGTATTACGGGCATCACGGTCCACGTTCGCGCAAATCCTATCATTGCGATGGCAGCTGGTGTATTCTATCAATTCGTTCGACACTGTTTCCAAAATCGTGTAAAAAGTAGTGGCAACATCGCATTGTATACGATTTGATAGACAGCATGCGAGTGTTTACGATTTTCTAAACGAATGAACCACAAATCCGAATAGAGTCGACCCAACCTCTCGACAAATGTCGTACAGCTGATCCGATAATATATATATATATATATATATATATATATATATATATATATATATATATATATAATTCAGGTATCAACATAACGATTACCTGATGAATGGAGATGGGTATTATACAATTCTTGATCATGTATTCTGATGGATTATTCTTTTCTCTCCTAAAATGTTAATAATCTCCATATTTAACTTTTTATGATTAAAAATAATAGCTAATTAAAATTTTATTTCAATAATAATTGTAATTTAATGATTAATTAAATAAACATGTAAACAATAATTCAATAGAAATTATTAATTATTAATGGCAAATTAATATATATAATTTATATCAGTATATATTTCATTCAAAATGTAGAGACAAACGGTTATATATAGACGAGACATGACGGGCACCCAAAATTCAAATAAGTTCAGTTATTTTAAATTTCAATGTGCAAGTGATAGACAAAAACCTATAATTTAAGGTGCTATTTTTGAAGAAACAAATTATTAAATAAATTCATCAAAAATGTAAAGCCTCCCAAAAGACAATTAGCTTCATCTCCCCTTCCCCAGAGTGGACACGAGGGTATGAATTATTTACATTTATATAATAAGATTCTTATATGTAAAGAAAATAAAAATAAGGTAATAGTACAAACATATTAATTTATTACGTATTAATAATTAATCAAATCGTATAATACGTATGGCCTTCTTTATTTTTAATTTTAAAGGGTCATTTAAAGTATAAATAATTATAAAAATAATGATAAATTAGAGTTTTGAAGGGGGCGGTTTGATTGTTCGTAAGTGATAATATTAATATTATAGATATAATCCGATGTTAATGCAACAAAGATAACTATTATTTTAGTTGCAAGGTGTCCAATATGCAAAACAGTGAAAAATTAGAGTGGAAAGAATATATAATTTTTACTTTAAATGAAAAATATAAAATCACCATCTTCTGAGAAAGTAAGCAGAACAGTATGATTGTATATTAATAGGATTGGTTTTTAGATAGGGAGCAAGTACATCTTCTAAATATAATGGCATATTATATTCTACATTATAATTATTTAAAAACAATATATATATATATATGTTTTTACAAAAAATATTTCAATATTATATATCGTGATATTTTTGGTGGGAATATATGTATAATTTTTGTATTTTGACATATTGATTTTATTTAATCTGACATATTTATTCCAAAAAATTACAATGTATGAAATAATAAAGAAAACTTTAGCCATACAAGAATATATTTTAAAATAAAATTTTTATAATTACCTATTGAATAGATAGTAATGAAACCATAAAAACGATACTTATTGAAAAAGATAATAATTTCTAATATATAAGTGCTATTGTCAAATAGTGTTACTTCATTAAAAATTATTTTAATATTTGAATCTGTAACAGTTTTCTTACAAAAAGTTTCTATAAAAGCTGTTTATTATATAAATTGTATAAATTATACAAAGTGCCAATCACTGTATAATGATATGTAATATAAGAATAAATTAAAAAATTGCTTTATATAGATAACTATATATTTAAATAGTTATAATATAATATATTAATTTAGGAGTTGTACTTACTCCTTACACAAAATTCAGTACTATAAATACACAATCATACTCTTGTACATTCCAAAATGATGATGATTTCATGATATTTTACATTTGAATTAAAAATTATATATGCTTTTCACGTTACTTTTTCTTATCCGTTTTATATAATAGGAGTGCATATCGAAGTAATAACTCAAATGCATCAATTACACGTTGTGAATACTCAAGACTCTCATTTCCTCCTAAAATTATGAGTTTTAATCGTAGCTAAAAGACTATCCTGCAAAAAAAATGAAAATGTTTGAAATTTTGGGAATTAAAGTGCTTTAGTTGTCATAAAAAACGATTATAAAAAATTTTTAGGATGTATATAAATATTAAATCTGCGTAGGCAATAATAACATTTTTGCCTACATAAATATTATATATACTTTAGGTAAGAAAAATAACAATTACTTTCCTATTATATTTTTATATATATTTATTGGCTCAAGCTCGTACATGTCGCACCTCCCTGTAATTTCAAATTTCCGTATTACATTACTATGTTTGCAATGTATTTGCATGCATGCATATATGCATGTGTGTATTTATGTGCATATATATATATATATATATATATATATATATATATATATATATATATATATTTTCTGCACCAGGCTTCATAATTCTTTATTTGATTTGTACGGCATTGAATATTTTCTTCAGCGCCACCTATTCAAAAAATCAGAAATTAAAGTTCTCACTTTTTTATCTACAGAATTGACAACTTGCATTATAACCATAATAAAATCTTATATTTCGTTTTACTCCCTCAATTCTGTGAATAGAAAGATGAAACAAAGTTCATTCGATTCATTATTCAATTCTACATCCGGGGCTATCCAAGTTTGATCTGTACTATACGTATAAAATTTATAATATTTGTTGTTATTTAATGTTACTGCAAAGCGGCGATGTCTATAGTGCAGACGACAGTTAGATAAACATTTTCTTATTTTTTTAAAGTAACTTTGAAACATATTATGAAAGCAGTAAGGGATACCCCCAATTGTAGAATTTTTCAAAGATTCGTATAAAATTTGTTTCAACATTGTAAAACGTAAAATGAGGACGCAAAACGAAATCTACGATTTACACATTTTCATTTCCGTTTTAATAGTTCATCGTGGCGCTGAGATCGCGGTATGGAGCACTCTTAAATGATTTTATAGTAGTCCGTATCATAAATTCACACTTTACTTTCGCTTCAGAGGCCAATAAATAATCTATTATGAGCCGTCAATGCACCGCTAGTTTCAGGTCACCCGTGTCATACCGAATAAATGATAGAGCTATACATCTGAGAATCACTGAATTGATTAAATAATCTATTACAAATCTTAAAACTATTAATATTTTCAAATAAACTATTTTTAATATGAAAAAAAAAAATAATTTCATTCTTATACTTTACCATAATTAGAAAAAATAGGGATAATGTAGACTCAACAATTAAATTTCATTTTTTATTAAATTCTTGAATAAAAATTTTAATACTAATTTGTGTAGAAGAAATGTTATTTACATTTATCTAATATTAAAAATAGGTCTTTGAACTCTATCTTTCTTGACTATCTTTTTCTCTATACTCTGACTAACTTTCCACTTGAATATATCACAAACCTCAGCGCGGATTCAAAATCGGCGAAATATGTTATCCACGAATTTTAGGGGGAGGAAAGCCTATATAACTAGTTTTCTATTAAAAGTGGGCACACTTTTGATAGAAATATAGGGTGCTGCATAACTGCCCATATTAGGGTCAATTTAATTTTTTGAAAGGAAATCTAATTTTTTATTTTCGCAACATATTCAGGGCGGAAAAAAATTTACTTATGTAGAAAATGCCGGAAACAATCGGTTGAACCTCTGTTACAGAATCATTGGCTGTTTTCCACGATTTCTGAGATACTGAGTTGGAAATTTCACAAAAAGAACACAATTTATGATTCAAATTTCCACGCAATAATAACTCGAAATATTGAGGTGGGGGCAGAGAAGTTCTTTTGTTCCGTGTAGAATACGCTGTGAAAAGAAAAAATAATATTTCCATTCAAAAAAATGAAGTTGACTCCAATATGGGCAGTGTACCTACTTTGGGTAAAAAACTAGTTACATAGTTTTTCACCTCCCTCAAATTCATGAAATACGTATTTCGCCGATTTTCAATCCGCGCCGAGGCTTCTGAGATATCAAACTTACATTGGATATGTACGTGGTCTGTACTATCAAAATACTCGCAAGTAAAAAAATTCAGTGGAAAGTATAAGTCAGTGTGAGCCGACTATTTATATACACCATATAGCTTTTGTAGCTAAAGTACTGAATAATTTATGAAAATGGCTAATAATATTGGAGAATTTGAATCAGAATGTAAATTCTTTTTTTTCTGTTTATAAAACCGTTTATTTCACGTTCTGGTATAAAGGAGATACTGGAATAGGTGGTCCAGACTGGAAATAGTCCTATTCGTTATTTCCAATTATTTTTCGATCATTTTTTTCTTGACCTTATTTGTGAGGAAACCAATAGTTAATATCATCAAAACCCGCAATTAAAGCGTATACATATGAAGGAAATGGGAAGATTTAAACAGAAAAGAACTTTTAAAATTCTTTGCTCTCTCTCTCTCTCTCTCTCTATTCTAATGGTACACGTTAAGAAAGGACGCCTTCAAGAGTAGTGGAGTACTTCCCCGATTTTATCAACTTCTATATTCCCTCAAACAATAAGTCATTTTTTTCATTTACAAAATAATGAGATTTCTTCTAATTATTCGCTTAAACAAATAAAAAAAATTATTGATCAACTGAAAAATAAATTTTCAAATATTTTAAATCCAGGACAAAAATTTTATATTGATGAAAACTTTGTTTCGTGGAAAGGGCGATTGTCTTTTAAGCAATATTTAGCATTGAAACGCCATTGGTTCGATATATAAATCTACATGCTTTGAGATCGTCAAACCGGAATCATTTTAGATTTCTTCATTAATACGGGTGCGAGTATAGTAGATAATGATAAGTATACTAAATGATGAAATCTTATTTTGGAAGAGGCCATATTTTATACTTCAATAATTGGTATTCCTATCCGATTTTGATGGAATTTTTGCATGAGCATGATACTGGACTATGCGGGACAATCAGAAAAATAAAAAAGGGCTACCTGCCCTGAATGAGAAACTCATAAAGGCGAATTTGAAATTGCTCATAATATAGTTTGAATGGTGCTAAAGTGGCAGGATAAAAAGGAGGTATACATAATAACATCCGTGCATGAATTAGAGATTGCAAAAACTGAAAAAAAACTATCTTAGAAAAAAAGATAAAATAAAACCTTCTTCTATTATCGATTAGAATAAGCATATGGGAGTAATCTATCTCATTAACAAGCAGCCGTCATTCACAGAATACATCAGAAAATCATGCAAGTGGTATAAAAAATTATTTTCCCGCACTCGGGGCGCAAAATACAATTTTCTGCAGCTGTCTAGAGGGAGCAAAATACTACTTTTCCTCCCTAGGGAGGAAAAGTGAATGAACGGAACCGTGTAGTCCGGTAGGATTCTCAGTTTTCCATGCCTGTGCAACATCTGGCATTTACGATGTTTAGACTTATATAGGCGCCACTCGACTGCGAGTTCGATCTTTTTTTTTTGCACTTTGAGTTAGGTATTCAAGATTTTAAAATGAAATAAGATTTTTATTCTACCTAAAATTTATTATAAAAATTTTTATGTTTTTTAAGTATTAAAAATTATCTATATCTTTTTTTTTAATTAGTTTAAATTTAAAAGTCTATTTATTATGCTATTAAATATTTTAAAATTTTAATTTGAGCTTAGATTATTAACAAACTTATAATCTTCAATTGATTAGTCTTATTTATTTATAGAAAAGGGGGGCTCCGCCCCCAACCCTCGACGGGGGTTTCACCCCCTGCACTCCCACCACCCAATCCTACATCTCTTCTTAACATACTATATTAATTTCCAAATAAGAGGAAATGATTTAATTTTATTTTATTCAATTCAAGTAAATTACATGTATAACCTTAAGAGAAAACCGATAATATTATATTTTTTTTCCAACCCAACGAATTAAATTTTATATTAGGGCAACTTATTTCAGAACGAGTATCATTTGGACCTTTAGATTTTATATCTGCTTGCTCTATCTAAGCATGGCTAACACATGGAGAGGGGGGGGGGTTTAAATTCTTTAATTCTGTGAGTTTGCCGATCAATTTTTTGTGCATTTTTTTGAGAAAGAAAAAGCGCCCTCGTATGGGAAAATAGTATGTGACAATGTACTATTTTCACTTACTCTATATGGCTCTACTAGAAGCTCATGCTTTATATAATATGAATAATGTAAGATTATTGTTTACGGATTTTAAAGAACAAATTGTTTTATCGATTCTTGGTTTGAAAGATGAACCGATACTAAATCGGGCACTACCTACGCGTCTCGAGGGCGAACATTTACCTGCATTTACTGAAATGAAAAAGCGATGCCGTTTGTGTAACATGAACAAAGAAAGATTAAAGACTAGATTTGAATGTGACAAATGTTCCATTTCCTTTTGCATTACCCCTTCTTTAATGTATATCACACAAAAATAATAAATCTATAAATGTAAAAAAATAACAGAAAACATATAAAAAAATTGTTTAAAAACGTATGGAATCAGATGCCTGACACGTTCACATCGTTGATTCTAGTTAATCTTAAAATTGGGCTTGCATTGAAGAAATAATTAGCGGATAAAAATGGAAAATCAAGCCTGTGAACATTTATGTGGCTTATTTCCAGCATAATCGGTTACAAAAAAATTTTTATTTAAGTTGGTCGCCATCTTAAATCGGCCATTTTGAATTTGGAAAGTTTGATTGTAGAATCGTATTCAGCAATCTGAAAAACCCCTAGCGAAACATTTTTGAGGCTCAGGAAAAATTCTAATAGTTTTTTTACGAAAAAGAAAAAAATGCCTAGAGGCGTCGTGCTACGATCTGCCAAAGGCTTGGCCTTAGTTTAGTCCTTTATGCAAGGTCTAAACTAACTCACTTTTTTATAGAAAAACTAAACTTTTGAAATTTCTCAAATCCCGGGATTCTAAAAGTTAATGAATTTTAGAATTTCCAATATTAAATAAATGCTTAATTATTAATAATTTATTATCATTTACGGGTTTTCTTTTTTACATCATTAGAATAAAAATTCAATAACTTCAATTTCAATCATTTTTAAATTAATCGTAATAACTTTAAATGTAAAATAATTATTAATAAGAAATATTTTTCTGAAAAATTAATGTAATGAAAATATCTTTAATAAAATCTAATAAACTGTTCAATATTATTTACTCTTTTTGTAAGATCGTCTACTCCTTTAAACGTCTCAGTGTGATAAAATTGGAGATCCTTATTAAGAGTGTGTTTATTCAATAGCTACTCTCATAATATATGTTTTACCTTAATATCAGATATCATTCTATTATACTAAGAATTATTATAGTTACTATTCTTATTATTATTCACTTACATGAATAAATCGTAGCTCTCTAGACCCAGCGAAAAATTTCTAATTGAAATATTTATTTACCTCATTTCAATTTTTTACACTCTTACATAATATTATACATTTATTTACTAATTACAAAATAGTATACAGCATTTGCATGAAGTTAGCAGTCCAGCGAAGGGATACCTTATATGTTTTAATGAACTATGAATCGTGATTTTTTATTTTAAAATCTTAATAATATATACGAAAGTCACTATTTATATTTTGAGCCTTGACATACAAAATATTTGTAGGCGCCACCTGATGTATCCAATTGAAAGTTTGACCTTTCTACAGCGACTTGAAAATTTTGTCTCAAAGAAAAAATAGAACTAACTCGTGAAAATTTTTGTGCGATGATTTTTTACTACTTTCGACGTGGCTTATCAAGACAAGAGTGCATCGATCAACTTATTTCGACTTTTGGCGATGAAGCTTCATCATTGGCAATTGTGAAATGCTGGTATAATGAATTTAGTCGTGTCCGTAGTTCGCTGCAGGACGAGTTCTGTGAAGGTTCTCCAAAATCGTTCGTTGTGCCAGAAAACATTGATGCTGTGCCCGAACTGGTAAAGTAAAGTACCGGGTCGGGATGACACCTGGAGGCATCATGCTCCGATCTGCTACCTAATTACCTAAAGATCTTCTGTAGTTGTAATGAAGTCATAATATAGTTGTAATGTAATAATTTAAATAATGAAGTAAAAAAAGAATGTAGAACATTTTTATTTAATATCATTTTAAAAGAGAATTAAGTAGCTAAGTAATTTTAAAAGAGAGAATAAATTTTATAATTATTTGAATTATTCAAAAAAAAATTAGGTAAAGGTGACGGGGACAGTCATATTGCACTTTACTAACAAAGAATTTTTTTAGCTAATATATTTTTATTTCAGATTAGTCTACGGAGGTGTTTTTAAATAAGGACAGTCTGACTGTCATTCTAATTTTCAATTAATTACATATTAATATATATTGGTATTGATATCAATATATATTGATATTATTATGTATTAATTTTAATTTATTTAATTGGACTGTAAGACCAATATAAATATTTATTAATTTATCTAAAAACAGTCGACATAAGCATAATTAAAGTATTTTAAAATGTACAGTTTGCTTCTGAAAAATAAAAAACTTTTATATTCTTTTAATTTGAGTTTTCACATTAATATTTAGAATTCAGATAATCATTGGTTTTTAAAATTATTTTCCTTTCTTAGTATTTGAAGTAATTGTATGTTTTGACTGTCATAGAATAAAATGTTCAGAGTCTATTCAATTCAAATGCTGATTTATCAAAATTCTTCTACAATAAACCATTTATCATATACAATAATCATAATATTATAATAATAATGAGATGAAATTATTATGTGTATAATAATACTTCATATATATATATATATATATATATATATATATATATATATATATATATATATATATATATACTAACATCCCCCGTCTCGGCTTCGCCCGAGATAATAATTTTACCGATTTCATAAATAATTCAATAATATCTAAGTAAATAGTACTCTACATATAAAAATCTATGTTTCTATAAATAATTGATCGTAATTTACCTATCGTCGCTGCTGAATAAAAAGCTGCTTCAATGTAGCGTCCACTTCAAAAAGTTGATATTTTGCCGACCATTTTATACAATATATATATATATATATATATATATATATATATATATGCATATTAAATACGGCTTCATGGAGAAAATTGTACTTTCAAGTTCGAGCGGTAAAAAAAGATGTGCAAGTGTCTCGAGATGACGTTTGCAGAGAGTATCATGTTCGGACTATAGGAAATGTCCAGTTATATCGGGGCGACAAATCATACTGAATATAGTTTGTGACAAATTATTTTCTTGTTTTTATACATTATATTAACTTCAGAATTGTGACAACAGTCCGTTTTTTTAGTTTGAACAAAAGAAATGATTGCAAAATAGGGTTTTTTTACCAACAACCTCGAAACTATATATATATATATATATATATATATATATATATATATATAATATGGTCACTTCTGCATAAAAAAGCAATATCCATCGTCCGCTTAGAAAATATGCTATTCACCATTCCATTTTGCTTGAATTTCAGTTGGCATCACTACGAAAATATTCACATATTCATATATGTGAATATATGTGATATATGTGAATATATGTGATATATGTGAAAATATTCACATATTCACACATGAAAATATTCATATTTGAATGAAAGAACGAAAATATAAGAAATATGTAATATAGATTGTATGTATATTATATTGTACATATTATATATACACATTTTTAATACGTTTTCTAATGAAAAATATATTGGCCTGTACGAGCGGTTGATTACGATTTCCCGTTGCTTTAAGACGATTTCTATAGGCAGTTGGGTGTTCGGATGATAGAATGCTATGTCCAGGTGTCTCTGGGCGTATTCTATGAGGGATATTGTATTTAGTTGATAGAAAATGACGTCCAGCTATGAGGAAATCAACTTAGTGCGAAGATTCGTGATGAGACGGTCCTCTTTCCGAAGGACTTCTACAGGGAGTATTCGGGGAGTATTGTATTTAGTCGTTAGGAAGCGATGCTAGCTTTGTCGGGACGACTTATACTGGGACTATCGTTTTTAGTTGGTAGGAAATGATCTTCAGGTATGACGGGTCAACTTCTACGGAGAGTTTCGTGTTCGGATGATAGAATGTGATTTCCAGATGATTTGGAACGACTTTTACGGAAAGTGTCGTGTATAGTTGATGAGAAATAAAATCCAGGCATGTGAGTATGACTTCTATGAAGAGATTAGTATTCTATCATTCGAACACGCAAATTCCCAGTAAGTGTCGTCCTGGTATAACTGGACATTGTATTCTACCTTCGTAATCTATTTCCTACAGTCCGAACATGATACTCTCTGCAAACGTCGTCTCGAACCACTTGCACATCTTTTTTTACCGCTCGAACCCGAAAGTAAAATTTTCTCCATGAAGCCGTATTTAATATGCATATATATATATATTGTATAAAATGGTCGGCGAAATATCAAGTTTTTGAAGTGGGCCCTACATTGATGCAGCTTTTTATTCAGCATCGACGATAGGTAAATTACGATCAATTATTTACGGAAAAATAGATTTTTCTATATAGAGAACTATTTACTTAGATATTATTAAATTATTTATGAAATCATTTCTTTTGTTAAAACTAAAAAAAACATAGTATCTTGTAACAATTCTGAATTTATTATAACGTATAAAAACAAAAATATCATTGTCGTCACAAATTATATTCAGTATGATTTGGCATACAGAACCATTTTATAAGAGAAGGAGAAAGAAATACAGAGAGAGACAAAGAGAGAAAGAGAGAGAGAGAGAGAGAAAGAGAGAGAGAGAGAGAGAGAGAGAGAGAGAGAGAGAGAGAGAGAGAGAGAGTGAACGACAGACAGAAACATTTTCCCACACGAGAGAAAATAAAATTTACAAAAATCAAGATATCCATAAGGTGTGAGAGTAGTGTCAGATTAATCTGAAGAACAAAAAGTAATATTGACTAAGGTCACACCTTCTTTAGCATACGAATCCCAAAATTGGATATAAACATTCGTTTTTTTTTTTTTTTTTGTGACGCGGGGAGGGGAAATCTTCTAAAGACACCTCTCTAAGAGAGGTAGTGTCGGATTCATGGAGCCTTTGCTCGCATGCCTACCGACTAAAACCCCTCCTCGCAGGGATTCCTACCCGGAGGTATCATTCCCTTTACCTGTTGGGATAAAATTATTAATGGAACGGTGTAGGGGGTGGGGGAGCAGGAGCGGGATGTGGATAGGGGGGAGGAATTGGTGAGTTTAGGGGCTCTGCCTTCTTGGGGGCAGATGCTTACGTACGAAAACGAAGCACGGAGTGGCCGATAGTGGCTGATGGGGTTACGGATCGTTGATCAGATGGAAAGGCCTCCTGTAGCGATCCGTCGATTTAGGACGGATACTATTCAGGGATTGGATTCCTGAGTTCGGGTGCTGTTTAATTGAATCTCTCAGATTTTTTGCGAATTTGTTCGCGTAGTCGTTGAGAGCAAGAAGGTTAGTTTCCTTAAGTACTTGAGTGTTCCTTAAGTACCAAGGGGTGTTCAGGGAAGAGCGTAGCAGCCTCATGTAGGTGCCTTGGAGTCGCTGAAGTCTTTCTGGGGGGATGGACCCCCAGATGGGGATGGCGTATGTGGCAATGCTCCTGATGATGGCGGAGAAGGCTCTGGCCTTTGTTCTGGGTGACAGGGTTTTGCTATGGAAGAAAGGTTTGAGCTTTAAGAAGGCTTCTAGCATTTTGCTCCTGGTGAGGCGGAGTTGTTTGTTCCAGGATAGGTTCCTGTCGAACGTCACTCCGAGGTATTTGACCGATTGGCTCCACGGGTTGGAGGAGCCTTTGATTGGAGGGGTGCGGTTTTTACGGGAGATGAAGATTGCACTGGACTTGCTCTCGTTGATGGAGAGTCTCCACCGTGAGTACCAGTTGATGAGGTGTGAACATTCGTTTGAGCTGACCAGGTATTTAATACTTTAAGCGGACTGCTTTGAGTTGATGTTCGTGATTCAAAACGTCACCTAGTGGCCGCTGGCGAAACTGATTGTTAAAATCATTAACTTAATTTAATGATGAAAGTAAAATGATTTTTAATAAAAAACATAACTTATGTCCTTCCCAAGATAATATAGAATCTATATGTCAAATTTCAGAACAATCGGTTCAGTAGTTTTTTCGGTTAACATGTACAAACAAAAACACGCTTTGTCTTTATAAATTAGTATGATATGATATGATATGATATGATATGATGATATGATATGATATGCTATATATATATATGTCTGTATGTGTGTGTTATGATAGTCATCAGTTTAGTCCTTGAAGATGAACCATAGCTGTTCTATACGTCGGGCATCAAAGAAAAATTTAAATTTAAGGTGATGGGGGCGTCAGGTTGTCCTTTGCTAACATAAAATTTAGCTTATTTTTCTTATTTTTATTATTGTAAGACCGACAAAAATATTTAATAATTTAATTCAAAACAGTCGACATAAGTACAATTTTCAATTTTTACTATAAACGGAATTGTTACATATATATAATTAATACGTAGAGTATTCATATAATTGCCTTAAAATTTAAGTTTTGTTCATTCACTGCGAAACGAATTTTCAGAGTAAAATATATTGGTACTTTCTTGACATAGTTAGATACTGGTATATGTATGGATATTTTTTAAATTATTCATTTTCATTGTAAAATCTCTACCTGGAGATTCAAGCTGTTTCAAAATTTCATAATATATGTGTGAATACTTGATTCTTTAAATCATGTCTTGATATGTGATCTTTATTTATTGATAAACCTACTTTATATATACGCCTTTGCTTCTATATAGTGCCACTCATTAAATATAATTCAGTAGAATCTCGAAATAATAACTTCAACATAAAATCATAATTTTAACAAATGTTACTATCTGATTTTATTTTTTATAAACATCTTTATTTGTTCTATACATATAGATTAGTGTTAAATATAAAATAATAATTAATATGTTTTAGAAATTTAACAAGTTTTATTAGCAAACGAAATTTTGCAGCGTTATACTTTCTCAACGGCTGTACTAATACTAAAGGGTTCTCTGGAAATACTGTCGCTCCTTCTTGGCGGTAAAACCTGCGGGAAATGTGATAAAATTAAAAGAAGAGGTAAAAGATAAAGGTCTTGTAGGTTCCTGCTGCATTTTTTTTAGCCATACTGTGTATTGATGTAGCGTTTATACATATTATATTCATAAGAACTCTAATAGATACTATATTTTGATGGTTCATTTAAAATTTTCTTCACTAAAGGCCTACTTCATCGTTCTTCGAAAAATTAATTTTTTCTCATTTACTAAAAACTTCTATTATATTTTAGGAATGTTTCGCCACCATTTATATCTTTGTAAATAATACATATTCCAAATTATATTTTTGCATATTATCATTTCAATTATGTAATTTCTCAATTGTTTTGGAAATATGTAATAAAGAAAGAGATTAATTTTTATAGAAAATATATAATGTTAACGATAGAGCAAATGCTAAAAAAAGGACGTGTCAAGTAAAATTTTTTTTTTGTTAACTTCTTATTGGAATAAATTGGTCAAAACATTTACAGCGGTCGTATAACTAAATTTTTGCAACACATATAAAATTCGAAAGATTTTTCTATTTTTAAAAAATTGATTGCCGAGGTGAATAGACAAAGTGACCATGAGTGTCCGAAAGTATACCAATCAGGTATTAAAAGTGGAGGATGCGGAAAATGAGTAGAAAGGAATAATGTTGTAAAAGATAGAAAATTGGGTAGGGGTGAACAGAAGTTTATATATTAGCTGAATCTTCGTAGAAGATGCGGGTAGTTTTAGTTTTGAAAGGGCAGCTGAACAAATAAGGTCGTTTTTGTAATAGTTTATTTAGCATTAAAATTTTTCCTTTTTGCTATTATGTGTATATATATATATATATATATATGTATGTATGTATCTACATATGTACCATTTTTAATTAAGTATCTTCCTATTTAATACACACAATTTACGCGGTCATTTATTTGAGGTTCCAAAATAAAACGCACAGATAAGGATTTCTTGCAAAGCACGAGTTGAGCCGATACACGGTAACGGGCGAGATTCTGGTTCAGCGCGCACATGCAGCGCTATTTCGTCCTCGTTTGAACATCTTCCGAATGCAATATTCCCTCTCGTTACGCGTCGGGCGCATATAATTCACCATCGCAAGGGGTAAAGAAACGATAGGGGCGGGGGGGAGGGTAGCGCGGGGGCCGTTACTACTTATACGGTCGCGCCGCGGCTGGTTCCGCCCGCTCCGGATCGCGCCACGCAATCGGGGGCGGCCAGAGGCGTGGCCTGTCGCCATTTTGTCGGGCGGGGGGCAGTCCCCGGGCGCCCCGTCCTCTGTCTCTCGAGGCCCGGCAAAGCGCGGGAGAGTAGATGGGCGTCCATGCCGAGCCGCTGCACTCCGCGATTATAACACCGGCTCGCTCGCCCGATGCCTGACCGCGTCGAGCCGCGCGCCAGAGCTGCAGCCGGCAGGCACCGCGCGCGACCATAGTCTCCCACCCGCTCCCTCCCCCTGCTCGCTCAATCTCAATCGCTCACTCTCTCTCTCTCTCTCTCTCTCTCTCTCTCTCTCTCTCTCTCTCTCTGTCTCCCTCTCAAAACAGAAGCGACCGCGTGCGCGCGCGCTCCGCCGCCGTAGCCGTCCTACCGCGCGGTTCCCTCAAAACTATCGTCGACTCGCGGCCCCGCCGCTCGGTAAAGCGAGAGAGGTGCGCGTCGTCGCCGTCGCGTCGCGGAGCCCCAGGGGGTCGTTGCTCGTTGCTCGTGTTTCCGAACCAGCGTCGCCAGCGGCAGCGACAGTAGCGGCAGCAGCAGCAGCAGCGGCGTCGACGACGAGGTCACCGAGGACGGGCTGTTCGCAGAGGAGGATGAAACGGACGCGCGGCGCGCCCGGGGCCAGTGCCGCAACGTCGGGGACGAGCAGCGCGCCGGTGACAAGGTCGCGGCCGACACCGCGGCGGAATCGCGGCCGGTGGTGAGTCGCGTACTCGCGCAGTGGCATACGTATATGCGTATGTATACGTGTATGTATACAGTGTAGCGGCAAGGGCGGGACATCGATATTCAGTTATACGTATACGCGTAGAGAATGGATCTGAGCACGACGCCGCGCCGGCCGGCGGAGGTGGTGCAGGTCGCCGAGCTGCAGAAGACCCGGGTGGCCAAGAGCGTGTTCAGCATCCGCAGCCTGGTCGACGTCGAGGAGACGAGCGTCGGCGCGACACCACTGCCGCCGCCACCGCTGCCGGGAGAGGATAGCTGCAGACTCAACGGTGAGTGGAGATATACACAACGTGTACGAGGGTTTCGGATATATTTGGTTTTCTCTGGTTTTATTGTTTTTTTTTTTTAAGGAGCGCTTAAAAATATATATATATATATATATATATATATATATATATATATATATATATAGGCTTGCATACCTGCGTATAATAATGCTCGCGTGTACGGAGCAATGCATTATTGCAATATATAGTATATCAGCAATTTACGGTATGAATCGATTCGTCAAGCTACAGTAACAGTAAGCTTTTATACACTTAAAACCTGTTTGTCTATTTTCACAGGAATATACACACGCACGCGCGGACACACACACGCGCGCACGCATATATATATATATATATATATATATATATATATATATATATATATATATATATATATAGAGGCAAATGCACCTTTCACTCGTTTGGATGCTGACTTTTGACGTATTTCGAGATTTCATTACTTTTCTAGGATATAGACTCTCGTCGTATCGATGTATAAACACTCTTTATTTTTAAACAAATGTTTCTTCGAACGTATAACTACGTATATAAAATTACAAATGATTAAATCAAAATTATATTTATTTTTCTTTTAAAATAATCTTTATTTATTATACATATAACATAATATCATTTTCTTCGTCAGTATAACAATTAAATATTTGCGATTAGCGATAAATAAAAATTATGTAGAAATATATTGTAGTTGAAGAAAAGTTATTGTATTTTAGAATTTTATATTAACATATTTTGAACTCATATAAAATGTTAATATTCTATATTTCTATTATACATTTAGATATTATATGAATGGCAATTTTGAATTATTCATTTTCATATATACATTGGTGTTGATGCTGTCTTATTCTATTCAATTCTATAATATAAATATTCATTTGTAAAACTATATATATAACGAGAAAAGACATAAATTATTACTATTGATGAAAAATGCATAATAAAATAATATAGGTATAAAATGTATTATTGATGTCATGGCATGTATTTCAAATTTCTTATTCTACAATTTTACTTTACAAATGTTTACGATACATATACATACATACATACATAAATCTCTCTCTCTCTCTCTCTCTCTCTCTCTCTCTCTCTCTGCGTGTCTATACACGTATATACCAACAATACACGAATACTCAATAAAACATTACTAATATTCATTTTTATTTTAATGCGTGTGAGTGTGTCTGAATATTAGTAATGTTTTATTGAGTATTCGTGTATTGTTGGTATATACGTGTATATCGAATTAACATTGCATATTATTCCAACGCATCAAAAGAGCATAACTTATTATATAAATAAGGAATTATCCAAATAAGAATTGTTCGCGATTTCGAGATCGGGGGAGACAAAAAAATCATTAGTTCATGCGTAAAATATTATCGGGACACGGCAAACACATCGAGCGTAAAACCCAAGTTTCACTTTGAGTTTATATACATGTATATTCTCTCTCTCTCTGTTTATATAACGGTTATAAATGTGTTGAGAATTAGCATTTAATGGTTGCGATAGGTAAAACGCTCTCAGCCGCGATAAGGGAATTATATACACTTTACTTAAACATTGTTACCGAAGGTTATAATAAGTGTGCAATATCCAGTATATGAAAATATTGTTGCTTGCTCAAGGAACGACTATTTATGCAAGTTATATATTATTAGTACTTGATTTATTACAGTTATACATTTTATTATAAACGATGATCTCTTCTTTTATATTGGCGTGGCATACTTTTATGGAATTATATAGATAACTTGTATATTACTATATATCGAAGTGTATCATAAAATTACGACTTGACGTTATGAATAGTTTAAACATGAAAGTGAAACTGCTCTTGAAATAAATTTTGTTTATATATTATGAAGAAAATATTCAGGTAATAAAGGGATTAGATAAGAAAAAAATTTTTATTACTTATATCTACAACATAAGTTATTAATGATTAAATATTTAATTCAAGAATTCATAAAATTAGATTATAATTGTTATTTGTACAATTTACTATAAGATGAAGCAACAGTTTGTCAATTAGCAATTACTCTACAGTCAACTTTTAGCATCTCCATGTAATTGCGTACAGTGTATACTTGCATACTACTTAAATGCATATGTATGTATGTGTCTATATATATATATATATATATATATATATATATATATATATATATATATACACACATAGATATATAACCCTGTAGGGTGTACTGAAATTTGCGTATTTTAATACAATTATATAAGTCATTTGATCCGAAACACATATATGTATATAAATCAATACGATTTTAATTACATTTTCCTTACACAGCGTGTCTCAGCTAACTGCTGCATCCTTGATAAAAGATATTAACAAAAAAAGTAAAAAAAATGGTATAACATATACTATAGAAAGGATGAAAAATTCGAAAAATGTGCGCAAGCGCAAAAGTGTCGGAGGAGGTGGTACAGATGAGAGAAGGATTAAACGATCCTTTAGTCGTGTAATAATTGAGCGGGTAAGTATACCGAGCAAAAGAGAGAAAGAGGAAAAGAGGGAGAAAGAGAAAGAAAGAGGAAGAGAGAAAAGATATAAACTGAGTATATAATACGCATACTATTTGCAAACACAGCGACCGATCCATATGTACTTATATAAGTATGTGTATGTGGCATATACGCGCGTTCTTGCTCGCGCGCGCGTGTGTATGTGTGTGGATCTGTAATTGCAGACGAGTCATACATGTATATATGCCTACACATTCGTATTGGTATTCCGGTCGACCGTTGGCCGAAAGCAGCGCACCGTCCACTCGTAAATAATCGGCCTCTCGCGAATCCGAGCGCGCATGCGCTCTCGCCCGCTATGGTTGGTCGCCCGAGCTAAAGCTCGCTAATTGTGTTTTATTAGCTCTCCCCTTCCCCCTCAACTCCCTCTCTACCGCGCTCTCTTTCTCCGCCGGCTTTCGACGGCGGCAACGACGGCGACGGCAACGACGGTGTAGCGCGGCGCGCGGCCTTTTCTCGGGCTATACTCGTACCCCTTTCTCTCCTCCATACCTCCTGCGGCATTTGCGCGACGATCGTTCTCGCAGCGGGTTGCATCGACATCGGGAGTGCTAGAGACACGCACCCAGTTGTGCGTATGCATACGCACGCACGTACGTACGTACGCATATTGTTATATATATATATATATATATATATATATATATATATATATATATATATATATACGGAGTGGAGACTAACTAGCCATCGGTGCGCGGATGCGCGAATTCCGCGCAATAAAACGACGCTATTGTTAAGAAGGTGCCCGCGCACTGATGCAACAGCGCCAAGTACCTGTGCTTGTACTTGTGCTTACACACACACACACACACACACACACACACACACACACACACACACACACACACACACACATACACAAAGCTCCCTCTCACACTTCGACTCTCGTTAAGGGACTGCTTAATGGTCCTCCGTACACCCAATCCCTATCCCCTCTCTGGGAAAGGGTCGGAACGCGCGAGTGTAACAGTCGCGGCGGCCCGATGCGCTCTAGAAATTTATCCAAACCCTCCTTTACGAGCTCTCGCCCTCCCTCTCGTACGGGTTGTATTCGTTAGCGATCCGCGTCCAGGAATCATTTTCATACTTGTCTCTACTGATGCGCGCTTGCGCACGCTACTCACTACCTCGCCTTGCCTTCGCTGCACACTGATGCTAAAAGCGATCGAATTAACGAAGATTACCCTGAGGCTGTTTTATATATAAGGGCTATTCTTGCCAATGTAATACTCGTATCTATTTCGGTCGTTTTAGTGGACGATAAATTCGATAATAATGGATGTACAATTTCGAAAATAATACTTTAGTACATTGGATGGGAGGGGTAGGGGAGGGTTTCAGTTCTACGTGTCTTTTTATACATCTACATACTTGCCTTTGTACAAAGGTTCCCGGTTGATGGGATTCATAACGCAGCTACGAATGAGCGAAAATTTATATGATCGTGTCTCAAACGATTATCAATTCTCAGTACTATAAATCTCATATTCCCACCCCCATATATTTTTATCCAGCTTTTAATTCATCTAGTGAAAAATGGCTGATCGTCGTAATAATTTATATAATAATATTTTATTGTATATTTTCATTTATTATTTCTATATATTTTTTATGCGGACATCTCTCAAACTCGAATTTCTTACATTGAAATTAAAAATAAAGGAAATATACTGTATCGAACACTATATCGAATGCCGTTATTTACTTAATAATACATATTTATTTATACGTTATAATATTTAATTTACTAATACTTAAATGGAATCAGTTAAATTATTCAATATATGTATGATAAGTTCGAACGGAATGAAATCAAATATATCTATAATATGCACAGATACAGCAAATTCAGATCAGTAGATAAGTGTAGTGTTTATTCAGACTCGTCCTATAATAGTGATTGTATATTTTCATTGAATGAATCAACTTATTTTATGAAATTGTCCTCAATATTATCGTAAATATCTTCACAACGAATATCAATTGTAGGAACGATTTCTAACTACAATTTTTTCTTTACGGTATTTCTGCAATTCTGATCTCTGTTCACATTACTCTATTGAGATCTATGCCAATACAGCTTCCTTTTACACTTAAGACTTAAAACTCGTATATGAAAATAAAAACATACCGTGAATTACTGGAATAAAACGCCTTGTTATTTTGTCTATTTATATGACATTTATTTATTCAAAGAATGCGAAAGCATTTATTTTAGTAGAATCATACGAATGACCAGAGGAAAGGCAATAACAATTTTTAAAGTTAAAAATCTTTGTAATTTATTTGACGTAAATAAAAGAAAAATAAAGAGTCGTAAATAAGCCAAAAAGACAAAACTGTAATAATAGAAGTAATAAATAAAAAAACGTCGAACATTTATTCTGAGTCATGTGTATATCGATTTTTTCGATGGAGGGTAGCAAATTTGATCCATTTACCCAGATTAGCCATTGTCTAATCTGTTTTAGACAATGGCTGTGTAGCCTCTCAAAATAAAGAAATAAAAAAATTAAATAAATACATAAAAAAACAAGAATTCTAAAATATAATCATTTAGATAAACGTGTTAAACATGTCTGTAAAGTGTTTTAAAAAATCTTGAAGAAGCGAATATTTTTAGATAGATACAGAGCATATACAGATCAGAATAAATATTAGACATTAAAAAAGCGTGATATTTAGGCGAATACATTATATTATATATAAAATCAAATTTTTTCTTACAAAATTTTTTTAAATACGACTGAACTTCAGTGAATGTATTAAGAAATTAATAATTTTCTTAGCATGTCCCTTTTGTATACGTTTTTTTCCTTGTGCAAATTGCGACAATCAATTCTATTTAGATTTTATCGATTTAATTTAAATAAAAATCATCTTTACTTTCTTGTTCCTGCATCTTCACGAGTCTGTACAGAACTGCTCATGCACTCCTTTACATTTTAAGTATCTGCATCCTGTATGATTGAAGCCTTCTTAACTATATTATTGAACTATTTTGTCTAATCCATCTAAGTAAAAATAACATAAAAATTTTCATTTATTCTCTAAATTATAAAGAAAAAATTCGAGCGCAAGATCTCTTTTTTTAAAAAAATGTCTCTTGTTATATTTATATTATTTGTAAACTAAAACTTAAGTTTAGAAGAAAATGATTCTCACAGAATAATATAATCGTTTACAAAATACAAAAAACTATTATTTTCGTGAATCCAATTTTGAACGTTTCTCAGTGATCAGTAATTACTAATCTAATGTCAGGAAGAGGAAAGTTTTAATTGTTACTATTAAGACTAGGGACTTTACACTCTTCAAACACGTGATTTTCAAATAGATACACACAACCTCAACTCGAAACCTTTAGTTTCTACTTCAATTTTTCTATTCTTTTAGAAGACTTCATGTAACAAGTCACTATAAGATTGTTCATTATAAGATGATTAAAAGTAGGGAAGCATTCAACATATCTTAAATAACTACGAGTACTACTTCTGAACAGGTTCTGATTTAAAAATTAATTTTTTTTCGTCATTCATGGAAAAGTCTCTTTTCATAATTGTCTTGGATAATTTATTAATTATTCAATGTAAAACTCGTTATGAATTTTGGCATTTGGTTAAAACTGAGAGTAATATATTTCAAATAAATCATTTAATAATATTTTATTATACTAAAGTACTTTACATTAATCGAAGCATTGTAAAATTTATTGTATTGCAACTTTTTATTTGTAATAAAAAATATTTATTTACCCATGAATACTTATATTGTCTCCTTTTAATTTTCTACTTCAAATCTTATAAACTAATGCAAATGTTTTTTCAATCCGCAAAGCATTTCTGATAATAATTTCTCATTATGGCTATCGACTCTTTTAGTCACTGTAAGTTAATTAAATATAAGTTAATTAAGTTAAGTATAAATAGTTAAGTAAGAATAGAAAAAAATCTGAAGGACCGAATTCACTGAATATGATACTTAACTTATGATTGTGCTGTTTTTTTTTTGGCTAAAAAAGTGCCTGCAAGTAACGCTAAGCGGGGAGGTGCTTTATTGTAATAAAAATTATTTTTCCGCATTTTCTGACGTTTTTACGTATTGCTTGATGTCAATAATGCATAACTTGAAGATATTATTTCTCATCCACACTAGTATTTTATAGCAAGAAGATTTTGAGAAATACTTAGACATTTGATCGAACTTTTGCTATTTTGGGTCTTACTTCTACTGGTCTTTTTCACTAGAATGATTTTTCTGTATTTCTAACATAATAACCATCTATATCTATAAATCATTATCAGTTGTATTGCTTGTAAGCAAATCAGGATCATTATCGACGTTATTCAACACATTCTAACTGGTTCAACGATTCTTCTGATCAACATTCAACAGTTTTGAACTATACTTTGTGGTCATAGATCTCAAACAATAGATAACTAGCCTGCTCTAGCAGCGCGAGCAGTATGTCGATCGTTTTATGCTACTTCACAGCCAACTCAAGCAAAGACAGTAATACATAATTTACAAGACAGTAATATGTAATTTTTGGTGTTATAAAATAGTTGCAAATTTAAAATAAAAAAATATAAATCTATAGGATAAAAAAATAGAATAGTGGGAATATACCTTTTTTGGTACTCCTATGTACGTTAAATATTCGAAAAGGATCTGATAACTAAAAAAATTAATCGAGTCCTAAACAGCTTACGTTTCTTCCAGAAATATCTTATCAAAGAGATTACATCAGCGGTTTATCGAAGCACAACTATTTTCTCATCTGTATTAATGACCTGTTCTGATGCCTTCTTATACGTGGGATTCGTGAAGGGCCTTAGGCGTGGTGATCGCATCAACCTACTTAGAGCCTGTCTTGGCTGTCTGCGCACCGACGCAGATGACAATATTTCATGACTGTATTACTATAAAAAAGAAGTGCATGAATTTCTCGAATTATTTAGAAAGTACCTTCTCAAAATGTTCGCTATAAATGTAGTCATTGATATTTTCTGATGCGCGTGTAATAACAGAATTCGTGCCACTCTTCACGCATTCTTATAGTGAGAGATCATTCGATATAAGTGCGACGGATTTAACAGAATGGAACGAATTAATTATGTTACAGTAATAATTTTTCAAACGGCCCTAGAAAAAATGAGGGCTTGAATCTGGAATTCTTGCACAACGCATTGTTAAACTGGATTCATTTCTCTATTTATCCTGAAATCAAGAGATAAGTAATATTTATTAAATCTTCAAACTAATGACTGCATTGATTGTATTAATAACTGAGAAGTATAATGATTCGATTCAATTATGTATAATAAAGTATCCCAATTCAGGTGACTCATTGCTTAAAACTTAAAAAGTGTAGAAATCCCCTCTCTCATGTACTCTTATGGTATATAAATATTGGCCTTATTCTATGGCATTGATTAAATCACTTTTCTTCTATCATGAAAGAACAGCTTATTCAAAATGAAGCAGTAATATTTCGATTCACGCTCCAGGTTTTCAATTTAATATTTCATTTGTCATTTGCTAGAATAACACGATTCCATGATATCCTTTTATATGTGATCTTATATTCTTAGAATGTTACTTACTTCCAGGCAATATATATATATATATACCTTAATTAATTTTATGCAAAAAAACAATTTATTATACAATACATCGTTCGATAATACTTTTATTCAAACTACTTAAACAATACTAAATTAAATATTATTTTTTAGATTTTCGTTTTTATTTTTATCATCAAAATATCAAATTACTAGTGGTATTAAATAAAATGAGAATATTCATTCATCTCTATTTACAAGTAGCGTTAAAAAAATGAATAACATTTCATTTTATATATCAATTTGTGCATATTTACAGTAATTACCACACATTACATATTTTATGTTATTTCATTATTTTATTATAAACATTTATTATAATTTTATTATAATTTATATAATCACACAGAATTTCTGCATTATATATACTTGTATTTCTTATATCCTTCTATTCTACTTCTCTTGATTACTTTAATATATGTATATAAGTTTTAGTCGCATAAGAATGACGTACTGTAATTTTTATTTTCTATGCATATAACTACCGTTTTACAATAATTTAAATAACTGAAACCTTAAAACAAAAATGAAGTCCAAGTCATTAAAAATTGCACTAAACGTAAGAAGAAAATTGATTGGTTATTTATGAGTTATTCTAATCATTGATGTGTTAACGGGTTAGCTAAAATGAAAATATACGACATATACAATTAATAGCAAGCATAATGTCATATTATTATACGAAAGAATTAATTAAAAAACGTTTCTTACGCACAAAATCAATTTAATCGATGTACAACACAAAATTTGCATGATTTTTCAGCGTGTTATATATTTCACATTCTTGTGTTAATAATCCAAATATAGAAAGGTAGATTATCTTTTAAAATGCAGTAAAAGAGCAGATCGAAAATAAAAATATTAAAAGTTTTTTTTTTTTTATTGATAAAGGAAAAGAATACACACATATAAGTGCGCGCGCGCGCGCGCGCGTGTGTGTGTGTTTGTCATTTAAAATAAGGACTCACATTTCCTACCGCTAACGAACGATAATTAAAAACCAGAAATCCAGTTTCCTATTGCCGGTGCACTAAGTTGTAAAGAAATCCCATTACCACTCGTAAATAAATTTTCCAAAAATTTTTTACATAAAAATGGAAGAAATATTATGATAATCCAAAATCATTTTTGAAATTGGTTTTTATTATTATGGTTATTATTTGTTATTAAAATAAAATGACTATAATAAATCTATTATATTTTATTTATAACCAAACGTAATAGTCAAATATTTACTTAACAAACTAAGATTTCAAAAGAAATATATGGAATATACTGAAGAATAGTGTAAAAATACATAATATTATATATATATATATATATATATATATATATATATATATATATATATATATGTGTGTGTGTGTGTGTGTGTGTGAGATATAATTATATTATTACATTTCATATATTTTACAAATATTTGACATATAATGAAGAATAGTGTAATTATACGTAATATATGCATTGTGTAAAATTCAATCTATTATCTTGTCGATACTGCAAAGTAACGCATTTTTCTGTTTATATATTGATATATAATTCTCTTATACCACTGTTACATATATTTGTGCAACAATATAAATAGATCTTTTTGGGCTATATTTTAAACGTAAATTAAGAGTAAACAAATGAAATCTAGAAAAATACGTACACTGAATTTATGCCCCGTGTAGAAATATCCTCGACATATCCCCAGTAGAAGCTAGATTCTAGATTCTGATGTACTCGCATACGTAACAATTCGCTACATCCCAGTAGTATTTCCATTCCTGTGGTTCTTCCATTTCCATAATATTCTTTGTATTACTCTAGTAAATCTAGTTAGATGTACTTAATTTTTCTCCATATAGAAATTATCAGGAAAAGATAGGAATTTCTATTTTGAATCTACTTAAATGTCCTTTTCTTTTACTTACATAGGGTTAAGCTAGGATTCCCTAGGTAGGATCGAAATATAATATTCTACGGCCCACGCTTTGTGTACAATCGAGCTGTTATGTGTATATATTTATGAGTTATATATTTTTATATAATCTGTGGCATAGTGGATAATGCGTTAGCTTGCAAACCGAGTTGTAAACTTAGAAGGACGTCGGTTTGAGTACAATAAGGCAGGTCGATTGTTTTTTAAGCGTAATAAGATTATTATTTGTACTGTACGTGGATAATTAATAATAATATATATGAAAATATGATGATATGATCTTTATGAAAATGATATATGATATATGAAAATATGAAAATATGATCTGCCATGGATATATAAAAAAATCTTGGAAAATTAGTATAATATAATAGACAAAATAATGTAAAAATCTTAAAAACTGGAAAATAATATAAATTATTAAATTATTTTTTTAAATATATATTTCAATTTTTATCAATATATTTTATTTTAAATATATATAAAAAATAGAATAAAATTATTTATTGAAAGCAAGTAAATGTTGATGATTAAATATATTCTTCATATTTTAAGTTTCCACATACTAATTTTACTTCATATTTCGGTTATTTGTAACACAGAATGGAACAACATTTCAAGTTGAAATAAAAATGTTTTGAATAGATTTTATATAGAATTCTTTAGAGAATTTTTAGAATTCTTTGAATTCTTAGAATTTAATTTTTAGAATTCTTTATTTCTATATTATCTTCGGGAAAAAATAGGCTACGTTTTTTTATTTAAAATCATTTTACTTGCATCAATAAATATTTAATTGGGTTATTTACCAACAACCTCGAAACTATTTAAAATGTGAATATATAATATGTACAATATAATAAACCTACAATATATATATATATATATATATATATATATATATATATATATAATATTTATTATATATAATATATATATAATATAATATAATTATATAATATATATATATATATATATATATATATATATATATATATTGTAGGTTTATTATATTGTACATATTATATATTCACATTTTAAATACGGTTTCTACTGACAAATATTGTATTGGCGTGTACGGGCGGTGGATTACGATTTCTCGTTGCTTTAAGACGATTTCTATAGGCAGTGGTGTGTTCCGATGGTAGAATGCGATGTCCAAATGTGTCTGAACGATTTCTACGGGGGCTATTATATTTAGTTGATAGAAAACAACGTCCAGGTATGAGGAAATCAACTTCTATGGGAAGATTCATGTTGGGATGGTAAAATACGATATCTATGTCTTTCCGAACGACTTCTGTGGGAAGTATTGTCTTTAGTCGTTAGGAAGCGATGCTAGCTTTCTCGGGACGACTTCTACTGGTACTATCGTGTTTAATTGGTAGGAAACGATATTTAAGTATATCGGGACAATTTCTACGGGGAGTTTCGTGTTTGAACGGTAGAATATGATGTCCAGATGCCTCGGGATAATTTCTATGGGGAGTAGCGTGTTCGGACGGTAGAATACGATGTTCAAGTATGACGGGACAACTTCTATGAAGAGATTCGTATTCTATCATTCGAACACGCACGCTTCCAGTTAGAGTCGTCCCGAGATACCTGGACATTGTATTCTACCTCCCCAATAAAAAAACTCTATAGCAGTTGTCGTGAGACATTTCCTACAGTCTGAACATGATACTCTCTGTAAACGTCGTCTCGAGACACTTGGACATCTTTTTCTATCCCTCGAACTTGAAAGTACAATTTTCTCCATCGAAGCCGTATTTAATATGCATATATATATATATATATATATATATATATATATATATATATATATATATATCGTATAAAATGGTCGGCAAAACATCAACTTTTTGAAATGGACGCTACATTGAAGCAGCTTTTTATATAGCAGCGATGATAAGTAAATTACGGTCAATTATTTATGAATTAGACTATAGTGTACGAATTATAATTTTACTAATTTACCGAGCGGGAAGTATATGGTTTTTATGGTTGCGCATATAAAGAAGTCATTGAGTCAATCTCGGTGATAAGCAGTGGGACGCGAAAGATGGGCAGTGGCGGGGGCAGCGTAGTTGCGGTTGAGCATAATAGTAATAAACGATCGGCGCAAATACTCTTGCGTGACCCGGCATTAGCCAATTGGTTCATTAATCGCTCCATCGGTCTGAAACACGCCGGTCTCCTTCATTTGCACCGAGTAATTGCTAACCGTTAATTACGAGCTCGAATAATCCATCTAATCAAGTGCGCACGAATACAGTCCGTGGCATATAAATTATGAAAAATGAACGCTGCTCCTTTATCGAGTTTCTTCGATAGCTCCAATAAAATCACTGATAGAATTAAAAAGAGATATTATACCTTGTAGCTCGTAAATAAATTCCGTGAAGAATAGAACGGCGAACGGGTGGCTCTGTTAACGTATATGGACTGATGCATAAAGTATTTACGTTATGTTCGTCTCGAGTGAATATAGCTCGGTTTATTGGACTTTACAATATATACTTGTAGTTCTTGTACAAATATTGACGTTTCCATGGCCCTACTGTCTATGTCTGAGCATATAACAACAACAACAACAACAACAATAATAATAAAATGATTCTGATTCGATTATCTGTTTGTGCGATACTTTTCAAATATTAAGATGTTTTTTAAAATTAAACTTACAAACCTTTCGTCTGAGGTAATCCTATTAGATTTAGAAAGGCTAACTTTTAGTAGAACTTTAGAAAAACTAACTAACAGGTAACCTATACCTAGAAATACTTTAAAACTACTCTATTTCATTCTTGGATTTAATAATTGGATGAAAAATATCTGACATTAAATTATATATACAGTAATTACACTACGAATAATTGGTCTCGCAATAACGACCAGGAAAATACAAGTATGGAAATAGTTATAAATTAAAACGACATCGGTGGATGTATTACAAATATAGTAGCCTCGTACCCACTAGAAAAAAATATATTAAAATAGAAACAATATGTTATCAATTTTATTATATTATATTTTTTAGCTCTTTTAATTACATTAATATTATATGAAAGTATAACATAAACATAACAGATATAAAAAATAGATATACATAAGACGGAGATTCGAAGAATGCCTCGTTCATTAAGCTATGACTTTGTTAGCTCTTAAAAATAATCCATACAATATAATGATTTTCACATTTAAAATTTCAAAAGTACAATGTCCTTATATGCATAGGATGTATATTTATTACAAATAGTATTTAATAAAATTATAGCTTAATGAAAGAGATGCTTACGAAACAATGCAAAATCAACTCGTAGCTCATAAAGCATGAGTGATAGTAAAATAATTTATACTATAATATAGTATAAATTAAACCTATAGCTACAGAATTAGAAGAAATAATATAATTGTTAAGCTAGTTTTTCGGATCGTTTAAGGTCATTAAAATTTATAGGTTTTTTCCAATTTTCAGCTTTATCATATCCTTCACGTTTAATCTCGTTCGTTTAGTAAGACCAGAGACGGTGTTTTATTTTTTTCGAAGGCTGGCGCACTGTAAGTATGGACGTGAATAAATTAATTTAATTTTTCTTTAAATTTTCTTGAAAGATATATAAAAATGTGAAGTTCTTACAAACATAGTTTAAAAGTGAATTTTTTCCAAATTAATATTAATGCGGAAATTTAGTAGTCAATAGGAGTTCATTACCTATTATTAAAATTTAGTGATCTGATATGATTAAATAAATAAATTAGCACTATTTTAACAAGAAATATCTTGATTCGTATAACATTATAAAGCTTAATAATTTTTTGATAAAACGCTAATTAATCAAATTTATGAAAATTAAAGCATCCATCATCGTTTATTTTGGAGCGCAAATTCACTTATCATTTTCCTTTGCTTCGCATCGCCATCTACACATTTATATATATACAGATATATATATATATATATATATATATATATATATATATATATATATATCGTATATGGACGACGAAGGTATAATAATCCAATAAAACCATAGCTATAATAACATTATTGTCTCGTTAACTCAATGATTCGAACAAGACACGTTTAATTAAAAAAAAAGCAAAGAAAGAAAAAAAAAGGAAATGCAAGAGGTTCCGAAACGAGCAGGGTTTTGTATTATATTAGTGGCTCCTTCGATGCATGGAAAAAGCCGTATGGATTATACACGCTATAGCGCCGGCGCCATATGCATGCGAATACACATATTCAAACTCAAATACACACACACACGCGCGGGCGCGCGCGCACACACACACACACACATACACAAAACATAGCCTATAATCGTATGTGTGCGGGAGTATGCACGATAAATAATCGCGCGCGCCCTGTACGCTTATTCGCTCGCTTGGCCTCTGGTGTGGGGTGCTCGAATGAGAATTTTGGTGTATACATATATATAGGCGATGGCTAAAGGGGGAGGGTAGAAAATAAGCAAAACAGATCTGCGCGTGCGCGTCCATATAGGCATAGAGGGCGCATCAGGAAAGTGTATTATACAAGCGAGTTTAGGCGAGAGAGAGAGAGAGAGAGAGAGAGAGAGAGAGAGAGAGAGTGAGAGTGAGATAGGGAGTGGACGAGAGGGGAGAGAAAGGTAGGGAAAGACAGTTCAAGCGAACCCTTTCGATCAATTAGGGCTAATAAATGGCAAGGGTTGGGGGGTAGACATTGGACTGGCGGTTGATGCCCGCGAGGCTAGCGCGCGCGACTTAGCCTTTTTCTCTCATTTGAAGCTTCGCTGCATATATATATGTGTGTGTGTGTGTGTGTGTGTGTGTGTGTGTGTGTGTGTGTGTGTGTGTGTGTGTGTGTGTGTGTGCGAGTGCACATCTAACGCCACAGACGCATCGGCTCGGTAAGTTCTCTGCTGGTTAAAAATGTAAATATCTCGTGGCGGTTCGTTATCGGATGTAAATATAACGGCCATTTCTATAAGACATAACCGAATGGCTGCAGAGAGAAAATTCTCTCTCTCTCTCTCTCTTTCTCTCTGCCTCTTCCCCCTTTGTTTCATTATTTATTGGAATATGCGCGGCGCAGTTTTATTATATAAAAGCGAGACCAATTTGCCGCGAGAATTCGTACCTTATTTGACTTGGCCTTTATCCTCGTCTTCATTTTATGCGCGCTTAGTTCTCGGGCTGCTTTCTCGCGCGTTTTCGGCTCTCCTCCACCTCCATACCCTCCTCTCTTCCTCTTTCCTCCTGCCTTTTTTTAACTTCTTCCTTTTCGTTCCACTTGCTCGCTCGCTGGCGCTCGGCTTGTGCTTCAGCGCCGCTGCGCCGCCCGGCGATTCGTAAATTACGATCAGGCGCTCGCGCTCGCGCACGAAACTCAAAACTTTTCAATTACGCGTTCGTTCGTGAGCGGCGTGCAATAACATCGCGATATCTCTCGAAGAAATTTAAAGGCGACGAATGTTAATAATGTCGTTTAAGTTTCTATACGGAGGAACATCTTTGCCGGGAAAAATTATCTTATTAAAACTCGGGGTACATAAATGCCATTCAGCAGGGACCATTCTCAATCCTATAAGGTCACTGTATATGAAATTTTTTTATTGGCTGCTGATAAATAGATATAGTATTTTATTGATGAGATCTACCCTTTCTTCCGCTCCCCGTTATTGTTCTTTGTGCGGAAGAAGCCTGATAATGCGCGCATCTGTCTATATGTAAGAAATAATATTTTCCATCGCGGTACTTGAAACAACTTGTATAAAAACTAAGGCAATTATATATTTCATTCGAAAATACATTTAAAATATTTAGAAATGAAATTATAATTGCAAAGAATCCGGTAACCACAAACAATATCATTTAACATTAAACATAAAATTTCTTTAAAAATTTTTTACAACTTGATCCAGGGTAGTAATTTATTGCGACGTTTTGTCTGCAGGTCGTACAGATCTCTTCTAGTACTTTATTTAAATAAAAACACAATGTATTTTAAAAAATATTATAACTTTATCTATTTCTTTCTATACTATTAAATGAAGACAGGCGATATTTGATTTATGTACGCAGTAAATAAAAGAAAGTCAAAGAATCGAAAGAACTTTTATTTAAATGCTTACGCGCGTAACGAAGGTCGTTATATAGGATAGTTTTTATCCCGGGTAAGGGTTAAATTTTGTTATATAAATGACGATAAAAGGATTATTGCTTTGTCGTTGGTTCTCCCAGACGTTTTTATTTCGGAAACTGAACAAGTTTTATGCCATTTAGTTTTCAATATATCATTATCTACAGCGTTAAAGTTTCACTCTCATTTTTATTCTTAACGATTACCTAAAATAGTGCGTTAATATATGCGGTCTTTTTCCTACTTCATATCATGAGAAATTGATAAGCGAATAAGAATATGTTTAGTACCAATATGGTACTACAGTGATTGATTTTTCAGAATTTTAACATACTTCTCGTAAATTGATACTAATATGGAATCTTTTATAAAATTGCATTTTGCTACGCCATCAACTGGATATTGTTTGACTGGACATGGAAGCATTTAAGTGAGGAAATATTAATTTTGTTTTAATCCTAAGAGTGTTGTTACATTTTCAATTATGGTCTTCAAATACCATTAGCTCGAACAAAACCGTGATGGACGATGATAATTATTTTATATATTTGTATTATATTAGGTTTCATTAATCTTTAGACTACCGGACTGGCTCATATATGAGCCACCTGTGATCTTGACAGCTACTCTAGAGATATGAGGTGTTTTTATGTATAAATTTTGCACATCAAAAATATCAATTTGTAAGGCAAAAATGCCGGCAGTCTAAAGGTTAATAATGTGTTGGAATATATTTATCACGGATAGGAGAAGAATATGTAGTAGAACAATGTCCAACTCCTGCGCGCGCTAGTAGGACATTTTGACAATACTGAGACTTTGGCAATCTACTGCAGTCCCTCTCTGTGCTATATATAGTTAATAAATATATCCTTCAATCATCTTATCGAAATCAAGCCAAGAAGGTGTGTTTTGTAGCTTACAATGAGAAAAAAGTGAATTACAAATAAGTTTATAGTCGTTTATTGAGAAGTTAAATCAAGTTAAAGTTTCCTATTTTCTTTCCATATTCTTACTCAATAGAGGTTATAAAATTTTACTTATTCGTTTTTAGAGAGAAGTGAAAATTGTCAAGGGCGCATCGAGAGAGTGCGATCGGCTCACCAATGCGGGCAATGAAAGATACGTAGGTGAATTAGACAAATACATCCTCAATATCCCAGCGAAAAGATGGCGGCGCGAGCAGCACGGTGCAGGGTTGCCGTGGCACCGCGATGCGTGTTTTATTGCACTCCCTGATTCTGCGGGCTCGAAGGCATTTAGTCCGATCTACATGTACATAGTATATATATATATATATATATATATATATATATATATATATATATATATATATATATCTATATATTATACCTTATTTTTCAGGGGAAGGAAGAAGGGAGAGAGAGATCGATAGAGAGAGAGAGGGGGGCCTCGGTCTTGATTAGATGTATTCCTAATTGGCACTTCACCGGTCAAGTACACGAGGAGAAGTCAGCGACGGAGGCGCTACAGGGAGAGCTGCGCGTCCTGACCCTATACGTGAGAGGAAAAGGAAGAGAGGTGGCGAGGGGCGGCGAGGGGCGGCGAAGGGGAATGAGGAGGGATAGCGCTCTCCACGTCCAACGTGTGGGCCCCTTAACGAGCCGAGCATTTCGCGTTTGATATTTAGTCGAAGCGCCCGCCTCGACTCTCGTTTTATTGAGTCATATATCAGAGCTTCGAGCCGCGCGCGCGGGGGCTCCGCATGGGCCAAAAAGACTCTCCTTTCTCTCTCTCTCTTTCTCTCTCTCTCTCTCTCTCTCTCTCTCTTTCTCCTTCCACTCCGTGCATTTTTTTTATTTTGTTTTTTTCTTATCCTCTTCTTACCTTCCACGTATGTATATATACATATACGTAGAGGCTGCATCATTCGCGCGCTTTGGTTCCTATCCACTCTCGCCGTCCTCCCGATATCTGCGGCTCCTTCATAATCGTGTAATAACTAAAGCGAGCTTCTTTCGAACTTTTAATGTCCGCTTGCGTGCGCGTACATGCCTGCGCCCTGGTTAGGCGCGCAACAGCTCCACTCTCCCTCGCTCTGCCCTCTTCTCCTACCTTGCCCTCTCTGCTCAGTGACGCTTTTGCGCAAATACGCGCGCGAGCATCGGGTGCCGCATTCGCCCTCGACCGAGAACTCAGCCCGTCGCCTTCAGCTGCGGCTGCTCCTGATTCTGATACTACTGCTGCCACTGCATATCCATTTTACGACTCGACGACTGCCCGCTTGTTCTCTTCACCGAAGATAATAGCTTACAGCTCATGAGGAGCTCTTCATTCTCTTCATTCTCCCATACACGTGCGTGTGTATTCTTTTCACGAGGACGTTCTGAAAAGTTTATATATATATATATATATATATATATATATATATATGTATATATATTTACACACACACACACACACACACACACACACACACACACACACACACACACACACACACACACACACACACACACACACACACACACACGCAGATGCATACATACATATACCAGATATCCGAATGCATTGCACCGCTGCGGTATTCGCGAAATTAATTAATAGCGCATGACCTGCGCGACTGACGCAAACTGCATATAAAAGGGAAAAAATGGTTCTGAATTATTTGTGCAGTTGGTATATGTCTTTTGCTTTATGCGAGAATTATAGCTTGCCTTTTTTACAAACACTTTCTTACAAATTATATACGCTCCCTACTAGGCGTAATAATTCTTTTAGTTTTAAGTTATTTAGAGAAAAGTATATAAACATAAAAACATTTATACATTATGTGAATTTCTATATGAAATTTTTGTTCTTCGCATCTTTCTTTTGGCAAATTAAAGTGTTTTTAAAATATAATTGTCTAATAATTGCGCTTATTAAAATATCAAACGGGTGCAACATTCTGACTTTTTATTTTATTAAATTTTATTTTTAATATTCGCGAATATTTTACAACTATTATATTTATCATTTGTAATAGAATTTACAGTTTAGTTCTATTCTAAATGAAATATGTAATATTATGCTGAAAGTTTTTTTTACTCTGCAGATCCAATAATGACTAATAAGAATATGTTAAAATTAAAAATTTAAACTAAAATAAAAATTAGAACATTCGAAAAAATATTTAATTATGAAGCTTCCCATTGGATTGGTTTAGATGAAATAAAAAAAATCTATCCTTATTTTAAATACAGCTTAGTTATTTTTATTACAGGTTTATAGCCGAAATAAATAGTATTTTTGTATCCTCATGCGAAATTATTTAATTGAAACTGTTTAACTATATTTATTTCAATTTACACAACTTTTTTCAGTGTATATTTTTTGTTTGGTATGTAATTAAATTAAATCAATAGGTACGTTTTAAATTTGATTTCGCAGAAGCATGATCGATCTCAGGTAATAATCGTTATTTAACCAAAATATTTCCTAGCTCAAGATCATCAACAATAAATTCTTTTCTCATATTTTTAAAAACAAATTTACAGTTTACATTAAATGTAAATTTTAAAAAAAAATTTTTAAAAAAAGTGTAAATGTTCAGGCATCATTAACAGACTTTTTCTTCAATAATACGTGTCAAAGGTGTAATGAAAAATTGCGAATTTAAAATTGTTTGAAGAAGTCAAAAGTGACTGCGCCTGATGTTATTATTCTTGTCAACTGTCTCATATTTTACGATGGAATTCCACGCGGATGCCACGAATCCCGCAGCAGTAAGGGAGGAAGTAGAGAAAAAAATCGAAGACAATAAAATATTATACTTTTTATGCGTCTCGCTGTCTTCGTATAAAATTTTAAGTACTCTTAGCTGCATGAGCCGTGGCACTTTTTTAACCATCCTGAAAACATTATGGTAGTACACGTTGCTTACACGTAAAATGTCAATGCTAATACTCGAATTATTTATAGTTTTTCTTATAGTTCGAAGTGAATTATTTTAAAAATAGTTACTTTCTATACGTCAAATTTAATAAGAGAAAAAGCAAATAGCAAAAGATAATAATAATATTTCATTAGAATATCAATTCATGTATATGAATTACTAAGAAAGTTAATTTTTTTCACTTTTATAAGATGACCGTGGATAAAACCAGATAAAACTTTCTACTATATTTAAATTAATTTAGTGTATTTAAAATCTATGCTCGTCTCCTTAAATATTAAATATTTATTAGATACAAATTTAAATATCAAAGTTCGATAAATTGTTAAAAAATTATTCAAATATTAAGTGTGAAAATTAAAATTTATAAACCATTTATCATAATAAAATATTAATAAAAAGGTCTTGGTTTGCTAAAAAAGGCAAAATTTGTAGCTTTAGAATAATTTTTTATTTCATTGGACTTAAATACATAATTAAAATTTTTTGTTGTATAATAACAATTATTATATTCGTGTATGTTATAGGTACAATTATTAAAAAATAATTTAGTTTTATAATTGTTTATTTACATATATTATAAAATTATACGAAATTACTATGAAAATGGCTATAGCGAATATAATATTATATACACAATATTATATGCATATAAATTAATTGAAATTAATTGTTTAATGCTGTTTTAACGAGTTGATATAGAAATATTAGTAATTATTCACTACATTTTTTTCCTTTATTTATTTATAGTCGGGTCCCCCGTTTCTAAGTATTAAGGACAACTTATGTTCATTTTACATGATTTACATATATAGGTTACATCTTACATATATTATTTTATGTGTCGAATTTTACCTTAATTTATAATCATGATAATTATAAACTGTGGTATATTATTACACGATGTTGAGTATCTAAATTAGATAGTTATATATAAGATCATAGTTTTGTATTATTTATGAATTGAATTACGTTGCTGCATTGCCTTGTTTCATTTTGTAGTATGGCTATGTTATTGCTTAGATTCAATTTTCTGCGTTCTTCTGTATATTTAGGACATATAATCAAAAGATGTATTATGCTCAGTGGCGTTCGGCATTTCTCGTATTGATTTGGGTTATCTGTACTTAGTAGATGTTGATGGGTGATCGCGATATGACCAATTTGCAGTCTAGTGAGTAGAACTTGGTCTCTTCTATTGAATTTTTGAGCTGAGTTTGGAGACTGTAAGCAGACTGATTCAGTTAACGAGATGTTGCTTCATTTTTCTTCTATAACAGTACTTATGTATTTTATGTCTTCTTTTTGTTTTGTGTTGGCTGTAGGATAAATCGTTATGATTTTTCTTTCATTTATGTTTTTTTTGCTCTGTAGTAAAATCGTTTTCTTGACATGTTGTTGTTGCGAATAGAATTTTCCATATCATTAGTGAGAAGTTTATATATCTGATTTCAGGGTAAGTTCATCATCTTAATTGCAGATTTTAGAAGTAATTTTTTTCGTCTGAGATATGAAGAAATCATTTTTCTCTCAATTCATATTGTGATAGCGAGGCTGGTACGAAATGCGCCTGTGGTTATTCTCATGCTTGTACTTAATGTACAGTTTAGTATACCTAGTACTGCTGTTTTAGCAGAGCTATAAGCAATGTTTCCAAAAGTGATTTTAGCTTGGCTAAGGCCTTCTATGTGTTAGTAATCACTGCTTGGTTTGTTGCTTAATTTTTAGCTATTAGAACTTTAAGAACGTTCATTTTTTGTAAATGTTTTTTTAGGTTTTTTATCTACAGATTCCGCGTTCATCTTCTATCAAATGTTAGTCCTATTATTTTAGCGTTCTTAACTAGGTGAATGGAATGATCACCCTTGTAGAGATTTAATTTGTTGCTGTGTTTTAAATTCAGAGGTATTAGCATATTGTAGTAGTTTAGATAGTTTAGATAGCCTTGCATGATATCTTGGCTAGTATTTATGTTCTTTCCTTTAAGAAAAATGGTTAGATCATCTGCAAATATTCTACAGCCCGTGGGCGCGAGGATATGATCTGTATACAGAAAGCAGAAACATTGTGATGGTTCTTGGGGTATTATTTGAGTATAATAATGGAAAAATATATTGACTATTATCAGGGCCTGGGTTTGAGTTTTTACTGTTTTTTAGTATCTTGTGCAGTTCCATCATGGTTATTTCCTTATTGATAATTATCCCTTTCGTCAGGTTTGACTTCTATGTTCATTTTTGCAGAGTTATTTTTAAAATTTCGAAATTCCAGTGTATAATTTATTTCGCTCGCGTTACGTGCGAATTTTATGGCAAGAATTTTTGCTGTATTATTGGGTGTACAAATAAGTTTCCGCCGTTTTTTATGAATAAATAAGAATTATTGTAAAAAAAGGTACAAATAATGTCATTCAAAATACTGCTCATCATTTTCTACTACTTTTGACCATCTTTCGGGCAGCAAGTGGATACCCCGTCTAAAAAATTGCTCGTCTTTTGAAGCGATTCACAAAACGACCCATTTCTTCAATTCCTCGTAAGAAGTGAAGTGGTGCTCAACCAGACCATAAGTCATCAATCAGAATAGGTGTTAGTCTGAAGGAGCAATGTCTGGTGAATACGACGGGTGGGGTAGGACGTGCCAATTCAGTGTTTCTAACGTTTCTTTTACGATGTTTGCAACATATGGCCGAACGTTGTCATACTGAAAGATGACTTTATTGTGCCTTTTGGCATATTTCGGACGTTTAATCTTCAATGCTCGGCTCAAATGCATCAGATGTTGTTAGTAACGTTCCCCTGTGACGGTTTTATTGTGTTGGAGTAGTTCATAATAGATTACTCCAAGCTGATCCCACCAAATGCACAACATTAGCATCTTTCCACGAATGTTTGGCTGGGCCATCGAAGTACAAGCATGCCTGGGCTTACCCCATGACTTCCTACACTTTGGGTTGTCGTAGTGAATCCATTTCTCGTCTCCCGTCACGATTCGATGTAGAAATCCTTAGCGATTTTGCCTTTTGAGCAATTGTTTGCAAGCGAATAATCGACGCTTGACGTCTCTTAGCTTCAGTTCGTAAGGAACCCAATTTCCTTGTTTTTGGACCATACCCAGGATTTTGAGACGTGAAATAGCTTACTGAATCACTCCTAACACTTTTGCAAATTCTTCTTGCGTTTGATACGGATCTTCCTCCAGTAAAGCTTCCAATTCTGTGTCACCATCACGTCTTCTCCACGTCAAAATCACCACTTTTAAACTTTTGGAACCACTCCCAACAATGTCTTTCTCTCAAAATAACACCACCATATGCTTCTATGAGTAGCCGATGTACTTCAGCTGCAAATTGCTTTAAATAAAATAAGCAAATTAACAATTCTCGCAAATGACGCTTACTTGGCTCAAAACTTGAAATCTTAACACGATGAAAACTAAGTGACTCTAGCAAAAAGTCAGAGGTATTAAAAGGTTATACTGTTTCCAGCTGTCAACATATACTATACGACTTTTTACAGCTGACAATTTCGATGTTATTTTATCGGTGGCGCCATCTTTTCAAAAAGGCGGAAACTTATTTGTACACCTAATAGTTTGATCATTCACTATTGTATCATTTTGGACTAGAGTTAGAAACGATGTAATTTTTCTCCAAATAGTACTAGTTTAACTATGTTGATCAATTGAACCAAGGAACTCAAGCCAAGTTTTCCTTTTGCAGCCATTTACTGTACGTTTTGCAACAGCTTTTACTTTTTGGTACTCAATTTTACTTCTCATTGTTTTTTTCTTTTAAAGTTGTTTAGTGCTTTTTTGTCATTTTTTATTGCTATTTCACACTCTTGATTCCAACAGGGATTATTATTCTTTTGGCATTTGTTATTAGTTTTGGATATAGATTCTTCCACCGTTGCTATTAGAGTATTAGTGAATTTTGTCATTATTATATTGATGTCAATATTGTTTTCATCTTTCAATAGTGAGTTCAGATTTTTGAAGCTTTCAGTTATTTTGCGTTTGTAATTCTTCTAATCAACTTGGGGGAATTTCCAACTTAATTTCAATTTAAATTTAAATTCCATTACACTATTTTAGATATGTTAGATTGTGTTATTTTGAAGAATATGGATTATTCGTGATTTAGGGATTCCTGTAATTTCAATTGGTTTATTATAGTCGCTTCAATATTCTGTAGTAGTTGAGTGCATCGAGTTTTTATGGAACTGTCCTTAACGTTAAGGTAAATATCTTTTTTGATAAATTTGATGAAGGTATTATAGATATATATATATATATATATATATATATATATATATATATATATATAAACTTATATCCCCCGTATATTGGGCTATTATTTCTAGAGGATTTTTAGAATTTTCTGTCTTTTCAAATAGCTTTTTAAATTGACTATAATTTAGTAATCTAAGTAAGATTTTATACTTATTAATTTTTTGTCTAAATCATCGAGAGAAAGCTGTTCGAAGTTAGTTTTTTTAGTTGTTGTTTTATCGATCTGTTAATAAATATTTTTATCAGTCTTACAGTTTTTATAATATAATATATTAGCTAAAATAATGACAGTCAGACTATCCTTGTGTATATTCACCTCCGTAGAATCTGAAATAAAACTTATTATTATAATAAATTATGTTAAAAATTAAACATAAAAATGATAGAAAATTACTAATAAAATAAAATAAACATAAAATAATAAATAAAATAAAAATTATTTTATTTTATTTTTATTTTTAATTTTTAATATTAGGAGTGTGAATAAGTCATTCCCGTTTTTTGTAAGAGATGGCGGCACCAATACTGTGCGAGTATTCAATGGTTACATATGTCATAATCAAAGCTTATTCATATGTCAACAATTCCATACTAACACATTAGTTAAAATTTTTTCGCATCATAAATTTTTGATATCGTGAAAATGTCGAAATTTGAGCCGAGTCGACGTCATTTGCGGGAAGTTTCACTTTATTGGTTCAATTTGAAGAAATCTGTTGCCGAGACGCATCGATTGCTTCAGGAGGCTTATGGAGAAGGTTGTGTCGATGATTCAAGTGTTCGCGGATGGTTTCGACGCTTCAAAAGCGGTGATTTCGACGTGGAAGACAAGGAGCGTTCCGGGCGGCCGCAAATCTTTGAAGATTGAGAATTGGCGACTTTGCTCGATGAAGATTCTTGTCAAACGCAAGAAGAACTTGCTGAAGCATTGGGAGTTGACCGAACAACCATTTCCAAGCGTTTGAAAGCCATGGGAATGATCCAAAAGCAAGGAAATTGGGTGCCGTACGAACTGAAGCTGAGAGACGTCGAACGGCGTTTTTTCACTTGCGAACAGCTGCTTCAGCGACATAAAAGAAAGGGTTTTCTGCATCGTATCGTGACTGGCGATGAAAAGTGGATACGTTACGATAATCCGAAGCGAAGAAAATCATGGGGACTACCCGGCCATGCATCATCATCGACGGCCAAGCCAAATATTCATGGCGCCAAGCTCATGCTCTGTATATGGTGGGACCAGCTAGGTGTGGTTTACTATGAGCTTCTGAAACCGAATGAAAGGATCACAGGCGAGGTCTATCGACGACAATTGATGCGTTTGAGCCGCGCACTGCGAGAAAAACGGCCACAATACTCCGACAGGCACGACAAAGTTATTTTGCAACATGACAATGCTCGCCCACATGTTGCACCGCCGGTGAAAACATACTTAGAAACGCTTAAATGGGAAGTCATACCCCACCCGCCGTATAGTCCAGACGTTGCTCCGTCTGATTACCATCTCTTCAGATCGATGACGCATGGCTTGGCTGACCAGCACTTCCATTCCTACGAGGAAGCCAAAAAATGGGTGGATGACTGGATAGAGGCCAAACCGGTCGAATTTTTTCGCAACGGGATTCGTATGTTGCCAGAAAGATGGGAAAAAGTTGTAGCTAGCGATGGCCAATACTTTCAATAATTCATTTGTAACCATTTTTTCACAATAAAGGCTCAAAATTTGAAAAAAAACGGGAAAGACTTATTCACATACCTGATATAATTTATTGTAGTAATAAGTTTTATTTCAGATTCTACGGGAGTGAACATAAACAAGGACAGTCTGACTGTCATTATTTTAACTAATATATTATATTATAAAGACTGTAATACTGATAAAAATATTTATTAATTTAATTCAGAACAGTCGACATAAGTACAATTTTTAATTCTAATTTATCGATCTGTGTTTTATTGAAATAATCAGCGTGCTCTTAATTACTTTTCGATTTTTCCCTTTTTAGTGACCATTCTAGTATTATATTTCATTTAAAAACTTCCTGCCTGGTGTATTTATCTTTTGAGTTTTTATTACTGTACCGATCGTATTTAAATTACAAGTACTATCGGTTTGCATGTATGGTTTTCATGCACGTATTAATTGAGATTTATATTTTTACAATTTTTGGTGACATGGCCTTCTATTTGAGAATTGAAGCATGTAATTACTTCGGTACAGATATAAATCAAATTATTGAGCTCTTTATTGTTGATTTTGAATATTTCCGGTATTTTATACATATCTTCCGGTGTTACATAGACTATCCTTCTAAAGTTCGAGACATGTTTGTATCCTTCTTTAATAATTGTTGCTCAAAGTATAGAGACAGGAGAATTGCGTTTAATTTTTAGATTTTCTAGTATATTTTCGAAAATATAATTACGAATTGTAGTCAAGATATTGGAAGTCACCTTTTCGAGTTTATTAATTAAGGGGCGGAGAGTTAGATTTGGTTACCGATTGACAGTGATTTATACTTATCTGTAAGATGATCGACTATTTCTTTTTTCGACAGATAGATGCAGACACTATTATTTGAAATAATACATATTATATATTTTCTGGCTAAACTATATCACCAATGACACAGGTATAATCTGTTAAATTTAGGCCTTCAACGTAATCTAATGAGAAAGCCTTAGTGTCTTTTTGGGGAGCGATCTATTTGTATAATAGCTGCATAGCTTGAGATGTAATTGTCGCATGCATAAAAAGTAGGCATTTATATATCAGTAAGATGGAATTTAATGCCGTCATGGCAATACATATTTCACCAGCGAAATGCAGGTGTGTAGGCCGTATGGTACAGGAGGCCTTTCATTAACCAGTATCAGCTAGTTAACACGTAAACAGAGAAGTATGTAAACACGTCTTCTTACTGTAAGTGTTCAACAAAGACTGCGCTACATGTTGACTTGGTAAATATTGTATCATATATGTACATTTTCAAACGAATATCAAGTGGCGCGGTAGCGCCACGAAGGCGAGTTTGAGAACCGCCGGCATGGCGTTGCCGCTACACTATTTACTTCTAAATTTAGATTTCAAATTTTCAATCAATGAAAAAAATTATTTTTCACTTCTTTATCGATAATTTTCCAAAGCATATCTACTATTTAAGACCTAAGGAATCGTTTCCCGCCGCTATTTTTGGCTAAAAAGCAGTTTTTAATATAAAAGTCTGTGTATGACTATAGAAAATAGTCAGAAACACTTCTCTCTCTCTCTCTCTCTCTCTCTCTCTCTCTATATATATATATATATATATATATATATATATATATATATAGTAATAGTAAATACACGGCAAATATTCCAGCACTAAGACCGTCCAAACTGTAGCAAAAGTTCAGCACTAAGGCATATGTATGGTATAGTAAGATAATATATAGTTTAGTAAGACTCTTTAATATAATAATAGCGATAGAGTACATATATAAACACGTAGTAGATAAAATGATGCCTGATGATGCAGTGGATGACATGAAAACGAAAATCAGTATTTCATCAAATCAAACTTAGCTTTTAGTTGACATTCTCCAGTTTTAAACGAAGTAATTACTTTTTTTAAGTTAAGTTACATTTATACATTTTGCTTTAATTTGAACAAGGAGATTTAAATTATCATTACTGATGTGCAAATGTCATTTACATAAGATTTATATCGTGCATAAATTAAAAAATATGGATTAATTTGAATGATCATTCAAAATCTAAACCTCATAATTAGAATTATTAATTCTAATATTTTATCAACATCATAATCGTTATAGTATATTCATTTTATTATTTACACATAATTTTTACTTATTTTTAATGGGAAAGTATTGTTAAAAATTAAATGCCCTTTACAAATATATATGTTATTTTATATATTCCTTCTCTCTTTCCATTCTATAACTTTAATCCTATAATATGAGGGTGGATTGATAAGTCTCCGGCCTGACCAAGAAAAACAACGTTTTTAGGAATTTTTTTTTCTCAACATAATCTTCTCCAAGGCTGATACATTTCTCATAGCGATGTTCTAGTCTAGTAATTCCATCTCTATAGACTGATTTGTTAAGCTCCTCAAAATACCCATTTACAGCTTCGATTACTTCTTTATTGTCCGCAAATCTCTTACCGCCAAGCCATTTTTTGAGGTTAGGAAACAGATAATAGTCACTTGGGGCTAGGTCTGGAGAGTAGGGAGGGTGCGGCATCAATTCAAACTTCAGATCGTTGAATTTAGCCATCGCAACGATTGACGTATCCGCAGGTGCGTTATCGTGATGAAACAAGATTTTTTTCTTCGCCAGATGAGGTCTTTTAATTTTCACTTCGTGGCTCAAACGTTGCAATAAGTCTGCGTAGTATTGACCAGTGATAATTTTACCCTTTTCAAGGTAATCAATGTACATAATAACCTTGACCGTCGAAAAAACTGTTTTTGCCTTCTTTGGAGTTGGTTCCCCTGGTCCAATCCACTGTTTAGACTGTTATTTGGTTTCAGGAGTGTAGTGGTGGACCCAAGTTTCGTCAACGGTTACAAAACAACGCAAAAATTCGCTTGTATTACGTTTATACAACACCAAATTGGCGGTAGAAATACTCTTTCGAGTCAATTTTTGGTCGACTGTTCGCAAACGCGGCACCCATCTTGCACAGAGCTTATCCATATACAAATGTTGGTGCAAAATATTTTGTACACGTTCATATGACATCTTACAGGTCTCATCTATTTCACGCACTTTTAATCTACAGCTATTCAGCACTATTTGATAGATTTTTTTGATCATATCTGGAATTGTGACCTCAATGGGGCGTCCTGAGCGAGGCTCATCAGAGGTGCTCACACGACCCTTTTTAAACTCGGAAACCCACTGCTTAACGATTGAATATGATGGGGAGGATATCCCCAATGTTGACTCCGTCTCTGCTTTAATTTCCTTGGGCGTTAACCCATTCAAATAAAAGTATTTGATGATAGTACGATTTTCCAGCTTTTCCATTTTTACGAAAAACACAGAGGCGTCTTATTCAGTGTGCTCTCAAATCTAAACTAACATGGCGATCGGACTGAAACTATAACTACAAGCTATCTAAGGATGGTACTCTAGAACGCCGCCTCAAGGTAGGCCTAGTGGCGCCATCTTTTGGTCAGGCCGGAAACTTATCAATCCACCTTCGTAATCCATTGTTTATTGTTGTTTTAAAATGTTATTGTATATTTTTTTGTCTTAATCTATTACTGAATTTAGAAAAATATTTTATATAAATATTTTATAAAATACATGAGGAGATGTATTTAAAATTCTTACTATGCTAAGGCACATCAAACTCGCCTAACTATTTTACTTTTGTTAAAAGTATTATTAACATGTTTTTTTTAAAATAATTATTATAATTTTAGAGTTGATAATTTACAACTGTGAATTACCGATGGTTTCCTATTGAATTGACTCATTCCAATATAAATTATATAATGAATTAAAGCACTACTAAAGCACATGTATGTTATTAGTATAAATTGTTTTTGTTGTTTTTGATGTTGAATTTTAAAGTACCTATTAAGAATATATTAAATAAGAATTAGTACATAAAGTAAATATTAAGGATTCATCATTTATACATTATATTATAATATAATATTAAAATTTTTTAAATCTTTTAAATACGATACAAAGTATATTATAGATGAGTGAAAATATTATAGAATTACTACAAAAACTGGTTCACATCTGAAGTATACTACACAGTGTGTCCTAAAAGATTTAAGACTGCGAGTGTAAAATCTGTACTATTTATCCATCTTCCTGAAACTTTAGCTACTAATTACTACAACCTTCCTCTACCTCTATACAGCGTTTCAAATTCATTGATTACATACAGTTGTTCAGTAGCAGTTTGCGTAGGAGTGTCAAAGTGGTCGCTGTTAATGTTTAAGATGAATAAATATATCAGACAACGTGTTGCAATTAAATTTTGTTTTAATGTTGGTAAAAGTACAAAGAGAACGAAGAAAATGCTAAAAGTGACATATGATGAATGTGTTATGTCTCGTGCTACTATGTTTCGGTGATATAACCTCTTTTCGGCAAGTAAAGATTCGGGTGAAGACGACCAAACGAGCGGGTGGCCATGCGCCCCGAAGAGTGAGAACATCGACAAAATCGCAGCTGCGTTAAAAGATAATCGTAACTCTAGTTGCAGATTGTTTGAAGAACTTACTGGAATGCCAAAATCCACCGTTGAACGGATTATAAAGAACGACTTAAAAAAAAGAAGTTGTACGCGCATTTCGTTCCTCTGGTACAATAACTTACTAGCACATATAGCGGCAACTAACACTCAATTTATCACCAACAAAATATTTTTTGTTCCCAACCACTCATCATATTCGCCTAATTTGAGCCTCCTGATTAGTTTCTGTTTCCAAAATTAAAAATGGACTTGAAAGGGAACCGTTTTGCATTGATATATGAGATACAAACCCCTACCTGTGTAGAAATTTATTTTCGAATCTAACTAGTATCGGGTTAATTTTCCTTATTAAATGTTCGAAACCAGAAGGGAAATCTAGTCTGATCCTAGTTCCGATTTGTCCCACTTTTAATGGCATTTTATATAGGGAACGAGCTTAGATTTTGGTAGGTATACCAAGTTAGAAACTAGACAGAATCTAGTCAGAAAATCTATTAAGACGATTTATTAATTATTCTAATTTTGTTTCCTCGATTAAGTGAATAATTTTTTGACTCTTTTAATATTTATTTATTTAAAATAAAAAATATATTTACGTATTTAGGTAACGCATACTATTGAATTTTTATAAAATATAGTAGGTGGAATGTTAAAATAAAGATACACGAAATAATCTTTTAACATGAACTTTATTTCAAACGAGGAAAGAAAAGATGTCTGTTCAAACGAAAGGACAACGCAAGACTAAACTGCAGTACTCGAAATCGAAAACTCTGCAAGCCCTTGTGAGAAACTTAAAACTTATAAAAACACATCAGGCATCTAAGCAATCAACTCATAAATCATTTGCCGCGCAGGGCAGCAAAGACGCAGATCGTAATGAGACACAGTGGACACATATGTTTACATCCTTTTACGATATTCTCCAATATTTAGTTTCAAGTATTTTTTGCTTTATTATTTATAGAAGGCTAAAAATAATCTAACACATACCATTTAATTAGAATTTATAAATTATTTTCTATATACATTACTACGTATTACGTATTACGATTTACAGTTAACAATTAATAATTATTAATATATTTTTTTACACTAATTATTGTAAATTTTAATGTTAAACACCTCTGTTAAACATATAAATTACTTGATTTCGTTGAGAAAAATTCCGACCTCCGCTGAGTATCGAGCCCACGATCCTACGATTCGCAAGCTAACGTATTATTCACTATGCTGAAGCGCAATATGCGATTACTATACTATACTTTGCATATGACCGTACAGCACTTAAGATCATATAATAATATTTTATAAACACAAGATAATACATACATAGTAAATCAATTTTTTCAATTTTTTCCCATGTTGGAAAGATCTGTGGGTGCTTATATATAAATATATATATATATATATATGTGTGTGTGTGTGTGTGTGTGTGTGTGTGTATCGATGTATATATATAATATATATATATTTATATAAATGAATGTGTGTGTGTGTGTGTGTGTGTGTGTGTACACGCACGCACGCACACACACACGCACGCACCCACACTTAGAAAAACACATTCATTTATAAAATATATATATATATATATATGTATGTACATATATATAATATATCTAATTTTAGTACTAATATTAGGTGTCGAATAGAAAAGACATCATTCTTTCCAAAATAGGGAGAAGTTAAGGAAATCGGACTAGATCCAAGATAGAAAGCCTAATCATTTCCTTAAGTTTTCTACTTGTCAAATTTTGACTATAGAAAACACGTATTTCTTTCTAAGATCAATAAAAGATAAGCAAATCTAAATAAAGTTCAGAAAGTAATAATTAATATAAAACGATTATTAGATGATCGTAGGGAAATCTAACTCGAATCTGTCGAGATTTACTTACATGAGGAAATCATCAATAATACTGACTAGGATCTAGCCTGAACTAGGGATATGCCAAGTATATTTGTACACGGGTAGTCTTAAAACTTTTAGGACACATTGTGTATAGTTTCAGGAGCTTCTTCATCAAATATTCAGTTTTTTAATTTTGCATTGTATTTCTCAACGTGTGACAAACAGATATAAGGCAGCTATAATCAATAATTTATCATTAGCTGATCGATCAATTCGGTAATTAAACAATTACAGATTGCACGAATGATGAATTATATAATAATTTCACGGTCGTGGTTTTTACTATACCCATAATTTTTTGTCGCATTACAAAACTCAATCTAAATAAACAATTTTAGAAAAAATTAATTGTAAGTCCAGTTTTATAAAAGCTATAAAATAAAATTGTTATGTATATAGACTGATAAATGATTTGAACATTTTTAATATTCATATACCGGAATTATGAAATAATAATGTAATTTTCTTTCCTTTAGGTAGATAAGAGAAATTAAAGGCTTCTCAATTGCTTTTAAATACAAATAAAAAAAACATAATAAATTAATCAAACTTGAAAACAAATGAAAAAACAATATGATATTGCTCTATCTCGGAAGAATCAATTTCTCAAGCTAAGTATGCAAGACTTCTATGGTTACTTTGCATAATATAAATTAGAATCTCGATAATCATAATATCAGCTATTTTGTCGATTTAAAATGATGATATAATTTATTTGTCAGAAGATGTGAACGGGAAGTGAAAATCAATCGCAATAAAAGTACTTATAATAATTTTTTTAATTGAAAAATAGAATTAGAAAAAAATTCTTAGCATAACTTGAAGTTCCAGTAGATCTCAATAATTCTCTGAAGTATTTTTACATGGTTGTTTTTGAATGAGATTCTGCGCCGCACTTTTAAATCGTCACAATTACAACATTATATTTATTGTAACATTGCACATTAACTTCTAAGCTTCTCTATAATTTTTACTTTTAGAGTATATTTATTTATTTTTTTTTTTTCTACGGAGTGTGTGAATGCTGTTTATTATTTTATTATTTATCGACAGAAAACCCATGTCACTACGCACTAAACCCATATTTCCGTGTTGTACCGACACCAGCCCGGAACTGTTATGCACATTACTTCAGCCTGGGCGGCAGTCCTTGTGTGGTCATTTCACGTTCATATCTTTCATTCCAGATTCTCATGCATACTCGATATTACATTCACTCTTCATAGACTTTCAATCGTCCAGACATCCATCTGCTCTTTTGTTCTAAAGCACATTCATAACGTATTTAGAGTATATTTATTATTATTATTATTATTATTATTATTATTGTTGTTATTATTATTATTATTATTATTATTATTATTATTATTATTATTATTTTTATTTTTATTTAAAGTGATTCATTTATTTTGATAACTGTCGTAATTCGCGAATGTTGACGTGGAGATCGGTGAACCCCACGTTGTATATATATAGTTTATAGGAGTATACAGAGTATAGGATTTCGCCCATTTGCGTACGTTTATAACATCGCCATGGAAGCGAATACACACATACACACACACACACACACACACACACACACACACACACACACACACACACACACACACACACACACACACACACACACACATATATATATATATATATATATATATATATATATACGTCAAACTTGTATATAGTAGCCTTGGAACGCCCACCGATATAGATCCCAACAACCTGTCATGGATAACCAGAAGTAATGCCCGAGTCATTCCTTCTCTTCCTGATGGAGAAGCTTTCTTTAATGTATATAGCTATACAGAAAATTGCATATCTGACACAGGTTAAAGTGTAATGAAACTGATTGTTTTATAGACGATTTCATTAATTTTATTAATCGACTTCAAATCTTTTTTATGCTTTATTTATTTATTTCTAATATAAATATAAATATTAATATTTATATTATTATGCAGAAATTATTAGTTTCTTTGTATAGAGAAAACCGAGAAAAACTACATTGTAAATGCTATATTTTTTATCGTTATTTGGTTTTAGATAAAAAATCAACCTTTAAGAAATATCATCGCCCAAATGTATAATTAAATGAAATTTTAAAGTCATTTATTTTAAATAATGTTTTACTAAATGAAATATATACCGAGTTAAAAAGTTACCACGCTAAACTTGAAAAGTAAAAAAATTAATTGTATAACGGGATGAAATATATGAACATTAATAATTGTATGGAATATTAAAATATTTCTTGATTACCGCTATTTGTCAAGAATACGGAATGAAACAATAAAGTCAACACATTTTTGTGGCAATAAAAATGTTTTCAGCGTGACTTCCAGTCGCGGCTCGTTCAAGGAAGTGGCGACGGAGATCTTGTTTTTCAAGGGGCTGTTGCAATCCTATGCTCCGATATACAATTTTAAGAAATACTAAAATGTTTTAATTTATTTTTCAATTATTGAATAGAGGTTATGGAATATATATATATATATATATATATATATATATATATATATATATATATATATGTATAAGCTTTATATACTATAGTTTTATTATTCATTATTATCGTTCTAAGTTTTTCGATTTATTTTGTATTCAATAATTCTTGACCTCTGTTTTATTAATATCTTTACACGTTCCGCTTATTAAATAATATTACACTGTATGTATAAGTATCTATACATATATATATATATATATATATATATATATATATATATATATAATTTATTTATTAAAATACACAATTTATTAACTATATGCAAACCTCCGAACACCTGAATCATGTTGATGTCAGCGAGAGATGTTTTTGTGTCTAAAATACATAAAATATATGAACAATATGGATTGTTCAAAATTATTGATCTGGATAAGTAAGAAATATACAGCTTATATAAATATAAAAATTACATAATATTCCTAACAATGAATTATGCAGTAAAATTCAAAGGAACATTCTTTATTTGCATATCGATTGATAATCATGTACACTGAAACGTTTACTGCCGTAAAGGGAGGATAAGGAAGCCTAGCTCACTTTTTAATACCAAGTTTTAAATAAAATAGGGTATAACCATTTGGAATTTTGAAAAAAAATAAAAGAGAAAAAGAACAGCAACGCGTAAAACGGAGGTGTCATCGTGACGCTCTTTTATGCATAATCGGTATATTCTGCGAGGATCTGCTGCGGCTCGTTGTACTTGCTCGAGTATAATCGCGCGCGCCTCGATGCTATAGTATAAAAGACCCAGCAATGCCGGAATAAGAAGTTCGACTATATATATATAGCAGGTGAAGCGGTAGGCCTCCTGTTCCAGGAGCTCTTCGACGGCGGATCGATCGGTTCAACCGGGAGAGCCCGCATCCGCGAGCGGAGTATATATATATATATATATATATATATATATATATATATATATATATATATATAGAGCAAATTTCATTGCGGGAGAGGCGGCAACGCAGTCGCGCCGACGCCAGCCGCAGTGAAGAGGTGCGGCAGCAGAGCAGTCCCTCCTCTATATAGTGTATATATCTTCTTCTTTGTCGCTTCTTTATGTTCCGGTCCTTTCGTCGCGTTTTGCCATTAGTTCCACGCGAATGAAAAGAACCGTACGTCTTGTATTACTCTCCCCCACTGCCCACCCTCCCTCTCTCCCCTTTACTTTTTATCGCTCTCTCTGCATCTCTCTCTCTCTCTCTCTCTCTCTCTCTCTCTCTCTCTCTCTCTCTCTCACTCTCTTTCTTTATTTTCATCTTCCTCCCTTCCTCTTCCAATGTCTCTTACTCTATTTATCTATCTATTTATAAAAGTATTTTATATATAAAGCAGGTGCGAGGGTGAAGAATATGTTCCTGATTGGCTCAGTGAAATTTTTCAACCAGATGCTTCTGCAATGACGTTTCTTAACGAGCATATGTTTTTTGTATCATGGCGCGATTTATCGCGTTTACAAGCATATTCTCTGAAAAAGATTTACATTCCTTGTCAGTTTTATACATTATATAAACTAATTTAGCTTTCTAAATCATCCAACTGCTGATAAAATATTGAAATTTTCACTATTAAATCAGTAGTAACATACTGCAGTTTCGATTTGCACTACCTCTAAACAGTAGAACATTTAATGGTTATTGGTGAATATTCATTATCACTTTCAACCATTTCAATTGACTCGTTTTTTTAAATAAATTCGACAGTTTTTCTCTTATATAATTATTTAAAAAATTAGTTATTATTTTGTTTTAACTGAACCTTTAAAAGTCTGATTTTTTCTATTAGTTATAAGCGTATACTCTTTCTTAGTTTAAGAATGAGATGTATTTTCAAAAGTTTTCAACTGTAGTAAAAAAATCTGGCTTATGTTGCTGAAAAATCCAATGATCGTTGTTTATAAAAATTCTTTCGAAAATTAAGAAATGCTATTGACCCTCATGAAGTCACAATTTGTCAAGAAAACTCTACAGGTGTAGTTAAGCAAACCGATGCCTGATACCTTCTGAGCTAAATAATTGCAGGATATGATTATCTTACAAGTCAATTAATATTTCATCACTTTAACCTAAGAGATCCTAGGATACTTGAAAACAAATCTTTTTGTTGACTTCTAAGATTTAAAATGCAGCTCAATTGCATTCAGGAACAGTTTTTCATTTCTTCTAAATCCGACATTATTTTGACTGTAACGTTTCAGTTCTCTTTTCTCCCCTCAAGGCTTGAAAAGGAGAATGTAAATATTTTGGTATTGACGTATAGAAAAGCTTTTTTCTGATAAAAACCCACTTAATTATTTGTTACTTTTAATCATAAAATAAAGATTGTAATTCATTACATTAAAAAACTCACTTTTTAGCAGCTTTCTTCTAAGATTTTTCATATTAGTATTATTCATGAATCACTATTCGTTTGTGTCATATTCAAATCTAAGTAATTTTTAAGATTCATTTTCAAAAACCAACATCGTCTTATACTGTATGTAGGATTTTGATTTCATATATAACTGCTATTTGTTTAAATATCGTAAACATATTTTTATAGATTTTTTAAAAAGTGGAACTATACAGCCTCAGTATACATTTTTCTTGTAATCAATCGATCGACAAATAATGTTTTTTGCTGATAATAAGTTCTCAGTGGGGTCCATTATTACGTTAATTTTATGGCGAAACAACTGCGCTGGAAATAATTATTTTAAACCTTCATATTGTATTAATCCCGTAACAATTCAATTGCAAAGCAATTTCTTATGTATATAGTTAATTTATGCAACAGCTGTGAAACAATAATAATCGGTTCGGCTGAGAGCAAAAGAATAATTGGTTATTAAACTTGGCATTATTGTTATGCCCTGCTCGCATCGGACATTCATTATTATATAGTATAATAATAATATTCCGATACCAATTATAGCGACGAAAGCGACGCAAATAGAAATACATTATGCGGCGAGAGTTCCCGACGGTCCGACTGACTTGCTTCCGTCATACTGTCTGTGCGCGCGCGAATACAAGGAGCAACGGCACTGCGATGTTGACCTGTGGTGCGGAACCCTTTAGCTGGCCCACAAACAATACTTGTATGTATAAACATACATACATATTCACACACGCACACACGCGCGCGCGCACACACACACAGGCGGCAGGTTCCGCAATTAGAACGAACAAAGGCAGGCTGCGCTCCATGATTCACTGGGTCTCCGTTATATACATACATTGTTTACGCCCAAATTGAAAAAGAGAACTTTCATCAATCAAATTTGGGACAAACTTTTGGAAAAATTAATTTTCTCGTATATTCTCTTCTTAAGTATGAAATGTTTCTCATGTCAGTTTCTTTTATGGTCCAGGGCTACAGGCATAAATTCGGCACTTTATTCACATCCTCCGCGTGCGTGGATAGAAATGCTATTCAATTTTGAGCCTTGCTTTGCGTTTTATAAGACCGTTGAGTTTCCTTCTTTTTTACCATCGCATTGTAACTTTTACATACGGTAAATTTCATTTTACCCGACTAAAATTTGTCGTAATAATCGTATTGGTCTAAAATCAAGATTTAAAAATTTAATATTCTTTTAATATATTCTAAAAACATTTAAATCATTTATTCTAAATCATTATGATATATCCATTTTGTAGTTTCGTGTCATGATTATTTTTGTTTTTAATTTGGTTGTTTCTGCGATTACTTCAATGATCTATGCAATACTAAAGATTTGACCAAATTGAATTCTACGTTTATTAAGAACTTTTTTATAATCCATTCACATTCTTAGGATATTTGACATACTTGACAATTAATTATTTACATCATATCTAGTTTTTTAAATCCATACGTTCTAGCGCTATTCAAATAATTGAATATCTAAATATTCCAAATAAATTATAATTAATCCAAATTAATATTCCAATTGAAAAAGTATTAATTTAATTCTTTTTGCAGTCTTGATTATTTATATATATATATATATATATATATATATATATATATATATATATTATTCTTCCTGACTATTTGTTATTTCTATAGAATTTATGCCTTAGCCATTGTTTTGACATTAATATTTATAGCAACTGTAAGAAAAATCTGGAATACTTGTTTGTTTCTCTCCTTATAAGTTTATGTCAATATATTTTTCTATGTACAGACTGTCGATCGCGATATTGTGATAAAAATTTCAATTCTGAAATAATAAAGAAATGGATTTTCAAAATTTTATTTTTAAATTCCAGCTTATAGTATATAAAGGTTTATGTAATTTTTTTAAATATAATTGTACGATTTAATGCTCTTTCAACTGTCAAATTAAACCTTCGCGTATTCGGAAGTTATAGATATTGTGTCATATAAATGTAATTGAAGAACTAAAATTATGAGGATGGATATTTAAATGCCAAGTTTTGTTACGAAATTGATTTCATTTATTTCCCTATAGGCTTCTCGTAATAGTCTATAAAGATAACCTGTATAAAAAAATTTGTCTGAACTCAAAAACTAACGCGTGATTATTGCATAAAGACCGATACAATCCCTTATAGAAATGCTAAAAATTTTTAAGCCATAAGCAAATTATTTCGATATGAAAAAACCTAGAAACAAAAACAGATAATATTTGGTGCGCTATATTGTTTTGCGGTATTAAATTAAATAATTAAGATATATTTCTAAGAATATAATATATATTCACCCTTGGATGATTCCACAGATTAAGCAATGTACAACATCGATAAATTTATCTCTAATAGAGATCTCTATTATCTCTAATAGAGATAAATTTGTCGATGTTGTACATCGCTTAATCTGTGGAATCATCCAAGGGTGAATATATATTATATTCTTAGAAATATATCTTAATTATTTAATTTAATTGCACAAAACAATATAGCGCACCAAATATTATCTGTTATTGATAGTTAGAGAAGCAAAAAGTTAAATCGCTATTTAACTTTCTAAGATATGTACAATTAATAATTTGAAATCCCGCATTTTTACAGAATATTCTTCTCCCATAGATAAGTTTATCGTCTTTATATTATAACTTGTCATCGATTTTACCAAGCATCGTACGTCTAGGAATTGGTTACCTGTCGTCCTACTGACGAGCTCAGCAGATAACTGAGGGCGAAGCGTACAAATAGTATTTATTTTCGGCGAATGATTTATACTTATTCTTCAAAAAATTAAAAGTTATATTTTGCACATATCGAGGAAAGAAAATCTCTCATATGACTTAATCGTCGAAGAGATAAATTTGTCGATGTTGTACATCGCATAATCTGTGGAATCATCCAAGGGTGAATATATATTATATTCTTAGAAATATATCTTAATTATCTAGAAACAAAATATTAACATTCGGCAATCACCAGAAGTAGTATATGAAACGTTTTTTCCGGTAATTTTGGCCGATTTATAGATACATTTTATAAACCTATTTTTTAGGTATTTAAGACCCATAACAGTTCGTTTCGTATCAATGTATTTTTGATTATGACTAAAATTTACCTTGAAATAAGGTTGAAATTAGGTATAATATATAGCATTACTAAAAAATTAATAGAAGTGTTATGCATTATTATATAACTTCATTATCGTTGATGGTTACTTTTAATTAATAAATTGTAAATTTATATCGCGTTCCTAATTTTGAATATTGAATTCACTTATACGCAAGCTATAACTTATACACGTATAATACATATTACACGCATCGACAATAGTTTACACATTCTTATATACTGTTATATATATATATATATATATATATATATACAAAGTATGTATACAAGTTGTATACATATATATATAATACATATACAAAGTCTTAATCGAACTTATATACTAATCAAGGTAATTTTTTGTCACATGCGGGAGTCTCCAGTTACCAGACATGCAGTGTGTGCGCTCTGCATAAATTAAAGTTCCGATATAAACTCAAATTCACACGAATTTGAAATAAAATAAAAAAAAATAAAATTATATTATTTATTAAATTATTTATTTTAGAAATAAATAGAATAATATATATATATATATATAATTAATTACCAATAATTGAAACAGGTATAAGATAAACAAAATAATATTTTTGAAGCTGCTTGATCAGTAATGTCAGAATTTAAGGAGTGAAAATCATATTTAAAAAAACATAATATTTTTGAAGGTCTTTCATCAGTAATGTTGTCATAATTTAAGCAGTGAAAATTATTTTTAAATAAATGAGTACTTTTAATGTTGATATTAGTTATTTCTTGAAATGTTCTAATGTGCGTGTGTGTGTGCTGTCTGAGCAGGCAAAGATAACTGAAAATTAATATAACAGCCTAGTCTAATGTCGCAACTCTTTATCTTCTAAATTTAATTTATTTATCAAATTGTATATAAATCTACTTCGTTGATATTGAAAAATTCCAAATCACAAATTGATGAAAACCAAAAGAATAACGATCAAAAATAAAAAAATCTGTTATATTCTTTCAATATCAATTTTCTAACTAATCTTTACAATCAAGACGATCATTTATATGAAATTAAATTCCCTTTCTTAACGTTTCAAGAATTTTTATGCGTTGTTTATCATGTTCAATTAAGAAAATGTTCAAAGCCATGCTGATTTATAAAAATCCTTCTACAACACCTATGTATAATATACAATAACCCTATAATAATAATAATAATAATAATAATAATAATAATAATAATAATAATAATTTTTTTTTTTTTTGGGAGGAGGAGAAAAATCCTTTATGGATCCCGGAGACCGGTCCCCGGGTATGTAGGACTCACCTGTGAAGGGCATACCCACTAAAAAACTACCTCCTCAGTGCATTCCCTTCGACTGCTTCCCACAGCTCTGAAAAGAGCTACGAGTCGGGGTCGATAAGCGTACACCGAGGAGACCTCCTCACGATGGCGTAAGTGCAGCCCAGGAACCGTCTATGAGGACATTACTTCTGGGCTGCGCCATCCTATTCGCCCTTGCGGGCTTACACGCCTTCTTCAATTCTTCTTTTGTGGTCCAGGATGGCTTTGCAGAAATTGCAAATCCTGGACCACTTCTCATAGCTCTCTAGCATCAGCCGAACGATATTATCAGGCCCACATGGTCCTATGTCTCTCCAGAGGCACTCCCTTTCAAGGCGAAACACCTCGCACTGAAAGAATGTGTGAAGTGCATCGTCTCGGGGAGCGCAACAGTGGGCACAGCTTGGATCCGGTACTTTCCCCATCTTGTGGAGATAGGATCGAAACCGACCGTGCCCCGATAAGAGCTGTGTGAGGTGGTAATTAACCTCTCCGTGCGACCTCTGGAGCCATGGCTTTAACTGATTGATCAGACGAGCCGTCCATCGGCCACGCGGATCCCTCTCCCAGCGCTTCTGCCATTCGATTATCGTGACAGCTCTGGCCCGTGCAGCTGCCTCAATTCTGCCGAGAATATTCTTATTCTGGTGGACAAATTTCTTTTCTTGTGCCTGGAGATCAATGGGGGTAACATATGCGATTACCAGCACCGCCGACTCGGAGACCGTACGGTAGGAGCTCACGATGCGTAATGCCCCTCTACGCTGCACTGCCGCCATTCTTTTTCTATATTTTTGGGCCATCAGTGCATCGGCCCATACCTCCGCGCCGTATAGCATGATGGATTCAGCTGTCCTTATGAGCAGATGCCGCTTGCAGGGTGCTGGACCACCAACATTGGCCATCAACCTGCTAAGTTGTGCTGTCACTCGGGCAGCTCTATCCGCCACTTTTTTTATTTGGTCCCAGAAGGTCAGCTTGGAATCAAGCGTCACCCCCAGGTACCTTACAGCTGCTTTGGTACTCACCGTCGTGTCTCCAACCTGCATAAGGCGTATCTTTGGGATACGTTTCTTAGTTAGGAGCACGATCTCCGTTTTCGCCGCCGCCAGTTCTAACCCATTGTTCTCCATCCATCTCTGCACTCGACCCATCACCTGGTTTAGTCGCATCTGTGCTGCGTCATAATCTCTAGCGATGATAACGGCTGCTACATCATCTGCGTATCCAACCAGAAAGGTGTCCTCAGGCATCTGCATCCGGAGTATTCCGTCATATGAAACGTTCCACATATCGGCTCCGAGTACAGACCCCTGAGCCACCCCGGAACTAAGTTTTTTCCTTCTCCGACCGTCCGTTGTCTCGTAAACCAAGTATCGATCCTTAAGGTAGTCATCCAATATACGAAGTATATAAGGTGGCATCCGAATGTCTCGCTCCATGGCCCTCAAAACATTTGCCCATCCAACAGAGTTGAAGGCATTCCGAACGTCAAGGGTAGCCAGGAGGCAAACAGGTCGAGAGTAGTGATTACCTCTCTCTGTGCGCCTCGCCGCATCAACAACCTCGAGGATTGCGTCCACCGTCGCCCTGCCTCCCCGGAATCCGTACTGTCTGTCAGCCAAGCCGCCGGCAGCAGCAACAGCTCCCAGGAGTCGTGACTTCAGTAGACGCTCCATCAGCTTTCCAGCTGTATCTAACATACAAAGAGGTCGATACGACGAGGGCGCCTCCGGCGGACCCTTGCCCTTGTCGATAAGCACAAGTTTCGCCACCTTCCAGCTAGAATAGAATAAACCAGCTGTCAAGCACGAATTGTACATCGACAGAAGGAGTTCTGGATGCTCCTCAACTACTATTTTCAGCACCTCTCCTGGAATTCCGTCAAGTCCTGGAGCCCTCTTATTCCGCATGGTTCTCACGGCTCTACCGAGCTCCTCTTTGCTGAAAAGAGGTACATCCAGTTCTCGTTTCGGTGGAGCTGGATCAGACCTATCAGGGTGGGTAGGGAAAAGGGTATCTACGATGTTTCGCATTGTGCCGGAGTCCAAGGTGCCCATGTTTCCATGAGCTCCCAGTTTTCCAGCAACTACCCTGTATCCCAATCCCCATGGATCCCCATCTATGTCTTCACACAGCGCCTTCCAGCATCGGCGTTTGCTGGCTTCGATCGCTCGTCGAAGGGCTTTCTTAGATAGCTTGTATTTAGCCCTCATCATAGTGATGTCATCTCCGTGTTTACAAGCTCTCTGTGACATTCGTCGTAGATGTAAACACCTACGCCTCATGTCAGCTATCTCAGCCGTCCACCAGTAAACAGGACGTCTTTTTCCACCAACCACTTTGCACGGCATCGACTCTTCGCAAGCCCGGCGTAGAATGCGCATTGTGGCGCTAGTCAACTCCTTGGCGTGCTGAATTGTCGATGAGCCATTTGGAATCCTAACAAGGCTTTGCTGACCGCGTTCAATGGCCTGTGAGAATTTCTCTCTATTTATCCCTGCAACGTTCCATCTAGGGGGCCCTCGCGAATTGTGTCCAGTGAAACCTGGCATTCTATCGCATACGCGGAATGTGATATACTGGTGATCGCTGGCTGTGTAGTCCTCAATTACCTGCCAGTCCTGGATTCGAGAGGCCAGATGTTCTGTCGCAAAGGTCACATCAGGTATAGTTTCGGCATAGCCCGGTCTCCTGAAGGTCGAAGTATTGCCTGTATTTAGAACTATTAGACCAAGTCTGGACGCTAGTTCCATGACTCTTCGACCTCTGGAGTCGGGCTCCGCCATGCCCCATTCTAGGGCCCTTGCATGAAAGTCTCCTGCCATTACCAGCTCACCTTTCATTTCTCTGACGGTGTCTTCCAGGTCATCTCATATGACCTGGTAGTCACCTATGGCTTGGTTTGGTGTAAGATAGCAACTCACATACGTGATGTGATTGCACGTTACCCAAACATAGCCATTTCCAGATCCATGATCCTCTACTTTTGTTTTTCGTGGGTCAGGAATCCAAATGGCTGCCGTTCCATAGTTATCGGTGAACCAACCTACTCCTTCTCTGTTCCGATACTGTTCGCTGATAATTAATATATCAGCATCAGTATCATGGCAAAGCCGAAGAAGGAGGTGATCAGCTGTCCTGCTGCGATTAATATTCCCTTGCAGAATTACGACCATTTAGCCTTTTTTGAGAGAGCCTCGCGAAAAGTCGGACAGGCGCCGGAACCGGCAACGTGCCGGCGTCCCTCCGATTTCGCTTCACCTTTACAGAGAAAGCATTCGGGTTCTGCGGTGCAAGACGCAACCTTGTGTTCTCTCTGTCCGCAACGATAACAACAGGCGCTACGATCAGGGCCTTTACAGCTATGGCTCCGGTAGCCATATCCTAGGCACCTGTAGCACCTCGTCATTATTTCGCGGCGGCGTACACGACAATTCACCAGGCCCACTCGCAAAAACCCGATCTTCAGCAGACGCACGGCAGCAACCTCTTCCAACACTACGATAGCAGCACGCTGTTCCGCAGTGTTGGTTTTGGTCACTCTAACCTGCAGCTCGCCACAATAATCTGGCAGTTTACTTTTGAGGGCCTCACACACCTCATCCTCCGTCACGCAGCAGTCCAGGTCTCTAACCTCTAGACTTCCTCTAGGGGTCAGCTCCCTGACACAGCCACTCTGGCCAGTTGCTTCCTTGAGCACTTCAGCGAGTGCCTTCCGACCTTCGGGTTTGGTATGTCTGAGTTCAATCAGCACCTCACCCGATTTGGTTTTCCGGACGGTCCTCACATCCGCGCTCAAGTCCTCCGGTTTGACCGCTCTGATGGATCTCATCACCTCAGCGTAGGATTTCCCCTGCGCTGGTTTGATGGCGATCGCATCGAGCTTTGGCCTTTTTTTTTTAATTTCTGTGCTTATTGCTTTCTTTTTTGGATGCTGAGGTTGTTCCTCAGTATTCTGCACACTTTGCTTCTTCTTACTGTTCTTTTTTTTTGTTTTAACTTCTTGCCGCCCTTCTTTTTTGTCCTCCTGTTCTCCCCTTTTTTTTTCTCCTTAGTAAGGGAGATATCCGGGGGACTTGATGCCGGTCTCTTAGGGGTTATCTCTTCTCTCTTCTGTCTAGTTGTTGGCAGGAGGCTCCCCGGTACCTTCTTCCCTTGTATTTTGTGCTGAAGAGCATCTACGAGCTCTTCAGCTTTTGGAAGGCCATCCTTGATATCTTTTTTGATGTTTGGTTGGCTCTTCATTGCTTTGATCATGTCCTTGAGCAGCCGAGCAAGTTGGAGAATAATCTCCTGTTCACTCGTCCGCTCAACAGACTTAATCCCGGCCTCAGCCGGCTGTCCCTCCTCCACTCCAAGGTAACTCTTTTGTTGCTTTTGGCAATCCATGGGTCAATTTTTTTTATTTCATTCCTGCAGATGGTCGGCCTCCTGGACCCTTCAACGTTGAGCTCGATAAGGCAGCCCCCCAACACATGCCTGTAAGGGCTGACTCATCTCGGACCATTGTGCAGGAGTATAGTGCGCTCTGGTGCACTATTCCACCTCCGCCCTCTCGAGCTTCGCACCCCAACAACAAGGTGTTTCACTCTCTGGAGAAGCATCGGAGGAAATCACACACCGAACGCGCTCGCCAAGGCCGCTTGACTAGATCTGGCTAGGATCTAGCCTCCCGTCTTGCCGTCAGCGGGAGCCAAAGATGTTTCGGGTCACCCAGCACGCAACCGGGCGTAAGCCTCGAAACCCAGGATCTCCTTTTGGCAGCTCACGGGTCGCACCGCACGGCAAACACGGCGGTCTGTCATTTGTTCAAGAGTACCTCATTCTAACCTTCATTCATGTAGATTCATACATTTGCCCTCAAATATTCTAGTGAAACTCCAATGTTTGAAGTTCACTCATGCATCTATAATTACTCTGCTAGGATCTCTTTTACAGGAACGTTCGCTTACGCTCCGCATGTGTTTTCACTCCTCAAGAGGTACCCGTTTATGGAGTCTCTGAGCGAGTGTGCCTTCCTTAATCTCTGTATTACTGACGAAGGTCTGTTTATGGGACCTGCAGCTTCGATCATGGTCGGCATGGAAGTCCCTATTCAGTTGCCCTTTCGGGTCTTCCAGCACATCATTGCTCCGTGCGTTAACTCATTTACTCTGGGATATACTCCAGGGATATCCGCTCACTCATAAAATGGCAGCTATCATACTATCTTTTCGCCCTTCCATTCATTGGTAGGAGGAGGTACTCTTTTAAGCCCATCACCCGATCGGCTGAGAAATGGTGAAATAGCCGATCTTCGTCAAGGTACAGACAACGGATGGGAATAATAATAATAATAATAATAATAATAATAATAATAATAATAATAATTAATAATAATAATAATAATTAATAATAATAATAATAATTAATAATAATAATAATAATAAATTATTATAATAATAATTTTTGTTATAATACTTCTTATATCGCATGTTATTTTGAATTACGCGCGCGTCGCATTTTCGAACGTCGTCTGTCAGCTCGCCTATAAGGCAGACTTTCTACTTCCGGCTACATATGATATGACCGCTTTTTTATTTATAAATCTCCTCAAAATTACCATTGACACTTAACTTTCAGGATATTAAAATCTTTAAAAAATAATCAATACACGTCTCATTTATGAATAGGATCTTTTATTTTTTTAAAAGAGTTATTAATAAAATAAATCTCATTTCCGGCGAGTTTCTTATAAAAGTTAATACGAAACGAGATTAAATTTCTGATATTGAAAAGGCTCATTCTCGAAACAGACTTTATTATTCTTTTATAATTTTTTCAAACTATTTACGCATCTTATGACGTTCCTATTATTCTATAAACAACATAATATTATAATATTGTATAAATGTTAATATTTTCGATTATAGTAATTAAAACTTACATTCGAATTAAAATGTTCATTTGCTATCCAGAAATAAGGTTCCAACTTCAAACCTAGTTTCTACCTATTTTTGAATTTTATAGTCAATGTTCACATTTTTCATTCTAAGATTTACCTAGTTTTAAGCTATGATATTTGATTCTATTTTTAATACCTATTAACTAATTTCCAACCTCTTGAAAATTCTTAGATTTCTATCAAGAATTGCTTGATAATGTTTAATTTTTATTCAATTTTTTAGTCATTTTGTTTTAACCAATTACCTAAGTGTGATTTAGTCAGTTTCACAAAATGAAACATTTTGAAAAATATTTTTAACTTTATTGGAAATATATTGTTAAGTCATAGCTACAAAGAATGAATTGCGTAATACATATTATAACATTATATATATATATATATATATATATATATATATATATAAACCCGTAGATCTTTTCGCTAATCAATGTATCACGATGGGATCGAGACGGAGAAGTTGTGTGTAAATATCTATTCAATTTAGAGTTTTTGCGAATAGTTTTTGCGCTAAGCACCAGTGTTCATTAGTGAATCAGGACGCATAGATCTCGGTCAGCGCTCATGGGCTTAGAAAAGGAAAAACTAGACGGAACTATTGACTGAGAAAAAAAAACAAAATGGTGGGATCTGTCGATGAGGTCCTAACTAATACGCAGGCCAACACCGTGGTTATAAAAACCGACCTTTTTTGGCATAACATCTTAAGACTTTCGCTTATAATGCCTCTTTACCCAATCTTTGTTTATAAACGGGGGAGCTGGCATATGTGCCTTCGTTTGTCAACAAACATTGGATAGAGGGACATTCTAAGCTAGCGTCTTGAAAAAAGGAAAAAAGGCGGTTTTGATAACCGTAATAGTAACCTGCATATTAGTTAGGCTCTCATCGACAGATACCACCATTTTGTTTTTTTTTTGTCGTATATAGTTCCACCTAGTTTCTCCTTTTCCAGGTCCACGAGCGCTGGCCGAGATCTGTGCGTCCTGATGCGCTGATTGACACTGGTGCATAGCGCAAAAACTATTCGCACGATAGCCCAAAATTGATTCGACATATACGCATAACTTGTCCTTCTCGATCCCATCGTGATACTTTGATCAGTTATTTCGGAAACACCGTATATATATATATATATATATATATATATATATATATATAATGTTATTGATGAACACCTTGACGCAGTAGCGCAGACACGCCTAGGTTGATTGGTGAAATTTCGCCACAATTCGCATGATGACGGGTTGGATGTTTTTGCTTTGTCGATTTCTTCGGCGTTTTTTCACACTCGATACTGTGGTTGGAGGAATGGGATTGCCAAATTCGGTCAAAATGAGCCAGGGTCTTCTAATTTTACCAGTTTCAACGAACTGGCTGTGAGATACTACACAGACGATCATTTACTTCTATTAAACACTTACAGTTGGATGAAATATTGATGAAATAATAATACTTTAATTGTTCTTATGTCGACTGTATTTAGATAAATTAATAAATATTTCTATTGGTCTTACAGTCCAATTAAATAAACTAAAATTAATACATAATAATATCAATGTATATATTTATATCAATACACAATTAATTGAAAATTATAATGACAGTCAGAGTGTCCTTGTTTAAAATCACCCTCGTAGACTAATCTGAAATAAAAATATATTAACTGAAAAAAAGTCTTTATTACTAAAGTCCAATCTGATTGTCTATATCACCTTTACCTAATTGAAGATCTGCTAAGGTTATCCAACGTTATGAGCTCGCTACAGTTGCTCATAAATTAATTACAGTGATTGTTTGACATTTATAATATCGAAAATAGACTTAATGTAAGAGTTGATGTTAATAGGGACGAAATTATTGTTTTATCGTATGTTAGAGGATTGCCGGAAAGAATTACAAGAAATTTTCGGAAATATAATATTCAAAGTTTATTTTAAGTTTATTTCAAGTACATTTAATAATTGCAATGATACATGGTTAATTAAATAAAATGACACTCAAAATTTTTTATATTATACTGTTTACATTTTAACATTTCAAGCCGGTATGAGCTGATATTTGTTAAAATAATACATTACATCCCTGGTAGAAATCTAACAACTTTCAATAGGTTGAAAAGTAGTTACTAGGTATTAAAAATAAAATCAACTATCATAGCATAAAACTAGGCAAATCTTAGAGCGAAAAATGTGATCATTGTCAATAAAATGAAAAAATAGACAGAAACTAGCTTTAAAGCAGGAACTTTGTTTCGAGCTAGTAAATGAATATTTTATAGAATAAAAGAAAAGGTTTATAGAATAAAAGAAACATCATAAGATGTGTAAATATTAGGATGCGAGCTTAAGTTCAGACCTTTTAACGGGAAAAGAACATTTATTATGAAAAATGAATATATGTCAGCTGAATCAAACTATTTTCCGTCATTTTCTATTATTTTTTCCATCCTTTTGGCAATATAGCGATACTGTCGCAAAAGAACGATGACGGTATCGAGGCAATCCAATCATCTATAAATTTTCGCACTTTTTGGAGATATCGGAATTGCATATCAACGAGTCGTGCTGCATCGATCTGAATATATGGTAATCAGCAGCCACTATGTTTGGTGAGTACGCTGAGTGCAGTAACACTTCCCATTCGAGCTCTAACATCGTGTTTTTGACAACTTTCGCAACTTGTAGCCGAGCATTGTCCTGCAAAAGAAGAACATTGCGCCTATTGCTCGCCATTGCTGATCTACGTTCGACCAATACGTATACCTCTGCAGTGACGGTTTTATCCGGTTTGAGCAGCTCATTGTACAGCACACCCTGTTGGTCCCACCAAATGTACAGCAATACCTTTTGACCGTGAATATTTTGGTCTTGGTATGGACGGTTGGCCTGGATCCACCCATGTCTTTTTGCGCTTAGGATTGTCATAGTAGATCCATTTTTCATCACCAGTCACAATACGCCACAGAAAACTCTCCTTTTTTTCTGGCGAGCAAATGCACTGCGATGTTGTATCGATTCATAATAGCACTTTCAGTTAAATCGTGTGGTATCCATTTTCCGTATTTATGAATCTTTCCCATCGCAGGTAAACGTTTGCCAACTGCTCTGTCACTGATCATAACTTATTACCGAAATCTTTCTGCGTATGACCTGGGTTTCCATTCAATAATGCTTGCAATTTACTAGCTTCAGACTTTTCGGGTTGTCCAGAGCATTCTTTGTCATTAACATCAATATCTTCACTTCTAAACCATTGAAAGCACTCTTTAAGTGTTGTAAGCGATGGAGTTTGTTCGCCATAACATTCTTGAAGTAATCGGTAAGTTTCTGCTATACTTTTTTTCAAATCACAATAGTGCAAGGAAATGTCAAATAAACTATGTATCACGATTCATTTTTCACAGCTCAAATAATTATAATGTTTACAAAAATGATGGCGCCCGTTAACTGAATTTTATTGGTAAATGCTAAAACAAAGTTGCAGTCCATGGTCTGTCATCCATTCGGTTACCCGTCGCATGATCTGATTCAGCCTTAACTGAATCAGATGATAGTCGCGCGCGAAGGAAGGCAAATCAGGGTTCCCTTTAGTTTTACTGAATAGAACCAGTCGAGTCTTCTTTCATTATCTTCCATTCCAGAGTCCCTCCACCAGGCACCAGTTGTACAAGTCTAAGAGAATTCCCGGGCGACGTAAAGCGATCACCCGAAGCACCTAGCCAGGTATGCCATCGGGACCCGAAGCCTTATTAGGCTTCAAAGCATTCGAAGCCCTATAGAGCTCTTCCTGCGTAAAGAGATGGACATCCTTCTCTGTTGTCTCGTTCGTCTCGTCTGTTCTGTCTGGATGGGCCGGAAAAGTCCTTGGACTATCCGCTTCATCGTTTCCGCGTCCCGTAATACCGGTGGGCCTCGAACCCCCAGTGCGCGTGTCACAATTTTGTAACCGTTTCCCCAAGGGTCTGAGTCCACCTCGTCGATGAGTCGAGTCCAACACCGTTTCTTATTGTCATTGATCGCAAATCTTAGCTGCCTCCTGGCGAGACTATACTCCGCAGAGTAGAGTCCCACTTCGCCTCGACTTCGGACTCATTGAGCTCTCCGTCTTAGCTTTAAGCAGATGGTTCTGAGATCCACGATCTCAACCGTCCACCAATATGTCTGCCGTCTGTTGTATATGTTCCGTTTCATCGGCATGCTGTCATCGCATAGATGTTGGAAAAAGCCAGTCGTCGTCACCGCTAACGCCTCCACCCTATCCCGGTTCGTCAACTCTTGAGGCACCTTCCGTGAGGGAGGCTGTGCGTATTGTAGCTGCCTTTCGAGTTTGTCCTTATCGAAGCGCTTTGAGTTCCATCCGGTAAGACTTGTACCTCGCCCTTCCATTCGTTTCGTCCCGTCTCTCAGTTTGAAGACAATATACTGGTGATCACTGGCTGTGTAGACTTCGATCACCCGCCACGCCTTCACCCTAGTCCGGATTCTGTTTGAGGCCAGATTCACATCTGGTATGGAATTACGATACCCGGGTCGTCTGTAAGTCGGTGTCGTTCCTTCATTGAGTACTGCCAGGTCCAGCCTTGCGGCCATCTCCATCAGTAGTCGTCCCCGTCTGTTTGTCGATGACATTCACCACTCGATCGCTCGTGCGTTAAAGTGGCCCGCCACTATCACGTCGTCAGGGATTTCTCGTACCGTGTCTTTGATTCTCTCGAGTTTGGCCGCATACTCAGAGGCACTGTATTTTGGGCTTAGGTAAACGCAGATATAGGTAACACCAGCGGCCCTCGCCCAGACACAGTTCTCCTCAATCCTGCTCGTTACTATATTCAACGTGCCTTTCCTTTCTTTAATTATTATTATTAGTATTATTATTATTATTATTTCTGTTGTTGTTGTTGTTGTTGTTGTTGTTGTTGTTGTTGTTGTTGTTATTGTTGTTATTGTTGTTATTTTTATTATTATTATAAAAAATTATTATATCAGGGTTATTGTATATTATACATAGGTGTTGTAAAAGGATTTTTATGAAAAAATATGGCTTTAAACATTTTCTTATTTTTTAAGTATGATAATCAACAAATAAAAATACTTTAAATGTTAAGAAAGGGAATTGAATTTCAAATAAATAATAATCTTGATTCTAAATATTAGTTAGAAAATTCGAGTTGAATGAATATAATAGTTTTTTATTATGTAGAAACAAACTGTAAATCTTATTTAATATACTTTCTTTGATCGTAGAAGGGTGCTTATCGAGATCCTCATGGGTCACGGTAAACTTAATGCTCACAGGTTCAGGATGGGTCTTACAAGAGACCCCTCCTGTCACTTCTACTACACAGAAGAGGAAACCCCTGAAAATATTCTGTCACTGGCCAAAAATATCTGGAAGTAGACGGCAGTATTTAATGGCTACATCTCTGGATGTGGACGACATCAAGGCCGGCATGGTGAACAGAATACTTTTGTGCTAGGAGGCTTGCCGATTATAGCGGCTGCTGATCTTAGGGAGGGACGCGAATGGATTTCTATGTGTCCAGGGTCCGGAAGGCCCAACTCCGTAATTATACAAATAATAATAATTTTTTGATTGGTCTTCTTTTGTTTTTCATCAACATTGCGATTTGGCATTTTTCAGTATAAACGAAGTAGATTTATATACCATGTGATAAATAAATTAAAAAATTTCGAGATTTGAGAGGTTAAGCTGATGTTACATTAATTTGTAGTTAGTTTGGCTGCTCTGACAGCGCATGCAAACGAATTAAAACGTTTCAACAACAAACTAATATCAAGATAATAAGTACACATTTTTTAAATATACTTTTCACTGCTTAAATTCTGATAACATTACTGATGAAAAACCTTCAAAAATATTAAATTTTGTTATCTTATACCTGTTTCAATTATTGGTAATTAGCTATATATATATTATTCTATTTATTTATATTTAAATAATTAAATAAATAATATATTTTTATTTGTTTTTGAAATTTTTTGAAAATTTATGTGAAGTTAAGTTTATATCGAAATTGGGATTGATAGAAAGTGCACACACTGTATGTCTGGTGACTGGACACTGCCGCAAGTGACAAAAAATTACCTTGATTAGTATGTAAGCTCATTTAAGACTTCGTATACATATATTTATAACATTGCATGCGGTTGTATATGCTATTGTCGATGTGTTAATTAGTAATCACGACTTGGCGTCGAACTAGTATGATATTTATTTAATAGAACACCGGCAACGAAATTCTAAAATGGATAGTTCATCTGAATCGAGATGGATGAATCGAGTTAATATGTATAATAGATTGTTAAACAGACTGTGTGATGACACAAATCAATGTCTATCCTAGTAATAAATTAGCTCTTAAAGGTCGATAGATAATTAAAAACAACTGCGGTTAATTTAGAACATGGTAGAGAAAATAGTATATCATATCGCAATCCGCGCAACATGTATTATTTTAACAAAAAACATTCCGTGAGATCTCGTTAGCAGCCAATGGTGGACAGTATCGCCTCCGTTCGGAAACACTGGTCCAAACTATATGAATAAATTATATTCAATAAATTATATTTAATATCTTTAAGCCGATTAAGGACACTTTTTCATTAAACTTCACATATAAGTAATCGTAATAATTTAAAATTTAGTGTAAAACTTGATTAATGAAGACTTTTATTTTTTAACGTTCTCTTTAATATTTAGTTTTTAAATTTATAGTTAATAGAAATCAACGTTCAATATTACAGAGAGAGAGAGAGAGAGAGAGAGAGAGAGAGAGAGAACGAAAAAGCAGATGATATTACGAATACATAGCATAGCTCTATCGCAAATCCTGTATATAGAACTAAAAATCATTCTCGTTTTGAAATTGAACATAAGAACAGAATTGCGGATTTTCTTTTAAATTTCTCGTTCGCAGAACCGCATTGTAGTACAGCTGAAAGAATTGTGAACCGACGGTCAATTAAGAATAATTACTCGTCGAGGACGCGAGAAGTATAAGAGTGACGAGGATTCACAGATTCCGGGCCCTCTTCGGTCCCAGCTGCCGATCATCGCAGGACGCGATCAGAATATCAATAATACAGAGACGGAGACAGAGACGAAACGAGAGAAGGAGAGAGAGAGAGAGAGAGAGAGAGAGAGAGAGAGAGAGAGAGAGAGAGAGAGAGAGAGAGCAGGGATACTGATTGGACCACTCAATTGCTGCCAGTTCCCCGGCATTCCAAGCATAGAGTTTTTTCGCCTTTCGGACGTTTGATTGCGATCTTTGTGCTACCAGTTTTCCATGATTCGGTCGAATCGCTCTTTTTATTCGAGACACTTTAAAATTATCGTTAATTAAAAATAAATTGTAGGATTTATGGTGCAATAATTATTAAGAAATGGTTAATTTATATATAGTTTATTGAGTATAATCAACTCAGCAAGTTACTCTACTTTTTAGATATATATATACATTCGTACATACATTTGTTTACCCATGTTATACTAAATACTTCGTCTTTAACACTTATCTAGTAAAATACTTACGTTCCTGTAAATCTTATTAACCTTGTAACTTTTAGTATACTCATACTCGAACTCCAAATAGCGAATTTATAAACGAAATGACATTTCAGAAAAAATTCTGTATATGTGCAGAAAATGAAGTAAAATAAAATACAACAATAAATAATAAAAAAACAAAAAAACAAAAAGCGACGAAACTAAATTCGTTAAAATAAATTGAAGTCCGGGAATTTTTAAAAAATGAATGATCATGAACGAACATAATCTGTATAAACATATACAAAACGATCGGGGTGATACCAAAATGGAGGCATCATAAACATTCGAGGCAATATTCGGAAATTATCTGGGCTCGATTATATATATTCTATATTAAAATGTTATTTCCTGTAAATTTTCTCTCTCCAAATTCATTTCGCGCGCGCGCCAGTGCGGAATGTTGCTAAAAGGAAAACGAAGAGCAAAAGGCGAAAAGAGCGTGCAGGCGAGCACTGCGCATTGGCGTTGGCGTTGGCGTCGGCGCGGCACGGGCGCGCGCATATATACGGGCACAAGGCGTGCGCTTTCGCAAAAAAAGGAATGAGGGGAAAAAAGGAGCTGTAAATCATTATGAAATTATCTTCAAACATAAAGTCCAGTCCATTTAAGCATTTAAGTGGCTGCCATGTTGCAGGATCGAACGAGGGTAAGCGTGGAGTGGGGCGAGGGGGGGGGGGAGAAAAAGAAGAGAGAAAATGTTTGTGTGACTGGATCCGGTGATGACGACCAGCTCTTATCGGGCAAACAAATGACCAGGTTGGCCCTGATAGCCCCCCGCGGTCTCTCCTTCGCTCTCGCTACGAGTGTTTCACTTATGTATTTCATCAGTGCAGACGCGCACGCGCGTACGAAACTTCCAAATGAACAATAATATTATAATGTCTTGTCTCTGTTTGTCTGTTTGTCTCTCTCTCTCTCTCTCTCTCTCTCTCTCTCTCTCTCTCTCTCTCTCTCTTTTCTTCACCATCTCACTTGTATAATCTTTCTTTCTATTATCTATGTAAATTATTACAGTACACAGATATGTATCAGTTCATCGATCCTAAAAGGACAACATTGTTTGTACTACATGGAAACATTTCTACTACTTTATTAGACTAAGAAAATGTATTTAAGCAAAGTTTCCATGCTGATTTTTTGCACAGAAATGATTTTACTTATATTTTATTCCTCTTTTTAAATACATTTATATTTTTAACAAACGCTTCTCGATATCGATTGTAAATTTATATTTCTAATCATACAGTAATTCAATCATGCTGAAGGTGTAATGCTTTTGTAAAATAGTTTCACTAAATATAATATAGATAATTGGAGTATGAACTGATAATGTAATACTTAAAATTTAATACTAATATATTTATTCAACTATAAAACCTATAAATCTTGTACAATAATTATTTATTAAAATCAATTATAACATATATTCTAGATTTACTAGAATTGTTAATTGAAAAATCTATATGGGGTTAAATAATTTGATGCATATATTATTATAAAAAAATTTTTTATATAACAAATTAGGATATTCGAATTTTAGTAATACACAGTATCAAAGTAATGTTCTATCAGTATATTTTCGTTTTTATTTACTTAACTTTCCATGTTGAAGTTAAGAATACAAGTTTTTAATTATAGACTGATGAGGTTAATACAACTACATATTCAGTGTACTTATGCATACAGGCATATATGAAAAGAGAAAATGAACGAGTGATAAAAGTAAAAAATTTATCCGTCAAGCGGTGGCATTTAATGAGAATCTCTTTTCCCCCTGAATAATAATAATTGGTAGTTTAAACCGCGCTAAATCATAATCAATTGCTAAAAGCAATCTAGCATTGCGTCAGAGTGTCATAAGGTAAGTGTAAGCTTGCTTAATTGGAATTTGGATACTAAGAGCTAAGAATCGATTGTTGAAAAGATTGTACGTGTGCAACATTTTACTAAGATTACATTATTCTTATGCATTTATAAAGAGTGTCTAAGTCAATCACGATAGTTAAGTGGCGATTTTCTGCAGAGATTACTATCTACTCTAAGAATTATGGTAAACGTATATTCACTTGAATTTATAAAAATGCCCGCATTTAATAAGCTTCATTTTTTACCTTCTTTATGAAATTTTATACTATTCAGATTAAATTTATTCCATTTTTAAGCTGTAAAAAAACTCTTTGGCACTTGTTAGTTTTTGAACTCAAAAACTTGTCTTAATTCGTAAAGCTGTTCTTTCTAACGTAATAACTTGGAATCCAATATATCTAAATCTGATCGCGAATATTCAATACATACAAATCGCACAACATTCTATGATTAGGCGTGGTTTAAGGGTGTTTAGCCATTATCAGTAAAAATCTTTTAAAGATTGTTATAAAGTTGTTTGATAATGAACGAAAAATGTAAAATTGAAATTTCAATTATAACTTCAATTTCTGCGTATCCAAAGAGATTATTTCTATTGTTAGCTACTAAGCAATTCTATTAAAAAAATTTTCTATCCACAAAATGTATATCCTAAAAGTAAGAATGACGATATTCGTTAAACATTGTTAATAACTTCATTTGAATTTATAAAGAATCTGATTTATACGCTCCGTATTTCTTTCCGTGGATCGCAGTAGTGTGAACAGATAAAAGTTAATAGCAGACCATTATTAGGTTCTTTCTAAAAAGTGAAAAAATTATTGAATCTTCTGAAAGTCGTAAATAGTTCGCAATATTAACATATATACCTTCATGTTCTTTACATAATGAGAAACTAGATTTAATATTATAGCGCGTTATTTAAAACATTAAATAGAATATAAACGACTGATCATAATTCACGTAAACTAGGTATATTTTAGTTTTATTTAAAACTGTTAGATTATTTTAGCCTTCTATAAATAATAAAGCAAAAAATACTTGAAACTAAATATTGGAGAGTATCGTAAAAGGATGTAAACATATGTGTCCACTGTGTCTTATTACGATCTGCGTTTTTGCTGCCCTGCGCGGCAAATGATTTATGAGTTTATTGCCTAGATGCCTGATGAGTTTTTATATAGGTTTTAAGTTTCTCACAAAGGCTTGCAGAGTTTTCAATTTCGAGTACTGTAGTGAGTCTTGCGTTGTCCTTTCGTTTGAACTGACGTCTTTTCTTTCCTCGTTTGAAATAAAGTTCATGTTAAAAGATTATTTCGTGTATCTTTATTTTAACATTCCACCTACTATATTTAATAAAAATTCAATAAAAACATTAAATAGAATATAAGCGACTGGTTATAATTCACGAAATCCAGGCGTATTTTAGTTTTAATCGTCCTTCTCTTGCGTATTCTCATTGTACGTGTTCACAGCCATATTTCTTCCTTTCCCGAAAATGGACCACATGGTTTTTTAACGTTCCCCTACCATCTATAGTGGATACATAACAACCTAGTAATGATCGGTGACTATTAGATGTTTATGCCTGTTGCACTCCCTCTTCAGATAACGGATTACCTTACCTCAACATGGACGTAATATCATGACCCTTGTAATCTCGGTGCTATGTTATTTATTATTGATTAATAAGAGCTTAAATGAATTGTATGATTGTAATTTCCGCTCTTTTAGATTCTGCATCTACAGTACACAATCTTTTCTAGTGATTTGCTCAATGAAGGCTTGGGCTTGTACATATAACCTTTGCATTTCTCCAGTCAATTCAAATAATCAACAGCAGATACTTTTTGCAAGATTAATTATAAAAACAATAAAAAATTATAAACGATTACAATTATGTAAGCGTCTTAAATTCTATACTCTACTTATAACGATGATGATTGATAATTGTGAACATTGTTTAAATCGTAAATACAATAACCGATATATATGTAACTATGGTGGATCGGATAATTTCACTGCTAAAAACAAGTTTGAGCTTCCGAAAAATCGACTCATTGTAAAAAGTCCATGATCACGTTAAGAGACTAATTTTCTTAAGTCTACCGTACAAATAATCCATGTTCTCCCATTTGCTCAACAAAGGAACATTTTAGTTTTCCGTTTCGCGCGTATATATTACATACGAAGAGTCCTATTAATCACGTGGTTAGAGCTAAAAATTTTAATGACCACGAGGAATCTCTCGTCCAGCGTAGCTCATAGGGTTGGAGAAATATAAATCATTCGCGTAAGTACCCCGCGCGCACTTAAAGAAAAACTCCGGCAGCAAAGTATACTCATTAGGCAATATATATATGCAGTCGATGATGTGCGCACGAAGCAGTTGGTATGAGCGCAGGGTTATAAATATAGGAGTATCTTATGCGCGGGTGGATGCTCCACAGTTCGCGAGCGAGTTGGTCGCTCCCTGGTTTTTTGGCCTCATGTTATGCTTACAAATTTAGTATACAATTATAACAGGACATATGTTACTTTGGAATCTATGATCAGTTCAAAATTTTATTCAAAAAGCAAAATAGTCAACAACTTTAGCCATGGACATCTTATGTGGGGAAATTAAAATACGAAGAATATAATTAATATAAATTAAAAATCTCCATGTTATGAATAAATATTATAGCTTTCTAAATGTATATTTCAAATTATATAACAAGATATTCAATGTGTATCATTTATATATATATATACTAGCATCCCCCGTCTCGGCTTCACCCGAGATAATAATTTAACCGATTTCATAAGCAGTTCAATAATATCTAAGTAAAAAGTACTCTATATATGTAAATCTATATTACTGTAAATAATTGACCATAATTTATCTATCGTCGCTTCTGTATATACACTATGTATATACAGAATGTACAACCGTATTTAATACACACATATATGCATATTACATATGGCTTCTACGAGGAAAATTGTACTTTCGAGTTCAAACGGTAAAAAAAGATGTGTGAGTGTCTCGAGACGAAGTTTATAGATAGTATCATGTTTGGAATATAGAACATGTCTCGGGACGACTGCTATAGAGAGTTTTGTGTTGGAAAGGTAGAATACGACGTCCAGGTACCCCAGCACGACTTTTACTGGGAGTGTGCGTGTTCAAATGGTAGACAATAAATCTCTTTATAGAAGTCTCTTTAACACTCCCCGTAGAAGTCGTTCCAAAACATCCCGATATCGTATTCGAACGTCCCAACATGAATCTCCCCATAGAAGTTGTCCGACATACCTGGACATCGTCTTCTACCGTCCGAACATGAAATTCCTCGTGGAAGTCGTCCCGTCATACCTGGACATCGTTTTCTGCCGTCCGAACACGCAATTCCCCGTAGAAGTCGTCGCGAGGGGCTTGGATATCTTATTCTACTATCCGCACACGAAACTCCCCATAGAAGTCGTTCAGAGATACCTGGACATAATATTCTAATGTTCGAACACAAAACTCTCTGTAGAAGTCGTCCCGTCATACCTGGGCATCGTCTTCTACCGTCCGAACACGAAATTTCCCGTGGAAGTAGTCCCGTCATACCTGGACATCGTTTTCTACCGACCGAACACGAAATTCCCCGTAGAAGTCGTCCCGTCATACCCAGACATCGTCTTCTACCGTCCGAACATGCAATTTCCGGTAGAAGTTGACCCAACATACTTGAACATCGTTTTCTACTAACTAAACACGGTACTCCCCGTAGAAGTCGTTCCAAAACACCTGGAAATCGCATTCTATCATTCGAACACGAAACTCCCCGTAGAAGTTGTCCCAACGTACCTAAACATCGTTTCCTACCAACTAAATAAAATACAAAATAGTTCCAGTAGAAGTCGTCCCGAGAAAGCTAGCATCGCTTCCTAACGACTAAACACAATACTCCCCGTAGAAGTCGTTCGGAAAGACCTAGATATCGTATTTTACCGTCCATACACGAACCTTCCCATAAAAGATAATTTTAATACTTGGACGTCGTTTTCTATCAACTAAATACAACATTCTTCGTAGAAATCGCCCAAAAACACCTAGACATGGCATTCTATCATCCGAACATATCACTGCCTATAGAATTCGTCTTGAGGCAACGGGGTATCGACGGAAACCACATTTCAAATGTGTATATATAATATGTACAATATAATATACATACTATATATATATATATATATATATATATATATATATATATATATATATCGTATATTTCCATTTTTTCAAAGTATTAGTATCCGAATAGCATATTTTTAAGCAGGCGATGGAAATTGCTCTTTTCTGCAGAAGCGACGATATGTTATATATATATATATATATATATATATATATATATATATATATCTTCATAGTTTCAAGGTTATTGGTAAAGAATCCTATTTTACCATCATTGCTTTTGTTCATACTAAAAAAACATAGTCTCTGGTCACAATTCTGAAGGTAATAGAAGGTATAAAAATAAAAATATAATTTGTAGTCACAACCTATATTCAGTATGATTTAGCATACAGAACCATTTTATAAGAGAAGGAGAACGAAAGGAGAGAAATAGAGAGCGATAGAGAGAGAGAGAGAGAGAGAGAGAGAGAGAGAGAGAGAGAGAGAGAGAGAGAGAGAGAGAGTGAACGAGAGACAGAAACATTTTCTCACACGAGAGAAAATAAAATTTACAAAAATCAAGATATCCATAAGGTGTGAGAGTAGTGTCAGATTAATCTGAAGAACAAAAAGTAATGTTGACTAAGGTCACACCTCCTTTAGCATACGAATCCCAAAATTGGATATGAACATTCGTTTTTTTTTTTTTTGTGACGCGAGGAGGGAAAATCTTCTAAAGACACCTCTCTAAGAGAGGTAGTGTCGGATTCATGGAGCCTTTGCTCGCATGCCTACCGACTAAAACCCCTCCACGCAGGGATTTCTACCCGGAGGTATCATTCCCTTTACCTGTTGGGATAAAATATTATTAAACGGAACGATGTAGGGGGTAGGGGGTAACTTCTTGGGGGCAGAGGCTAACGTACGAAAACGAAGCACGGAGTGGCCGGTAGTGGCTGATGGGGTTACGGATCGCTGATCAGGTAGCAAGGCCTCCTGTAGCGATCCGTCGATTTAGGACGGATACTACTCAGGGATTGGATTCCTGAGTTCGGGTGCTGTTTAATTGAATTTCTCAGATTTTTGGCGAATTTGTTCGCGTAGTCGTTGAGAGCAAGAAGGTTAGTTTCCTTAAGTACTTGAGTGTTCCTTAAGTACCAAGGGGTGTTCAGGGAAGAGCGTAGCAGCCTCATGTAGGTGCCTTAGAGACGCTGAAGTCTTTCTAGGGGGATGGACCCCGAGATGGGGATGGCGTATGTGGCAATGCTCCTGATGATGGCGGAGAAGGCTCTGGACTTTGTTCTGGGTGACAGGGTTTTGCTATGGAAGAAAGGTTTGAGCTTTAAGAAGGCTTCTAGCATTTTGCTCCTGGTGAGGTGGAGGTGTTTGTTCCAGGATAGGTTCGTGTCGAACGTCACTCCGAGGTATTTGACCGATTGGCTCCACGGGATGGAGGAACCTTTGATCGTTATTTTTGGAGGGGTGCGGTTTTTACGGGAGATGAAGATTGCACTGGACTTGCTCTCGTTGATGGAGAGTCTCCACCGTGAGTACCAGTTGATGAGGTGTGGGAGAAATCTGTTTAGCCTTGAGGTGCTGTGGCAGATTGTTTTAGTGGCGTCTATGAGGGCAATATCGTCCGCGTAGAGTGCCGTGGTAATTGTATCGTGTATGGAAAGTTCATGGCAGAAAAAAGTAAAAAGTAGGGGGGAGAGCTTAGACCCTTGAGGGGCGCCGGCTGAGATGGCCTTTGGAGCGGAAAAGGAGTTGCCTACCCTAACTCGAATAAATCGGTCTGATAGAACGACTTTATTATCCCGATCAAATAATGGGGGATGTCATTGGCAATGAGCTTGAAGACGAGCCTGAACATTCGTCTGAGCTGGCCTGGTATTAATACTTTAAGCGGACTACTTTGAGTAGATGTTCGTGATTCAAGACGCCACGTAGTGCCCGCTGGTGGAACTGATTGTTAAAACCATTAACTTAATTTATTGATGAAAGTAAAATGATTTTCAAGAAAAAACATAGCCTATGTCCTTCCCAAGATAATATAGAATCTATATATCAAATTTCAGAACAATCGGTTCAGTAGTTCTTTCGGTTGTCGCGTACAAACAAAAACTCGCTTTGTCTTTATAAATTAGTATATGATATGATATGATATGATATATATATATATATATATATATATATATATATATATTAGCTATTAGTTATTGAATAGGACATTAATTATTCAATGTTGTGCAAAGTAGCTAAATGTAAAATTTTGGAAATTATCGTAATAGAATGTTTATAATCAGAAATAAACCCTACTAGATTCAAGTACCAATAATGCTTATATAAGTTATGATGTTTTTGGAGCATTGTGCAAATAATAGAGAAATTCCAGAGAAGCTCAAGAATCCAAATCACACCTTCATTTAGGATATTTCTGACATGTCCAGATAGTTACATGTTCTAATGCCTTTGAGCAAATGCTGGCTTGCATTAACTTGAATTATGATACCTACAACGGCGCACAGTGCGGCACAGGATGTTCTAGTGCCGACTCACTCGATCATCTCTCGTCTACCTCCTTGATAAATAGCAATTGCAAGAACCATCTGAATGCTCACGGGATAATTAACCAAATGCGACTCGCATTGTATTGCCCTTGTATACCTATATACATCGCAGTGAACCACGCATGCACGATGGCTCGTAATTTTAATCACAGTTTACCGCCCCAGCATGATTAGGAATTATACTGCTCGACAAATTGATCACGATCCCCCCTCTCCCCCTCACTCCTTGAACTCGGTTGACTCACGTTTTGTGCTGCGTATATATGTATGTGAACAGTGCGTGTGCTCTCCGCTCGCATCCGTGCGCGGAGTGACGGTATATTAAATGCTCCGAAAGAGGGGGGACTATTAAAATTTATCCGAGCAATTTTGCGATATTAAATATCGGAAAAACTGTCACGGATGATAGATAGTAAACGTCTATACAGCTACTTCATAATAGACTTGATTATGTACGTGAGTGAGCGCGCGCACCGTTTGATGCAGTGCAAAAAGCGCCGCGAATCGAGTGACTGATGGTGTGTGTGTGTGTGTGTGTGTGTGCACGTGTATTTGTATCTGGAGAAAATAGGGGATATTCACAGAAAATGATCTGGTGATTTAGTTAAATGTATTTTAGTTGTTCTTTTTGATGCAGGGGACCTACGACGGCGTAACGACAAAAAGACTCGATCCCTATTTAGATATATATATATAAACATTCAAGGAATCACGGTGATCAGCAACGATGAGGATGACTGCTACATTGATCTGGCGAGATTTTACCGTTGTTCTTTTATGCTTTCTCTTATGTTACGTTCCTTCTCGCGTGGTCTGTATAGATTTATCATCTGTAGACCAGGAAACAATATTTTTATGTAGGTCAGTATCAAGCTTTACATATCGTATATCTTTCAAATATTGGTTTCTATTTAGCGAATATAAAAATACGCCAACAATTCATCAAATTTATAATTCAATTGTACTTTCGATTATAGATCTTTCTTCAAATCATCAGTTCCTTCAGTGAATATCCTTGTACAACCTCTATCTATTCTTGATTTGATCTCTGCAGGGAGTATTTAAGTTCTTGAAATGAAAAAATGCACCCTGGTAGAAATGCTAAACATTTTTAAGCTATAAACAAGGTATTTCATTATGAAGAAACTTAGTAACAAGCTATTTAATTTCGGTAGTAAGTAGCTTAATATATGACGTTTTTCCGGTCATTTCGGCCGATTTATAGATACATTTTCTACACCTATTATTTAGGTATTGTATCATCCATAATAGTTAGTTTCGTATCAATGTATTTTTGGTTGTGATTAAAATTTATCTTAAGGTTAAGCTAGGAATAATGTATAGTCTAGCTAAAAGTTTAATATCATTGTTATGCAGTATTATGTGGCGCGGTAGCGCCACGAAGGTGAGTTTGAAAACCGTCGGCGCGGCAGTTACACTATTTATTTCTAAATTGAGATTTCGAATTTTCAATCAATGAAAAAAATGATTTATCACATCTTTATCGATAATTTTCCAAAGCATATCTAGTATTTATGACCTAATGAATCTTTTTCCGCCAGAATTTTTGGCTAAGAAGCAGTTTTTAGTATAAAACTCCGTGTGTGACTATAGAAAATAGTTAGAAACACTTTTTTCTATATATATATAGCAATAATAGGCAAAAATTTCAGCACTAAACCGTCCAAACTGTACTAAAAGTTCAGCACTGAGGCATGTGTATAGTATAATAAGATAGCTTTAGCTTAAAAATATGAGATTATGAACGAGCGTTCGATGTATTTTGATGGACTTTCCTTCTTCCATCAAACAATGATATTCATCGTCCCACTTTTGGTATGTTTACATATTATAAAAAATTCATATAATATTATTTAATCAAAAGTTTTTATAATAAACTTTCTGAACGTTTTAATAATTAGCACAAAAATTATTCTATAATTAAATTAGAAATTAGTTCACTGATATAGCCAAATGTCCTACTAACTGTGATAAAGGGAAGCATAATAATATGTGTTCTTGGCATATTAAGAAATTTACTACTTATAAATCTTATATGTGTTTTAAAAAACTTTATATAAAATATTTTTCTAAATTCAGTAATTTATTAAGATAAAAATACATACATAATAATATATGTAATTATATTTAACTCTTTTCATAGTAAAACAAAAAAATTTTCATATAATTGAATAATATTTACTAATAAAATTTTTCTAAAATCTTCTGAAATAGATTAATAAAAAATAAATTATATAATGCAATAACGTCTTAAAATAATGAATAATTAAAACAAATAGCTAACTGCATTTTATATGCATTCCTTTAAATAACATCTTGTATAGTTTACACAAATATATCTAAAACTCTAAAAAATAATAATAAATAAATTATTTCAATGTAGCTTAATAAAATGTAGCTTAATAAAGTAATGAAATCAGTTACAAACAGCCGACTTTATTTTCACATCATTTTTTTTTTATTTAAGCTTTATTAATTTCATATGAAATTATTTAGCATTACAAAATATATTTATATCTTACATTTTGGAGGTACAATCTAAATTTTCAAATTACATTTGCGAAAGAAATTATATAAAATTAAGAATATATTCCGATTTTCAGTTTCGAGTAGGCATCTAACTCTAATTGGAAGCATTATTTGTCATTTTTTCAGGTTTTTCAGTAATATGTTTCTTTCGTTTTCAAATAGTGGACATTGCCACAGGACATGGTCCAGATCTTGATCTGCAGTATTGCATGCACAGTCAGGCTTATCTATAATATTAATTCGAGCTAAAGAAGCGGCGAGATTATAGTGATTTGCTCGGCTTCTATTGATCATTACAATATTCTCTCTGCGTAATTTACAGTTATTAAACCATGGCTTATTGCTGTGTTTATAATAGAATTGAAAGTATTCTGTTCCTTTATATTCACTCATACTTAAAATCTTATTTTTAGTTTTATTTAATGCATATGATTTAAAATTTTTCCTGAAATCAGAGTAAGGAAGACGAATATTTACATTTGGTTCTAATGTATTTGTGTTTTTTGCTAACACGTCTGCTTGTACGTTTCCACGGATACCAATGTGTGCTGGTATCCATGTAATTTTGACAGTGCTATTGTTTATGTTTTTGTTTTGGAACTGTAATACCTTTCTTTTAATTTCATATATATACGAGTTAAGTTTAATATTTAATTTTGTGGATTTCCTTAAGGAATCGGAGAAAACGATTACATTTTGTCTAGAGTGTGTTATTGCCATATCTATCTAGTGCGTCATTGACCGCTAAACATTCCGCCGTAAAAATGGACGCGTCATTGCAGATGCTTTTTTGAATAGAAACATTCATATTATTGGAAACACAAGCTGCACCTACAGCCTCACCGCCCTCTTTTTTACTACCATCAGTGAAAATTGACAGAGCGTGATATTTTTCAGTATATCCTTTTATTTGGTGATTGGGATCCTTACCCTTTTTTAATTCCGTTCTGAAGTTGGTATCAACTTCAATATTCGTTATAATGGTTTTGTAATCTGCAGTATACAGGTTATAGCGATTTGGAGTCTTAATAGTGTTTTTGTATCTCATAATATTTTTAATTCCATTGATGAGGATTAGTTCTTTTTTTCTATTTTTCTTTTTTTTTATATTTTTTTTATTGCTATATTTCTGTTTTTTATGAGTTTATGCGTGGAAAAATAATGTGAACATACAATATATCTAAACTCTGAAACAAATAAATAAATCAATAGTTTAACGAAAATACAGCTTAAAAAAGTAACGAGATCATTTAGAAATCCGAATCCATTTTCACATCATTTTGTACATTCGGGACAAATGGCATACCTCATGGATTGTTCTAAAAGTGTCAAGAAAAGTATAATAAGCAGACGAATATAATAGATATTAAAATTAATATGCACTTGGCATCAAATTATCATAATCAGAGGACAAATAAAATATGAGTATTTAAATATTACATGAGAAGATTAAAAAATCATTACTTAAAATTCATAAAAATATATTTTACAAAATTTGGTGGGACGAACAGGGTGTGCTGTACAACGAGCTGCTAAAACCGGATGAAACCGTCACTGCAGAGGTATACAAACGCCAACTGAATGATTTGCAACGGAAATTGATCGAACGTAGATCAGCAATCGCGAGCAATAGGCGCAATGTTCTTCTTTTGCACGACAACGCTCGGCTACAAGTTGCGAAAGTTGTCAAAAACACGATGTTAGAGCTCGAATGGGGAGTGTTACTGCACTCAGCGTACTCACCAAACATAGTGGCTGCTGATTACCATATATTCAGATCGATGCAGCACGACTCGTTGATATGCAATTCCGATATCTTCAAAAAGTGCGAAAATTTATGGATGATTGGATTGCCTCGATACCGTCATCGTTTCGCGACGGTATCGGCATATTGCCAAAAACATGGAAAAAATAGTAGAAAAAGACGGAAAATATTTTAATTCAGCTGACGTGTATCCATTTTCTTTCATAAATGTCATTTACCCTTTAAAACGGTTGGGAATGAAGTTCGCCTCCTAATATTTACGTATCTTATGAAGTTTCTTTTATTCTATAAACCATATAATAATATAATATTGAATAAATATTAATATTTTCGATTGTAGTAATTGAAACTTACGTCCGAATTAAAATGTTCATTTACTAGTCAGAAACAAGGTTCCTGCTTTAAAGCTAGTTTCTGCCTACTTTTTCATTTTATTAACAATGTTCACATTTTTCGTTCTAAGATTTGCCTAATTTTAAGGTATGATAGTTGATTCTATTTTTAATACCTAGTAACTACTTTTCAACCTATTGAAAATCGTTTTATTTCTACCAGGGATGGGTAATCATTAAATTGTAAAAGGTAATATTATTTTTAAATTTATGTTGCTTTGCAAAGAAGGTCTCATATCATAGTGTCGAAGTATTATTCGAAGTATTATTCTGGAAATACTTTAACCTGCATGCTTCATTTAATAATTAAGAAATATAAAAATTAGAACACTGAAGAAAAGTAAGATGTCTGTAAGGGAATACTATAACCACATTGATAGTACAGTGTTGAATAAGCAGAGTAATTGTTAAGATGCAATAAATTTTATAGAGAGAACAGAAAAATAGAAATAGGGAGCGACTAGAAGGGCGTGGTTTTACCTATGTTTTTGAGCGCAATGAAGTCGTGTAACACTTATTATACTTATTAAGCATATAGCTCTGAGCTATAAGAGTATATAATATATATATATATATATATATATATAAATTATAAAAATACCACTGAGAAATAAATTGCAACGAGCAAATACATTATTATTAGGCTAATTGAAGAATTATACTCGCCGATGTGTTATAATAATAAATTCCGAGAATCGTTTGGATTCGCCTCTTCGTGTGGGTATGTAAATACGTATATCTTATATATATATATATAAATGATTCTCCTTCGCGACCGGGCGTGCGCGCACTTTTCGTTATGCTCTCGTGCCCTCGAGTAATAACGCACCGCGTGCGAGTTCTGTGTCTATACGCCATAGTCCAAAGGCATCGGTTTTATTCCCTACACCGATTCACGAATACATGTGCATTTATATCTTCCCGATCTCTCGCTTTATTATACGTATATCTTGCCACACAGTATGAGAATATATATATATATATATATATATATATATATATATATATATAATTTTATTTTTACAAAATGCTGGTATGGACTATGTGTACTATAAAGCAATTATTTACGCATTAGTTAAACGTCGAGCTTCAGTTTTGTATCACCCTCTTACTTTCTATTTCATCTATCTCATGTTTTCTCTTCACGAAATTTGTATAATACATACATATATACATTCCCACGGCAGCCAATATAGAACTCATCTTGTTTTTCCACATAATGCTACTCGAATAATCACTTTGTACATTTTATGGGAAGTTGTATATATAGTTAGACAATGTCTTTTAGTTTTTTAAAGAACTTGCAAAAATATATGTCCTAAAAACTTTCTTGAGAGAAAATTTTTAAATATTTTTCACCCTACTCGATTTGCCTGCATTTATTACGGGTTATTAGCCTAGAGTCGAAAAAACATATACTATTTTTTTAATATTTTACAACATTTTCAAATTAATTCAACAACATATCACCTTTGATAGGCAAACCAGTTTACTCATTGTTATATTGTTTAATAAATAATACTATCATCTGGATAAAAATATTCTTCTATCAAACTTTCATGAAAATGGACCAAGCATACGACTTCACGAAAATACATTACTTAATTTAATATAATTTTTTTCTTCATAAACATTAACTAAGAAATTCTAAAATTGCAAATATATAAATGTTTAAGAATTGTCAGAATATCGATGAAATGAGTACGAGTTGAAAAAAAAACAAGTTGTGGCATCGGCTCAGCCGGAGAGTATCTGTCGCGAAAATGGAAGGTCTAACGGTCGATTCCCTGCCGAGAAAGTCCAAAGGCAACCATTTGCTTCCAACTTCTCGTTATTTATTTAATTATTAGTTAACCGTTAACCACGTAACACTTCAAATCCGGTGGCAAATATAATCGTCATCATAAGAAATTTTTCTTATTATGTAGTATATCCAATTTCATTATAATAACATTTTTATGTTAATTGTAATAAAGTACCATATTTTTGGAATAGGAAAACGTTAGGTTCTAAAATTTTGCAAGGTTGATTTCGTAAGTAATCATACAGTTATTTCGCATAAATGCGAGTAAATCTATTCCTCAGATATAACAGCCTCTCTTTGCTGATAGAAACAAATTAGATACGCTAAGATTTGCGAAAATAAGATGAACTGGTCTTGTTTTTTAATTTTTATATTTTAAAAATTAAAAAAAATTCTTGGAATAAATTGGTGTTTATTATGTTAACTTCTATTTATGTTAATGTATTTTAATTATTTATTGGAGTTATCTCTGTTTAAAATTTTCATTTTAAATATCTTTTATTTGGAGATGCTTTGGAAAAAACAGGTTCACAAATATTCTATTTAGTTGTACTCTCTGTACGCTGCAGTCAAATCCAAAACCAAACATGAAACGTTCGATTTTCTCCTTGTTAATCTATTCAATCACAGAGATCTCTGAGTAGATTCCTCCGCAAATAAAATAAGATCGAAGCGATAGTATAGTATATTTTCAGAACTTCTGCTCAGATTTAGCTGTGAACTTTAATTTACAGTAAAGTATATTAGACAGTACTTATTATTCTTTATTAATTTAAAATGGTGATGTATTCAAAATTTTGTCTTGCATTTAAGATCAGGAGGGATGGATTCTATAAATATTATATAACATAATTTAGGCTGGGGATAGGGTATATATAGTAGCATTCTAGGTTTTCATTTTAAATTAGTTCTTGATATTGAACCGGAGCGGTTCGAAACGTCGGTCATTTAAAGTAAATTTAAATCTAAGGTGGTGGGGGCACTCAGGTTGTCTTTACTAATATAGAATATAGATTATTTTTATTATTTTTATTATTTTTAATTGTTAATTTAATTTAATTTTTATTTTAATTTTATTTAATTGTTATTTGAGATTCTTCGGGGGTGATGATAAACAAGGAAAGTATGACTGTCATTGTATTACCATAGTATTTTTTTAATGTTATTTAATGCTGCTCTATTTATGCTTCAAAATACCGATGCTAATCACATACAGAGGTCTACGATGTGTTTGTAAACAAAGCACATGTAAATTATTACAGCGGTACTTGTGTCAATAGGCGGACAGCGGGACTTGAACTCGGATCAGCGAATGATTAGTTCTTCCCGTGTGGAAATTCATTCTCGAATCTAACTAGTATCGGGTAAGTTTTCCTTATTAAATGTTCGGATCCAGAAGGGAAATCTAGTCTGATCCTAGTTCCGATTTGTCTCACTTTTAATAGCATTTTTAATAGGGAACGAGCTTAGATTTTGGTAGGTATACCAAGTTAGAAACTAGACAGAATCTAGTCAGAAAATCTATTAAGACGATTTATTAATTATTCTAATTTTGTTTCCTCGATGAAGTGAATAATTTTTTGACTCTTTTAATATTTATTTATTTAAAATAAAAAAATATATTTACGTATTTAGGTGACGTATACCATTTAATTAGAATTTATAAATTATTTTCTATATGCATTACTACGTATTACGTATTACGATTTACAGTTAATAATTAATAATTATTAATATATTTTTTTTACACTAATTATTGTTAATTTTAATATTAAGCAGCTCTGTTGAACGTATAAATTATTTTATTTCGATGAAAAAAATTCCGACCTCCGCTGAGTATCGAAACCCACGACCCTACGATTCGCAAGCTAGCGCATTATGCACTATGCTAAAACACAATATGCGATTACTATACTATTCTTTTCATATGACCGTACAGCACTTAAGATCATATAATAATATTTTATAAACACAAGATAATACATACATAGTAAATCAATTTTTTAAACTCTCCCGGCACTCTATATATATATATATATATATATATATATATATATATATATATATATATATATATATATATAATATAATTTCTGTACACATAAGGCCTTGACTACAAAAAACATCGTTCTTTCCAATATTAGAAAAAGTTGAGGAAATCTAACTAGAATCAAAATAGAAAGCCTAACCATTTCCTTACTTCTCTTACTATGCAGATTCCGCCTAGAAAAACATGAGTTTTTCCAAAATAGGGAGAAGTTAAGGAAATCTAACTAAAACCAAGATAGAAATCCTAATCATTTCCTTAAGTTTTCTGCTTGTAAAATATTGACTATACAAAACACGCATTTCTTTCAAGAATCAATAAAAGATAAGGAAATCTGAATAAAGTCGAGAAATTAATAATTAATATAAGATGATTATTAGATGATCGAAGGGAAATCTAACTCGGATCTGACGAGATTTACCTACATGAGGAAATCATGAGTAATACTGACTAGGATTTAGTCCGAACTAGGGATATGCCGAGTATATTTCTGCACGGGTTAGGTCTAGCGATCGAGCCATTTGAAGCCTCATTATCATAGTATATTATTGTATAAAGACTGTAAGACCGATAAAATATTTATTCATTTAATTCATAATAGTCGACATAAGTGCAATTTTTAATTCATGCGTTTAAAAGTAATTCTTTTAGCTAAGTAAGTAACTTAATTACTTCAGTAAAATTAAGCATTGTAATACACGATCACGTGAGGTGCCGACAGCATGAGGACCAGCAGTCATTTTTTTTTTAAATACGGATTTTACGCAAAAAATACAGAGACAAAAATTCTGTAAAATAAAATTATTTATCAAAATTACTGGATTACATAGTAAAATTTATTTAATTTTTCTGAAAAATAACCATTTTAATACAAAAATGGGACGTATCTCGAAGGGGACCTTAAATTTGTGATTGACAACTCACCTGTGCGCCCGGACTACCTAGGGTTAATGGAGAAAAATTTTTACACAGGTAATAGTGTTAATTGACTTTTATTATATATATTAATTCATTTGTTAAGACTCAAACAATAAGAAAAATTTTAAGTAAAAAATAAATGTTTCCAAGCTAAATTTGGAGCTTATGTTCATTAAATTTGCAATTTCTCACATTTTAATAAATATTTTGAAATTGTTGAAGAAAAAATAATTTGTACATAAAAAATAAAAGTACTCCTGGTGTTAATAATTTTATTCTAAGCGAAGTGCTTATTCTAGTTATGTTTCCACAGTCATTTAAGCAATTAAATTATTAATAAAAATTTATATACCATTTATATATCAGCATTTCATCTATAATTTGAATTCAAAAGACCTAAATAAATGCAGAAAATCTTGATGAGTTCGTATGCTTTTCGAATAGACAGGGAAATCCTTCTGATTCATGTAGACTGCACTGTTTTGTCAAACGCACGTTTCAATGTTACGATAAGCTGATATTTATGGCTAAGGATAAATTTTAACCAGCGCACTTGGTTCATATAACAAGAAGACTTATTTTTCATAGAATAGCAACCACCTTAAAAAATTCTTCAGTACAGATAACCTGTTTTTCTAGTGCTATCAACCTGACTCTTTTAGTACGAATGGAAAATATATGTCACTACTATCAAGAGCAATTTCCCGTGTAAAGATATTACACACCCAACATAGGACCAATTCTTATACTAGAGATTGAAAATTATCTCAATTGTACATAAAAATAAAGCACTAGATCATGATTTTAGTTTATTTCCTTATTAGTGAAGGTTGTAAAAGAACCTGTAATATAAAGAAACTAATAATCTTCTTGCGCAAGTAAAGTCTTTACAAGAATTTCATTCAATAAATTAATCTCTGTAACTCTTACAAATTTAAAATTTTTTTATATTATATGTGCACTCTAGTTATTTCTTTGATTAATGATTGAATTTTAACTTTTTGGTCTTTATACAGCTAGATTAGAAGATTTTTCATAGTATATTGAAAAACATTATAATATTGAATGAGCTAGAGCCGTATACGTCTATAATGATATCATTATAATAATAATAATAATGATATCAATACAATACCAGATTGATGCTGAGTACAATATTGGATTCATATATTTTAAAATTCGAAATTTTCCATTTCAAGGCCTGTGCATAAATTTACTGGTATGTCCAATGAAATAACAACCCGTGTAGAAATTGATTCTCGAATCTAACTAGTATCGGGTGAGTTTTCCTTATCAAATGTTCGAACCCAGAAGGGAAATCTAGTCTGATCCTAGTTCCGATTTGTCCCACTTTTAATAGCATTTTGAATAGGGAACGAGCTTAGATTTTGGTAGGTATACCAAGCTAGAAACTAGACTGATTCTAGTCAGAAAATCTAGAAATTAAGCCAATAATAATTTATTCTAATTTTGTTTCCTCGATTAAGTCAATAATTTTTTGACTCTTTAATATTTATTATTTAAAATAAAAAAATATATTTACGTATTTAGGTGACGCATACCATTTAATTAGCATTCATAAATTATTTTCTATATGACTATTACGTATTACGATTTACAATAACAATTAATAATTATTAATATATTTTTTATACACTAATTATTGTAAATTTTAATGTTAAACACCTCTGCTGAACACATATAATATTTTATTCGATGAAAAAAATTCCGACCTCCGCTGAGTATCGAACCCACGACCCTACGATTCGCAAGCTAACGCATTATGCACTATGCTAAAACGCAATGTGGGATTACTATACTATAGTTTGCATATGACCGTAAAGCACTTAAGATAATATAATAATTTTATAAACACAAGATAAAACATACATAGGAAATCAATTTTTTAAATTCTTTCCCATGTTGGAAAGATCTGCGGGTGTTTATATACTATATATATATATATATATATATATATATATATATATATATATATGTGTGTGTGTATATATATATATATATGTATATATATGTATATATATATGTATATATATATATACACGCGCGTGCGCGCACTCATTTATTATATATATATATATATATATATATATATATATATATATATATTTATATATATATAATTTCTGTACACATAAGGCCTTGACTACAAAAAACATCGTTCTTTCCAATATTAGAAAAAGTTGAGGAAATCTAACTAGAATCAAAATAGAAAGCCTAACCATTTCCTGAATTCTCCTACTTGGCAGATTCTGCCTAGAAAAACGCCATTCTTTCCAAAGTAGGGAGAAGTTAAGGAATTCTGACTAGATCCAAGATAGAAAGCCTGATAATTTCCTTAAGTTTTCTACTTGTAAAATTTTGACTAGCGAAAACACGTATTTCTTTCTAACATCAATAAAAGATAAGAAAATCTGAATAAATTCGAGAAAGTAATAATTATGATAATATATGACGATTATTAGATGATCGTAGGGAAATCTAACTCGGATCTGGCGAGATTTACCTACATGAGGAAATCATCAGTAATACTGACTAGGATGTAGCCCGAACTAGGGATATACCGAGTATATTTCTGCATGGGAAGCTTCAAACGACAGCCAGATAATTTTATGCGCGCCTTAAAAAACGAAAATGTTTTAAAACACTTTTACTGATAATATAATATTTACATGAGTTCATCTACATTCTATGAGTATTGTTAATTTTTTAACGAGTAGAATGTCTCTTACTTTTAATGATATTAAATACAATTATTAATATTATCAATATATATAAGTGTGAAAGTAATATGAAAATACTTTTTAATCACTACGAAAATTATGAACAAAGTAACATTATATAAAATTATCCCGTGCATAAATAGACTCGGCATATTCCTAGTTCGGGCTAGATCCTAATCAGTATTACTGATAATTTTCTCATGTAGGTAATACTCGCCAGATCCGAGTTAGATTTACCTTCGATCATTTCATAATCGTCTTATATTAATTATTAATTTCTCAACTTTATTCAGATTTCCTTATCTTTTATAGACGTTAGAAAGAAATACGTGTTTTCTATAGTCAAAATTTTACAAGTAGAAAACTTAAGGAAATTATCAGGCTTTCTATCTTGGATCTAATCAGATTTCCTTAACTTCTCTAAATCTTAGAATATAAAATGTGAAACTTGTCAATAAAATTAAGAAAAAGATAGAAACTAGGTTTAAAAACTAGTTAAAAACTAGGTAGAAACTAGGTTGTTTTGAAGCTTGTTTCTGGTAGTTAAATGAGCAATTTATTTAACAATTAATATTTATATAATATTATAACATTATGTTGTTGATTTAATGAAAGAAAAATTATAAGATACGGAAACTAATAATTTAAAAAATTACAAACTTATAATAAAGTCTGCTTTTCGTTCGATTTTGTCATTTTAAAAATTATACGTAATAAATTAGTTTTGGAAATATTTTCCTTTAATTATTTAATATCTAAAATTTTGCATTAAGCAATTAATTAAAAAATTCTATTCTTTGATATCTAATACCGGTTTCAATTATTGGTTGTTAGTTAGTAATTCTATCCTATTTATTTACAAAATAAATAATATTATTTGAAATTTTTGAAATTTTTCAGAATAAAATTAGTTTATTAAATTAAAAATCATGCTGAGTTCATAACTATAATTCGTAACTTGAATTTATGGAGAGTGTTCATACGGGATGTCTGATGATTTGCAATACCCACAAGTGGTAAAACATTATCTTGGTTAGTATATAAGCCCGATTATGAGTTCACATAAGTATAACATATATTGTATACAAATGTGTAAGCTATTGTAAATATGTTGTATATGTATTTAGATGTATAAGGTATATAGAATCAACGTACTTATAAGTTACTTCATAATTTCCGAAATGAACTTGATAAACATTTATAATTAATTAATTAAAATAATGATTAAAATAATTTAATTTTACTTATGTCGACTGCCCATATACAAATTAATAAATATTTTTTTATTGGTCTTACAGTCCAATCAATTCAATCTAAAAATAAAAATAAAAATAAAAATAAAAATAAAAATAAAATAAAAATTAAAAATAAAAATTAAATTAAAAATTAATTTCAAATTATAATGACAGTCAGACTGTCCTTGTTTACATTCACCCCCGTAAATTAATCTGAAAATAAAATATTAACTGAAAAAATTCTTTGTTAGTAAAGTGCAGTCTGACTGTCCCCAACATCCTTACCTAATTGAAGACTTGTCCAACGTTTCTGATGAGTCCCCGATGAAGAGCCGTAGCGAGCTCGAAACGTTGGACAAGTCTTCAATTAGGTAAGAGTGTTGGGGACAGTCAGACTGCACTTTACTAACAAAGAATTTTTTCAGTTAATATTTTATTTTCAGATTAGTCTACGGGGGTGAATGTAAACAAGGACAGTCTGACTGTCATTATAATTTTAATTTAATTTTTAATTTAATTTTTATTTTTATTTTTAAATTTTATTTTATTTTTATTTTTATTTTTATTTTTAGATTGAATTGATTAGACTGTAAGACCAATAAAAAATATTTATTAATTAATAATTATTAAAGTCAATGAATTTATATAAGAAAGCATAATAACGATATCAATTTTTTAGCTAGGTTATATGTTATATCTCGCTTAACCTTGTTTTAAGATGAAGTTTCGTCATAATCAAAAATACATTGATACGAACTAACTATTATAGGCCTTAAATACCGAAAAACTAGTTTGAAAAAATGTAACTATAAATCGGCCGGAATGACCGTAAAAAACGTTACATGTTTTCCTATTTACTACCGAAGGAAGATACCCTGTTACTAGGTATCTTCGTTTGAAAATTCCTTGTTTATACCTTAAAAATAGAATGCATTTCTACCAGAGATATATACACACATTCATTTCTATAAATATATAGATTTTATATATACATCCATACATACATATATATTTATTTATTTATTTATATATGAACACCCGCAGATCTTTCCAACATGGGAAAGAATTTAAAAAATTGATTCACTATGTATGTTTTATCTTGTGTTTATAAAACGATTTTATGATCTTAAATTGTGTACGATCATATGCAAAGTATAGTATAGTAATCGTATATTGCGTTTTAGCATAGTGAATAATGCGTTAGCTTGCGAATTGTATGGTCGTTGGCTCGATACTCAGCGGAGGTCAGAATTTTTTTCATCGAAATAAAATAATTTATATGTTCAACGGAGCTGTTTAATATTAATATTTACAATAATTAGTGTAAAAAAATATATTAATAATTATTAATTGTTAACTGTAAATCTTAATACGTAATAATGCATATAGAAAATAATTTATAAAGTCTAATTAAATGGTATGCGTTACCTAAATACGTAAATATATTTTTTATTTTAAATAAATAAATATTAAAGAGTCAAAAAATTATTTACTTGATCGAGGAAACAAAATTAGAATAATTTATAAATCGTCTTAATTTCCAGATTTTCTGACTAGATTCTGTCTAGTTTCTAACTTGTTATACCTACCAAAATCTAAGCTCGTTTCCTGTATAAAATACTATTAAAAGTGGGACAAATCGGAACTGGGATCAGACTAGATTTCCCTTCTGATGGATCCGAACATTTAATAAGGAAAACTTACCCGATACTAGTTAGATTCGAGAATGAATTTCTACACCGGATATTTTATTCGATAAAATTCGCTTTAATTCTGAAGTTAATGGATAAAATAAATTATTCAACAAAGATCTTTTTTAAATAAATAACTAATTTTATAGATAATCCAAACAAGAGAAGCTTATAACCTAATAATAATAGAAATGTTAGTTTTAAACTTTGATTAATCGTACATTTTAATAAAACGACGACAAAAATATCTATGTATATAATAATTATTTATCAATATTGAAACTAATTTTTGCTGTATTTTTCTCCAACTAGAAAGAACGTATATAGGGAGTAAAATTATCACAATATAATTTTACTCCCTATATACGTTCTTATATACTTCCCTATATACTTCCTATATATGTATATATAATATCACAAGTTATAGTTCCTTGACCAATAAGCAATAATCTCGGAACTGCCTGATATTTTGTTATTTCCATTTCCCGGAACAAGAACCCATACTTTTCTGCGATGCTCGATGTATATATATTTATCGTGATACTTCTTTGCATACCAACAAAAAAAAATTGTCGCTGGAAAAGTACTGATCGCATCCCGGCTTTCAAAGATCGGGCGAAATTTGCTACGGTATCCATGTTGATATATATTATATACACATGCCCAAGGGAGGAAAATAGAGAGGGAGTGAAGCAGGGAGAGAGGAAGAGAGAGAGAGAGAGAGAGAGAGAGAGAGAGAGAGAGAGAGAGAGAGTGCGGAAGGAGAAGAGCGAAGGGAGGGAACGACTCTTCGATTGCGCGAGGCCTCATCGGCTCACTGCGGCATAAGAAACTTATCGAGGAATTAATCCCATTATACTAGAACTTGGGCTATGTACCACGAAATCAGCCGCTTGCCTCTTCGTCTCTTTTTTTCTTCTTTTTTTTCTTTCATTTTTTTGTATCTACAGGTCCTCTTCTAGACCACGCCGTCACTAATTCATAGATTGGATGCCTTTTTTCCTCCTCGCTGACACTACTTGGTCCCTCGCTATATTGCCTTTACCGATCAACCTGCAACCGCTCGCATTATCTTCCACGTCATTCTTACAATTTATTCATTACGTTTTTGTATCCCGTTTATTTATTTTTATTTTTAAAATCTTTACTCCTTTAATTAACTTGTCTCGACTTTTACTCAAGTTAATTATGTCTTTTAAGAGTTTTTCTTGAAGATATGTTTATCTTATAAATAAGTTGATGTACTATTGTGAAAAGCATTTTAGTTTATATATAATCTTTAGCTTTCATAAAAATGCTAAAACAACAATTCTTTCTGCTATAAAAACTCATAATAGAGATAAAAGTTCATGTTCAATGCGATGAATAATCTGCTCCTAATTCGAGATTTGACAAATATTGACAATTTTTTTTTTTTTAAGCCTTTCAAACTTAAAGTTTATTTCAGCTGCACATAAATTTACATATTATACATACATTGTTTAGTTTTTTTACGATTTTTTTTATTAACATAAGTATATACCCGTGTAGAAATTTATTCTGCATGTTCGGATCCAGAAGGAAAATCTAGTCTGATCCTAGTTCCGATTTGTCCCACTTTTAATAGCATTTTGAATAGGGAACGAGCTTAGATTTTGTTAGGTATACCAAGCTAGAAACTAGACTGATTCTAGTCAGAAAATCTAGAAATTAAGCCAATAATAAATTATTCTAATTTTGTTTCCTCGATGAAGTGAATAATTTTTTGACTCTTTAATATTTATTTATTTAAAATAAAAAAATATATTTACGTATTTAGATGACGCATACCATTTAATTAGCATTCATAAATTATTTTCTATATGCATTACTACGTATTACGTATTACGATTTACAGTTAATAATTAATAATTATTAATATATTTTTTTTACACTAATTATTGTTAATTTTAATATTAAACACCTCTGCTGAAGACATATAATATTTTATTCGATGAAAAAAATTCCGACCTCCGCTGGGTAACGAGAACCCACGACCTTACGATTCGCAAGCTAACGCATTATGCACTATGCTAAAACGCAATGTGGGATTACTATACTATAGTTTGCATACGACCGTAAAGCATTGAAGATAATATAATAATTTTATAAACACAAAATAAAACATACATAGGAAATCAATTTTTTAAATTCATTCTCATGTTGGAAAGATCTGCGGGTGTTTATATACTATATATATATATATATATATATATATATATATATATATATATATATATATATATGTACACATACATGCGCGCGCGCGCACACACACACACACACACACACACACACACACACACACACACACACACACACACACACACACACACACACACACACACACACACACACACACACACACACACACTTATTATATATATATATATATATATATATATATATATATATATATATATATAATATCTCATTTTCGTATACATAAGGTCTTGATTAGAAAAGACGTCGTTCTTTCCCATATTAGAAAAAGTTGAGGAAATCTAACTAGAATCAAAATAGAAAGTCTAACCATTTCCTGAATTCTTCTACTTGGCAGATTCCGCCTAGAAAAACGCCATTCTTTCCCAAATAGGGAAAAATTAAGGAAATCTGACTAGATCCAAGATAGAAAGCCTGATAATTTCCTTAAGTTTTCTACTTGTAAAATTTTGACTAGCGAAAACACGTATTTCTTTCTAACATCAATAAAAGATAAGAAAATCTGAATAAATTCGAGAAAGTAATAATTATGATAATATATGACGATTATTAGATGATCGTAGGGAAATCTAACTCGTATCTGGCGAGTATTACCCACATGAGGAAATCATCAGTAATACTGACTAGGATCTAGCCCGAACTAGGAATATGCCGAGTCTATTTATACACGGGATAATTTTATATAATGTTACATTGCATGTAAACGTTAGGTATCGACATGCTTAAATATTTAAGTCGCATGCTTTAAAAAAGGATAACAAGTAATGGCAAGCTATTATGTTTGGCTCTGCAACAATCGATTCAACATTTAAAGGAAGTTGGTGTTTTAGCCTTAGTAAATTCTTTATGAGTTCATCTCTTTGTGAGTTATAGAGAGAGCATTGCCAGAGAACGTGATTAATCTCTTCTTCATACGAATTACATCTACATTTATTGTTATTTACGATATTCATGCGGGCTAACGAAGAAGCTAAGTTATAATGATTTGATCTTATGCGATGAACTGTAGTAATTAAAGATCTTTTCAATGTTTTCCTTGCAAACCACGGGTGATGACAGTTTTTCCAGAAATATTTAAAGTAATTGTGTCCGGTTAATAAACTTTGGTTAAGGATGATTTCTGTGTTTTGTTTATTACATTTTTTTTTTAAACTTTCATAGAAATCTGTGAATGGTATTTTTGAAGTGTCCGTCATTGTGCATTCCACTGCGGATTTCGCGGGCAGGTCAGCTTCTTCGTTGCCTTGAATACCCTGGTGCGAAGGAATCCAGTATAGCGTAATAGTTTTATTGTTGTCATTTAGATTTAAGAAATCATTATATTTTCGTTTAATTTCTAGTATATGCGGGTTTGTTTTTATGTTTATTTTATTTGAAATATACGCTTGAAGAGCGCTAAGAAAGTCGGAAAAAACGTGAATGTTACGGTGATTGCTTTGAGTAGCTATATCAAGAGCATCGCTTAAGGCAATGCATTCTGCTGTATATACAGATGAGAAATTATCTATTTTTCTTTTTATTTGCTATGTCAATTGGGGAACTATACAAGCAGTTCCGGTGCCTTGAGAAGTCTTACTACCATCTGTATATATATAGCCAGTGCAGAGCTTTTTACAATATGTTTGTTTATAATTTCATTGGGGTTTTCAGATGAATTCAATTCTCTTCCGAGCCTAGTATTTAATGGAAGTCGCGTGATAAGTGTTTTATAGTTATGTAAGTAAATATCCAAATTATAAAGTGGGTCAATTTTCTTCCGAATTTTTTTTACATTTTCAAGACAATGGTTGATTATCTTTTTTTTATTATTAATTGTCTGTATCTTTTTCTTATTAATATGGAAATAACTTTGGTAGGTTTTATAAGATTGTGAACTAGAGTTAAAAAATGTTCGAGTTAAAAAACATTTACATAAATAAATCGCTCTTTGTTTTAGGAAAGGTAGCTTTAATTCTCCGATTAAGACGTTTTTTGGGGTGCTGATACGCAAACCTAAAGATGATCTGATTGCATTATGTTGGATTTTTTCTATCATCTCTATTTATCTTTTTTGCGTAGGGAGATAGATAAAGTTGCCGTATTCTACAATTGAACGTACAAAACTTTTATATAACATTATTAAAGTATAAGGATCAGCACCTCACCATGTGCCACTGAGAAATTTCACAATATTTAGTGCTCTTGAGCATCGCTTGTGTATTTCGTTAATTTGTTGTCTAAATAACATGTTGTAATCAAACGTGATACCGAAGAAGTGAACAGACTTACTCGATTTTATGCTTACGTTTCCTATGTTAATTTCGGTTTCACCGGGCAGTATTTTTTTGTTATTAAAATGAATGAGGACTGTTTTACTAGGAGTGAGTTCCAAATCAAGATTTTTAAGGTTATCTTTAATCTGGTTTATTGTCTTTCCGATAAGCCTTTTTGCTCTTTTCATAGCAGAAAATTGAATATAAATTGCAATATCGTCTGCAAACTGAGAAACAATGGTATTTTTTGGAAGATTGTCTGTTATGTGCGATACATATATCAAGTACAGTAAGGGGCTTAGAACACCTCCCTGGTGTACTCCTTTAAAAATTTTTCGAGGCATGTCGATACATGTATCAGTAAATATGTTCCTTTCCCAGAATAAAAATTTAATAAATAGGATGAGACGCAGAGGGTAGCCGATTGAAGCTAAGATAAATAGAAGTATTATTATCTGCACATTGTCAAATGCTCCTTGCACATCAAGAAAAGTAGCAAAGATTTCTTTTTTTTCTAGAAATGTTTCGTCGACTTTGAGCTTAAGATTTGTCAAATTGTCGAGACAAGAATGTCCTTTTCGGAAACCATATTGGCTATCGGGAAGTATGTTAGTAGTTTCTACCCAAAATTGAAGCCTGTTTTTAACTATAGTTTCGAACATTTTGCAGGCACACGATGTTCGGGAGATCGGGCGAAAATTTTGGCCATCGCTTTTAGGAATGAAATGGATAAAAGGTTATTTCCAGCTATTGGGATAGCAGTTTGTCAAATACATCTGGTTATAGATATCCAACAAAAGTAGTTTTTTAGAGTTTTATTGGAAGATTAAGAAGAATTTCGAAATCGATGGAGTCCATGCCTGGTGAAGACTTTGTATTTTTGGATTTCAAGGCAATGTTAAATTCCTCGTAATTAAAAGGTGACTCCAGTAACAGGTTTTCCTTACATTCCGGGATGTAATTTGGATCTTGTGGAACCCATGGAGGGCTTATTTTGTCTAAAGCTATATCAACATACTTGTTATTTTGTAAATTTTGTGAATGCGTAGGAGTAGTTTGAACCCATTTATTTTTAAATACTTTACTTTTGCGCCAAACATAATTGGGGTCAGTATAAAAATTTATTGTGGCCGCAAAATTTTTAAATGATTCTTTTTTTTTATCTTTAAAGGTTTTTCTCGCAAGAGCTGCATATTTTTTTGTAGTTTATTAAATCATTTACTTCCATAGTGGTTCTTCATTTTTTATATACTGCTCGACGCAATTTTTTAGCTCTGTCGGCCTCCGCGTCCCACCAGGGTACTGGATTTTGGATTGAGTGAGGCTTATTTTTTTTCTTTGGATTGGAGGAGTTTACAGAATTTATTACGGCTTCAAAGAAGTAATTATACTTTTCAGGTGCAGAGAGAGATTCATAATCGCTTGTTAAAAAATCATTATAGACTCTATTTATGTTTTCTGTAAACTTCTCCCAATTCGTTCTTTTACATTTAATTTTAAAACTTTTTTTTATGTATGTACTTTTTTCGACGTCGATACTAATAAATATTGGGTAATGATTTGAACCCCAGGTTTCATCTATAACACTTGTGTTTGTTAAATCAAAGATATGGGAAGTACTTAAAACTAAATCAATATTTGATTCTAGATTTCTAGATACATCAATATGCGTAGTTGTATTTGGATTCAGGAGTATTAAGTTTTTATGATTGTTAATAGAATTTTCAAGACGAGAGCAATTTGAGTCCGTATAGTGATAGTTCCAATTTAAATTATGTGCATTAAAATCTCCTATAATTAAACAGTTTTTATTAGCGTCAATATTTTGAATAACAATATCCCATTCTGATTGTGTTAGAGAGAAACCGGGAGTTCTATAACAAGCTATTAGTTGTACCAGCAGAGTAATATTATTCAATTGCAGACCGCATATTTCGACGGATTCACTAGGTGATTTAATGTTTTTTAACTCTATAAAGGATAAGTTGTTACGCACGAAAAATAAAATTCCTCCGCCTCTTGATCACAGTCGGTCCTGTCGAAAAGTCTGGAACCGGGAAATGTGCACACTTACATTTTCAGAGAGTCACGACTCCACACATACGAAAATGACGATTTCTGTTAGTAGTTTTTCAATTTCTTCTCGATGTTTTTTAAAACTTCTAGTATTCCAGTAGATAATTTTCAAGTTTTTATTGGTGTGTTGGATGTTAATAGGCATTTTTTAGCCTTATGATTAATCAATTTCAGGAGCGCTGGTTTCGCTCTGGGTATCACTGACAAGAGGTTCCTTTAAATGCTTTGTTATTCTCAATATCCGGCTTCTAAGATTTTTATCTGTGATTTATTTTTGTATTTCTTCAAGCATGGATATTAGAGATGAGATGTCTTGCGAATATTTTTCGGCTATTTCTGGAATATTTGGCTGGCCGTAGCTGTCAACTAGGAAATTTGTAATTTGATTGAAGTTAAGAGGAAAAGAGTGTGAGTTGTCGGCCAAAAATTCTTGAATTGAAGATAGTTGGGAAGAAAATTCGTCTGCTGTGATTTTTGTTTTTTCAGTATGTTTAGTTTTTCTTAAGATTTTGGGAACCTTTTTGGTTTTTGGATTTATCTCGATGCAGGTATCTTTAATATAAGTTATTTCGTCCTGACTTATGGTTGATAGTGACAATGATTTCGGGTGTGGTCGTTTGTTAGTGGTGCTTATTGGCGGCATCATGTTGTTGTCATTTTTTTTTATCTTTCTCAGTATCGGAATTAATTACGCTAGTAGATGAGGTTCCTTGAATTCTACTTGCTTCTATGTTATTTTTTTCATTATTATTTCTCAGTAACATTGTGCTTTTCGTTTGGCTTGGTATAAAGCCTTCATTATTTATGCAGTGCTTCGCCGTATGCCGTTCTTCGTTGCATACAAAACAGGTTAATTTTTCTGCAGATAAATAAATGTGGTAGGGCGTGCCGTCAAAATTGAGGGAAATTGAAGAAGGTAGTTTTATTAAGTCTTCTGCATTTACGTACATTTGTCGACGAGAACTTAGTATATGAGCAAATTCTGCATCGTTAATTCCAGCTCGAATGTATGTGATTTGCGAGCAAGGAAATATATTTGTTTTGGTTAGCGCTTCTATTATTATATTGTTTTGAATAATAGGGCACACATTCGACAGTATAATGCGTTTAGCTCGGGAAATCAATGGTCTTATCTCTAGAGTATGTGAGCCAATGTTTATTTTCTTTTCTATAAGCTTATCGGCTGTCTCTTTATTATTCAAGTAAAGGCACACTCTGCCGTGGCTAATACGTGACACAAATTTAATATTTGAAGGCTCTATAATTTTACCAATAGCTAGAGTATATTCGGAAACTGATATACCTTCTACTGCATCTAAAATAATTGCTTGTTCTTCGGTAGGCACTAGAGTATTTTGGATCATCTGAGCATACGATACTTTGGGAACAGTTGACTGAGAGACAGTGGAGGACGTCATTTTGGAACCTAGGTGTAAATGCCCCTGGAGCCAGAACCACTTACGGTTCTCCGCCTTAATACAAAAAGTTGCAAATGCATGTGAAAACTATGTAGATTTAAGTATGCAAGGCACCGTTCTTGAAAAACACTTGCTATGTAAACACTCGCGAGCACGACACGTAAACACGTCCGAACTATTCGGCGTTCGAGCCGAGAATCATATTTACAATTAATATGTTTAAAAAATTCGATGCATCATTCGAATTCTTATGAATTCTTATAACACTGCCTGATATTTCAATATTGGAAGAAATAATTTTTTATTCCCTCGAAAATTTCGAGCGCAAGCGTGAGAATCATATAAGTGAATCCAATGTAACATTATATATATATATTGTATGTATTACTTTAATTCCAATCGTTAAGCTATTGCGGCTGGAGTTTGAAATTTTTCTATATTTTTCGAACAAATTTAGAGTATTTTATAATATACGCATACATAAGATTTCAATTAAAGTATATTAGCCTGTATTTACACTGTTTACCGTTTGTATCAGGAAATATTATATAGAATTTCGATGCAAAGCGCCACCCAAAACATCATTGTATAAAATAGATAAATATATAAATATAAATATATAAAAATATTATATATAAATATTAAAGAAACCCATTTGATTTAAACTTAATGCGTCAAAAGACTATCTCCCGTGTAGAAATTTCGATGCAATTCTGTAAAGAATAAGTAAGTACGCAAGAGTAAGTACGACATACATCAAATAGGAATCTGACATGGTAATCGTATACGATTCATGCTAGTAATGTTCCGTTTTTTACGCTTGTATCGCATACGAAATTTTGTTCCGAATCTGATATGCGTATCGTATACCAATCTTATACAAATAACTGCATTCCATTACTATTATTTATTATTATTATTATTATTATTATTATTATTATTATTATTATTATTATTATTATTATTATTATTATTATTACTGTTATTATTCCTACTATTACTTATGATTAAATTTAAACTAAATTTTACAATATTGTATTAATTTGAAATGATATAGCAGTCGTATTGAATAAAAATAAAACTTCTTTGAACCAAAAGAATGCCAATAAAAAATTATTTATTTAATTTAAAAAGATTTTCTTGACAGAAATAAAATATTTATAAGCAAAAATTGGATTTATAACCAGCATTTTTAGCACTCATTTCATGCATTCAAATGTAGTATCATTGCTTTTGATTATAATAAAGAAAAAAATGGATTTCTACATTACGATAGTATTTACAAATTAATTTCTTTCTAACGTCTATTAATTTTTATTAATACTTATAAATGTAATTTTAGTATTTAATAATTTTTTTTGGCTCAAGAAAACGCTTAAAAAATTTTGCTTAATCGGATCTCGAACTGTTGATCCTCTGATTCGCAGCCTAACGCCTTAGTCATATAACGCTACGCATCACATGTAGCTATAAAATTGCTTCTGATGCCTCAGTAATAATAATTTTTAGTTGCTTTATTCACTTGTTTACGCTCATCTATATACAGCTTTTATAAGAATTGCGAGAAGAGTATTGTTGACGGTTATATTTTAAAAAGCTAGTATATATATATATTTAGAAATATTTGTTATGTTATCTTTTAAATTGCTCTATTTTCATTTATTTTGGTCATTGCAATTCTAGTTTTTTTTTTTTTTTTTGAACGAATGTATAAACGAATGCATTTTCTAATAATTTTATTGACTAATCATATATGATTCAAATTCCAGAAATAATAATACAGAATAATAATACAGTTCATTAGAAATACCGCAGGAAAAACTTGCGAAGCGAAGAATTTAATGATGAAAACTTCGTATTTTATGTTTTCAAAACAATATATTAAATAAATACTATAGATTTTACTAATGCATATACTCTATTTTCTGCACATTTTTGTTATGGAACTTGTATTTGCCGTTTCTGATACACACACACACACACACACACACACACACACACACACACACACACACACACACACACACACACATATATATATATTCTTTAGAATTTTTTTTAAATTAATGTGCTTTTATGTAACAATGATAAATAGTTAAATGTATATAACACATTTGGATTCTAATTCTTTTTAAAAAGCTACATGTATTATATTTTTATGAATTTAAATAAATAGTATAAATAAATAGTATAAATTTCAGGTTTAGTTAAATTCAAGACATAAATTGTTATTTTAAAGTTTCGTTCAACTAGATTTGATTTGAACTATGTTAAAAGCGGAATAAAGTAAGACAGTCGGATTTAATTCTGATACGATTAACGTATGTATTTTGACAGCTCGATTACGTACGGACGACGTATGCGAATTAGGCATGAATTAGACGCGATTTTCGTAAAAAACGATGAGGTTATTTGATCCGTATCGGATCAGATGTAGGTATGACACAGGGAGATTTCTACACGGGCTATTGATTTTAATAATTAGTAATATATAAATTTAATTTTCCATCCTGTATATACGGAAAAAAATTATGAAAAAAAATTAAAAAGAATACGTATTTGATTGAAATAATTTTGGTTAAAAGATAATAGCCGCGAAATAGATAGTTTACGTTAGATATATAGCTATATGTATACGATTTTAAGAAAAATAAAGAATCTTGTAATCTGCACTTTGCGGCACTCAGCTCTTCTTTTTATAACGCAAAATTAGTTGCTATTGGTTTCCGGTCAGGGTTCTTGCTACGTCTGTTCCGCGCTCCTCTCTCCCTCTTCCTTTCTCCTCCGGTATACTGCGTACCGTCATTAGTCCCAGAATCGCGGAGACCTGGGAGAAATCTCCAATTTGCGACTTGCTCTCTTCCCCTCTTGTCGAAAATTCTCAAAAGTCGACCACCACCGGGGCTGGGGCCTTTCTTAATCTCCCACGATGCCCCCAAATTGTCACACAAACATTTATGCTGCGTGTAGTTATATCGAGGATGTTTTGATTGTCTATCGCGTTCCATGGATTCAATATTATATATAACAATCTGGAACATTGTTCTCTTATATATAACTATTATATTTTCGTTTTGACATACTGAATTTATATATTGAAGAAAAAATTAAACAAAAAATTTGTTGATTTTAGGAAATATTTAATAAAATAATAACGAATTTTCAACAATCTTTAAATTTTCATAAAAAAATTTTGTCAAAAATCAAGTATGTAAAAGTTTATTAATCTGTCTATCTATATCAATAAGAATAAAATTGGAGAATAGCTGAACCTTGCAACGACTCGGATAATTTTTTTTAAGTATTCATCAATATCATTGATTACAAAGAAGATTATCATTGATTGCAAAGAAGAACGTAAACATATGGAAATTACATTTTTCTTTTTTGATAAATTATACAGTTTCCATTGCAGCCACAAAGTAGCCGGAACCTCTATATATTACCGATATGTCTATAAGTATATACCGATATGTCTATAAGTATAGACCGATATGTCTATAATTAAGTAGTTGATGGGATAAATACAGCAAGAATAGTAGGTTAAAATTGTTCAAATTTATTACTAAAATCATAATGGCTATTTAATTAACGCGCGCACACACACAACTTGTATGTGTATTGTTGCTAAATCCAATAAAATGTTGATTGTAATTCTGTTATTACTATTTATTTCAATTGTACTTTTTTAAACCGTACTTGTCTGCTTCCGAGTTCTACTTTCATACGAATATAGTAGTTGAAACTGCGATGAGGATACGCTAGCATAAATATATAAATTTGATAAATGATTTAGTTGAGTGAATTGAATATTTAACGCATTCTACTACACCCGAAACATATGATTAAATATTAATGAAAGAACACGTATTAGCAAGCCTTACGTAGACAGCAGTATTTATAAATTAATTAACTATACTGCTTATAAGAGCTCGATCTATATGACTCATATTGTATCTTGATGAAATCACTATGAATAGGAGATATGTACAAAATAAATCGTTTGTTTGAATTTGTTCACGTTGATATTGAGCACTTTGGACGGAAATTATTACATCGAGTCATAAAGCTAAATTTCAATACTGTAATTCAACTTCAGTTTCAATCTATTCTATTTCGAATTCGCTGTATTCCTAATTTCTTCTCTTTGCACGTTTCACTATGATCAATATTTAAAGATTCCACAATTTTCTATACAAAAAAATGTTATTCAATTAGAAAAAACCACGTGCTGAGTAAGACTTTATAATAATATATTAAAGCCAACTTTAAAACCGTGTCGATATTGCAGCTCATATGTGTGTACGTATGTGTGTGCAGTATAAGTAGGTGGAGTCTAAGTGCCTCTATCCTAAAAAGATGGCCGATGTACAAATCAAAATCTCCGTACACTGAAAAAAATATTTTCCAATATCAAGTAAATATTTACTTGCTTTGTATCAAGTAAATCATTTTCTTAAATTAAGAAAATATTCACTAGATTTAAGGGTATGTGGTTTGATTCACGTGATTTCTTCTTGCATTAAGTAAATACTTCCTTGATTTAAAAAGATGCTTTCTTAATTTAAGAAAATAATTTATTGGTACAAAAACAAGAAAATATTTACTTTATAACAGATATTTTTTTCTCAGTATATATTTCTTTTATTTATGTTAATATATTTTATTTATGTTAGTAGATTTTTTTTTATTTAATTCGAATTTGAACGTTAAATAAAAAGAAATTGAAAAGTGTCCTACTTGCGCGTAATCCATATAGAAATTGGTATGCTTATATTTTTGCACCCTGTTTAAGAGTGAAAATTTTAAGAGCATGTATTTAGATATGAGCTTCTGATATATTTGACTTCATAAAAATATACCTATGAAATTTAGCTTTGTTAATCTTATTCAAATATTTGCTTCTCTTTACTCCTTATGTGCATATAAACTGGCTTTTTAATTAATACCGAGTGAAAGGCTGTCCTCGTCGCACCTTTAAACTTGTTTAGTCATGATAGTATTTTAAGACTTGGATAAATAATTCGAAGAAAGCAAGATAACGAGCGCAGTAAAAATTTAGTTGTGTATAATTTATTTGATACAAAATTAACAATAATGAAAATATAATAAAAAATGTAAAACAAAAAATACAATATTATAAAAGAGTATTGACATTAAATTTAACAAAAAATATTATTAACAGTAGTATTATTAGTATACGAAATAGAAATATTATAAAAATATGTCAGTAATGTTTTCACCCTAGAGAGCGAGTGCGAGAGAGAGAGAGAGAGAGAGAGAGAGAGAGAGAGAGAGAGAGAGAGAGCAACGGTTGCCATCTAAACATTTATCTTAATGTTCATCGATTGCAAAACGTTTTTTCTTTAGCTGAAACTTAGATAAACGATACAAGTAAACGTGTAATCATTATCTTATAATTATTAATCGAACATTCACCACTATATTAATAAATTGAACAAATGATGCTACAAAAAAGAATTTTCTACTTAAAAACAATTATCAAATTGGAAAGTATGGCAAGTCTTAGCGAGTGACATAAAAAAATCATATTCAGTACTAATTTAAAAATTCGAAAACTTGTATATATCATAATATTTTTATCATTACAAAAGCAATCTTATATATTTTTAAAAATTTTGAATAATATCTAGCAGTACAAATAGAAGTAAATATTTTCTGTTTTGTACTTTTTTAAGGAAAATAATTATTTAGTATTTTAAATTAAATCTAAGAATTATGAAGATGCATGTCTTCCGTTCATAGAGTTTATGAGTATATTCAAAATCATACCCTTCATATGTAGAAATATGTGTACATAGTTACATATATCTACATTCACATAATCGACATGTTTTATGCTTCTAATAAAAGTTTCCGTCGCTCTCACAAATGCAACGGAACATTTTCCTTTAAGCATTATGTATATAATAAACATCATTAGTTTTAAATGAGCGTTTCTCTTAAGATTATTCTCATATTCGTAAAATGATATATAACTAATATGTTTCATAACTCCCGTATCACATATGCATATTATAGTGTACAACGATATGTGCAAGTACACATACACGAGCGCGCGCGCACGTACATAGACGCACATATATGCCAGTTACACCAGGCAGCTGATTATTATTTTAGTAAAAATATTCGTACATTGACAAAGGATTTATCCTCTCCTTTTCTTACACACTTTGTCTCCTCTTTCTGTTAAATTAACCGCGTATTATTTTATGTAACAATTATGTTTGTAACTAATGCAACGCAACGTTTAAACGTCTGAAGTATAATTTTGTTAATTAAAATTGTGTCACGCACTAAAAAGAATTTCATAAAACGTGTTGAGATATATATATATATATATATATATATATATATATATATATACATGTATAAGCTCGTGCGACTCTTCAAAAAAACAAATAAATAAATAGAGAGAGAGAGAGAGAGAGAGGCCAAATAAGTAGGGGACGTATAGAAGAAGATGTGGATGAAAAAAATAATAACAAGCACACCGCGAATGTTGTATAGTAATGGAGTTAAAGCGAACGCGAGGAATTAACTATCAGGCTCGGCCAGAAATCCTTCAAAAATAGATTCAAAAAGGAATATAGTCGCCGCCGCCGCGACCGCTGCAGCCGAGGTGGCCGTTGTAATACACAGGGTCTATAGACGAAAACGATAGAATAAGAAGGAGGGACAGCGGGAGGGAGTATACAAGAGCACAAAGTTCATAATTACAGGTTTCGATACATTGTTTAGTGCGGGGCCGGTGCACCCGAGCACGCCCCCATGTTCTCCTTCGTTAAAATCGTAGACAGTAGCCGTCTGTCTATATATATATATATATATATATATATATATATATATATATATATATATATATATATATATATATATTGCTTTCTATATATATTGTCTATATATATTCTCTTTCCTTTTTCCTCCGGCTATATATTTTTCCCGGGCGCGCTGCAGCAATGCTCGTGGGCGCAGCGTGGTTTGCACAGCGCGTGTATGTATATATATACCAGCTGCAAGGTGAACACATTATACATTATACACACGCTGGTAAAAGAGGGATGTGTCTGGGCTGCCGCAGTTTGTTCGTCTTTCTCACAAAACCTGCAATGCCCACACCACCCCCGTTTATCCCTCTAATGCGCATACGTATGGTCTGGTAGACTATTGAATAATTATAGCAAGGGCGCGTAATAAAGTTGTACTTTTTACACCGGAAATACGCTTATTTTGGCTTTTAACTTATTTTCTCTCTCTCTCTCTCTCTCTCTCTCTCTCTCTCTCTCTCTCTCTCTCTCTCTCTCTCTCTCTCTCTGTCTCCCTCTGTGTTCGCGCGCGCGCGCGTGTGTGTATGTGCGTGTGGGTTTGTAATTACCCAAAACAGCTTAAACTTGCTTTGCACGGTGTGCGGTATTGAATTATACGCGTCTCACGGCTGTATATAAATGTGGTGAACGCGCTTCTGTACAACACGACTTTTCAATTTCCCTTTCCTCTCCTAATATACCGGTAGCTAATGCAATCGTCCTAATGAGATGTCCATTAATCGGGGTATTTTAGGGCGCAGCGTACAAGATGAACGGGGTTTTGCGATGTATTGTGTAAAAAAGTGTATGATATATTGCACTGATGATCGCGTCGTTTGCGCAGCCGGATTACCTGCAGCTGCCATTAAATATTTACTTACAATGTATATATAGCATGGTTGAACGCAAAGTAAAATTTAAAAGATTATAGAGTTGTTTTCGTTTCTTAAATTTATTTTTTACAAGTACTTGATCAAAAAATATATATTTCTTATTTTTTTATGTACTACAACATCCCGTGTGGAAATTCATTCTCGAAATTAACTAGTATCGGGTAAGTTTTCCTTATTAAATGTTCGGATCCAGAAGGGAAATCTAGTCTGATCCTAGTTCCGATTTCTCCCACTTTTAATAGCATTTTTAATAGGGAACGAGCTTAGATTTTGGTAGGTATACCAAGCTGGAAACTAGACAAAATCTAGTCAGAAAATCTAGAAATTCAGCCAATAATAAATTATTCTAAGTTTGTTTCCTCGATGAAGTGAATAATTTTTTGACTCTTTAATATTTATTTATTTAAAATAAAAAATATATTTACGTATTTAGGTAACGTATACCATTTAATTAGAATTTATAATTATTTATAAATAATAATAATAAATATTTATTGTTTAGATATTATATTAAACAAATCTGTTTTGAAAATAAAAACTGTGAAAAATTCTTCGTTGCTTATATTATTAGAAAAAAGACTGTAGGTATAACAATCAACAAACTGTAACGAAATATACTGGAAACAGGCTTAACAAAACAAATCATGAAGTTTGTACAGGTTTTTGCCATACCTTTCACAAACCGATATTTTTTGCTTCCTTTCCTAACTTGGTATAGTACATAAGTTTTTTTACTCTTTTTATAATCAGGCACCACTGTTCGTTGCTCAATAAAACCTCGGTGTATACTTCGATTTTATTCTTTCCTTCTCGTATACTCGGTACCGTGAACTAACAGAGTTAATTGTTATTCTTGTCAGCGAGCCCTTTTACGCGCTGCTGGCTATTCTTTTTTTTTCTTCTTTCTCAATCTTCGATGTACTATAAGGAAAGGTGCGAGAACCATATTACATAGGGTGAGAAATAAACGCCGGGGTTTTTGATTAAGCAAAATTTCTCCACAAATTACAGAACACGCCGGCAATATATCGTCGGACAATTTGATTCACTGAAAAGAATATCTATCGTATGAATATATATATATATATATATATATATATATATATATATATATATATATATATCCGTAGAGCTCAGCTGAATGCAGAGCATTAGCTAAGGAATTTCTTTCAGGGAAGAGAGAGAGAGAGCAAGAGGAGAGAATCGCTCGATCAATGATCGGCCAAGTGCTTTGCAATTGGCAATCGATCGACAATCGCTCGACGCCTAATTCTCCAATTTGAATGCACGCGTGCGTGCCTTGTATACATACATATTCGCCAACATGTGGGATAGATATAGAGAGAAAGGGTGAGGAAGGCAAAGGGAGGAAGAGAGTGGGATATAGGCACTCGACTTAAGGTTTTTCGTTCTCCTTCCTCTCGTTCCCTCGTGAATATAAGCAGCGCTATCATCGAATTACGTTTCTCTGCTCTCGCTTTTATCCCTTCTCCCCTCACCGCTTTCCCCCTTTTTCCCTCACTCTCTTCATCCTCTTCCTCCTTTTTCTCCTCCTTCCTCCTCCTGAACAAATCTCCGTATTTCCTGTACACGAATCTTCCAAAACCGTCGGGGACGCTCTATGGGTGCGCTGCGCAAGCGTCGTGATTTTCTTTTATTGCTGCACCCGCGAGCTCATATATATATATATATATATATATATATATATATATATATATATATAGAGAGAGAGAGAGAGAGAGAGAGAGAGTAAATCATCAAGATATATATGTCGATTTTCTCGGAGGAGAATGGGCGCTGTATATTATTTTTTTCTAGTTCAATCATTTGGTGCTATATTATAATGTCTATAAGTGCAATATATGGCATAAGGTTTATTGCGAGAGCGTGTAACTCAAATTAAAGCGCCCGTTGCGCGTTTTGCACATCTATAGTCAGCACTATATAATATATATTTAAAACCCGGTTATTCTCCCGATCGTAGAACTCCAGAGATGGGATTTAGATTATTCCTTTTTTCCCTTCTATCTTGCTTCATCGTCCGCGCAGCCCACGTTCATTATATAGAAAAAATAGAACGACGGTGGTGTGATCCACATATGATGCCAGCGCAGCATCGTAGCATACATATCGCTCTGTAGACAAAAATAATCAAATGTGATTGCTCGTAATGACGGGACTAAGCTGTCCAGCTTAACAAATGATAGGCTTCGGTGAACGCGAGGAAAGGGTAGAGAGAGAGAGAGAGAGAGAGAGAGAGAGAGAGAGAGAGAGAGAGAGAGACAGAGAGACAGAGAGAGAGGAAGAGAGAGTTATGTAGAACGAGAGTTAGACGACGAAAGGGCATTAGCAATCGAGTGAGAACCAGTGAAAGAGAGACAAGGGGATTCATCGAAAGGGCAGTGAAGAGCGAGACTGGAGAACGTCACCGCTGCCGCCTCCGTTCACTCTTTTCCTTTTGCGGGGATAGTATAGAGTAAGATGGAGCAGAAGTGGAGGGATATATATATATATATATATATATATATATATATATATATATATAGAGAGAGAGAGAGAGAGAGAGAGAGAGAAGAGAAAAGAAAGGGATCGATAATCGATTCGATCTGCTGGAAAACAGCAATGCGATACGGGGGTTTCTTATTAATAGACAGACGCTTCCTTCCTTTTGCCTCATTTTTATATACTTCTTCTGTTTCTCTCTCTTTCTCTCTTCTGTTCCTCTGTCTCGTCCTCTTCTCTTTCTCTCGTATACATCCTTTGGTTTTTTTATTTTCACGCTTGGATTTATCCTAAACGTACCTTCAGATAACAATGAGTTCGACCATCATCACTCGCTGCAGACCTCGAAGCTAATTGACAATTATCCTTTTTTTTCTCTCTTCCGGAGCTTCATTTCACCTTTTCTTCGCGTACGGTGATAAATACTTATGTATACTCAACCATTATTTGCAGTAACTTTTTTTGTACATGATCATTAATAATAATATAAAATAAATGTTTCTATTGTACACTTACATCTCATTTGTTAAAAATAAACCTAATCTTTTGGGAAAAAATTTCAATAAAGCTTACAATTTCAAATATTAGAACATTATTCTGCGTTCTTGAAGAAGCTCTGTTTTTATGATATAATAAACCCCCTTATATTAGATTATTTATCAATATTCATTAAAAATATTTATTATATTTTGTATAACAATAAACTTAAATAATAACATCAAAGAATACTATATATTAGCAATATGTCTTTCTTTCTTCTTCATCTGTACCTTAAAACAAACTTCATAGATTTGCTTATGAGCTCTATTCTTTCTAAATTATGCCTATTATTTCTTTAAAATCAACATGAAATATTATGTCAAATTATGTAACTGAGGCAATTAAGTATGCATTGTAGTTTTATTATAGAATTTATGTCACGTATAATGATTGTATAAGAATTTTTGAACGTTAAAGTTTATAATAAGTTTATGAATAATTTACTATTTTTCGACAAAAATTGTTATAACAATCTCTTATTTATGAGAATCTTTGAGTAGCCGTATAAATTAACGTTTGATAATTATGTGGATGAAATTAAATATATTATACAAAGAAGAAGTACGAAAAAGAAAAAAAAATTAAATGTAAGAAAAGTGTTTGAAAATAAAAATTTTAAACTTTTGTATAATTTTAATTATAGTGCATCTCGTAAGATGGGAACGCGAAAATGCGAGTCGCTCTCTATATTACAATAAAGTATAAAAGATATTAAATTATAGATTAAATTTTGAAATTCCTATTTTTCCTTTGCTTCTCTAAAGTTAACATTTTAAAAGCATGGATGATCAAATGTTTGTTATCATTCTGTCAAGCAAACTACAGATTTATTCCATATAAATAAAAGTAAATTTAAGTTAGAAAACTCAAATGTTCTTCGAATCCTCGCAACTTCCTATTTTAAAAGCACAGTAAAATAAATACTTTGTAAGATTCTCGCGGGCGAGAACTCTATTTTGTCCCCCAATAAGGAAATGTGGACTATTTCTACGTAGACGCGAATGAAAAGTTCCTGCTGGAGATTTTAAGTTCGAAAACTCTCAACATTATCGTTTTAGTATTGATCCGTATAGTCGTCTTCAATTTACATAAACGTATCCCACAAAGAGTAGAACAACAACAAGAATATTGCAGGGAAGAAAAGCCGACCCATTAAAAAATTAATGCTTAAATGGACGATCTGGTAATGAATGTATTGTTGATTATAATTGTAGGCTTTGCTGGTAGAGCGTCAGTGTCGACTATATATAGTACACATACTTTATATATATATATAAAGTCAGCCAGACTTCGGTCATGAGATAAACGACGGTAAAAGGTAAATATTCCCTCCATAATAGTACAGGCAAGTCTCCTTCTTAAGCAATGAGAAGAGTGGGGTCCTGTAACGCGCAGCCGCAATGCCCGATGAGTAGGCAAATTTCACCGCGTCGCTCCGAGAAAGGTTCCCCTTGCATTTTTACCTGTGCACTGGCGTTGAACATCGCGTGGCTTCTGCAATTCGCATCTATATATTAGAGATTTAGTTATTAATAGAACAGACATATTATTAAAATATTTCGAAATAAGTTTTTCCATTCAATATTTTTCTAGATATATTTCGTCAACAAACGACATATTTTAGAGAAATTTCTGCGCTGTTAGTGAAAGATAAAGACCTGTTGCGATCTTATACGCGCGCAAGATGACTGCTGCACAATCCGGGGATCCAGCCCCGCACGCGTGAAATCCGGTAGGCTGAATTAACGAGCCAATGGACGAAGTCGTAAAACAAAGCGAACGCGCTCATCTCGCGCAGCTTCTGATTTTTTACACACACACACATGGGCGCGCGCGCGCGCAAATGGCAGACTCTTCTAATGAAAGCGATGAGACGTCGCCCGATTAATACGTGATTCATTGCCCCCCTCTCCTTCTTGCCCCTCCTATGCCTGTCCTCCCTTGATGCACTATACACGTATTAAATCTGCAAACTATTATTTTGTACTGCCGTCTTTACTGCTCCGAACGCGACATATGCGTGAGTTTTCTACCCTTGATACAAATATACATGATACACGTATAGTATGATCGCGCTATTCGCAGCCGTGAATCCCATATAGAAATCTGCGGGCGCTCACTCGCGTTATTATTATTGCGCGGACAAGGGATCGTTAATGTATCCCCAGCGAATCGAGCCAGTCGAGTTCTACTCGGCGCGCACTACCGACGCGGTGCGACGACGCCGATACGCGGTCGACGCGTCAGCCGATCGAGAACGGAAAAAAGGAGACGGGCGGGCGGGCGGAGGGATTTGCATAAAAAATACCTTTGCATAAGTAAGCCAAAAGTGTAAATCACGAGCTTTTATAAATCAATATTTTACGGCCAATAAAATCTTCGATTATGCTTATGCGCGCCGTTTTAAGGATTTCTTTAGCGCGCGCGCACACACACGCCGCAATAATTCTCTTATGGAAATTCGTAACAATGAATCAAGAGGAGCTAATTATAATTTTTCAACGATTACCACCGCGCGGGCGCGCGCAAGTCTGTGTTTTCTCTGATATGGCCGTTGCCCGCGTACAGAGGAGGCGGCCGATAGATTAAAAGAACCTCCGTGTATGTCTATACATTTCTCTCTCTCTCTCTCTCTCTCTCTCTCTGTGTGTGTGTGTGTGTAAAACAAAGTCGAGATTCCTTGATAAAAAGTAATGGCTTCGTTGGGCCGATTCCGAAATTTCCGATTAGCACATGCACGAGCTCAATGAAAACTTATTATTTCATTTTTTACACGATTAAAATTATCTTTCTCAAGAAATTTTGTTGCTCTTCCAAAATTCAATTGCTCTTCTTTTTTACTCTCTTCTTTATATATCTCTTGCTCTCGCTTTTGCTACCCCCTTTTCTCTCTCTCTCTCTCTCTCTCTCTCTCTCTCTCTCTCTTTCTCTAATATAAATTGGTTTAATTTAAAATAAATAACACGGGTTGCAGGAATCTATGGTTGGACTCGAACGCCGAGGAAGAAAAGAACGCCGAGGGTATTAAATTGCAAGGGAAAAAAATCTGGCCCACGCGCAATCCAGCTTGATTTAATTTATTTTTTATTATGTGATAGAGCGCAGTGTACGATAGATGATCGAATAAATAAAGAAAATAATAAAATCAAACAAAGAACAAAGTATCAATATATAGAAATGTAGAACGAAGCGGAGTTGAGTGGGGAAGAGCAGAGGAAAAGTAGGGTTCGGTAGCCGCGTCGGTCAACCGCGTGCACGCGTTCGCCTGTGTGTAGCTTTCATTATACAGAGTGTTTTTCTCATTGTTCCACCGGCCGGGCGAATAACTCGCCGTGAAATTGGTAAAAGTCGAACTGATGCTTATATACAAATTTGCTTGTTCATCGCCGCTCGATTCCTCCAAAATTGGGGCTCCCCCTTAATTCCCCCCTCCCAGGTCTTCTTTGTTCTATAAGTTTTTTGCCGGATGCACGTACATACATACATACATACATACATACATACATAAATCTATATATATATATATATATATATATATATATATATATATGTGTGTATATATACAGGCAAAGGTATATCGCGATCTACTATGTATATCGCCCCACCGCCGACCGCGAGAGAGTACACATTCGAGGCTAGAAAGCAATATACATGTCTAATCGAGTTTCGAAATTAATGAATTAATCCATCAACTATATATATAGTGATGTGAATGCCCTGAAAGAACTCTGCCCATTCTCTTTTATTTCTAAACGCAAAGAGAGTAATAATAAGTATTTCCTATTGAACAAACGTATATAAAATGCTATATAACAATGTTGCGAATTCGGTAAGTGTATACATATCTACCTTATATATCTCAGTTTGGTTCCTCCTTTCCTTCTCTAAAACTCACCCATATATATATATAATGTTATGGATGGGTTATAGCTATATATACGTCAACCGAAAAACTTGCATTTTCATTTGGGAATAAAGACTATGCGCCATATTTTTTTACTTTTCATTATTTCTTGTCTTTTTTTCATAATATATATTAGAGCTGAAAAGTTGTCTGGAGGCATGGCAATTGGAGAAAGTGTGTGTGTGTGTGTGCGCGCGCGCGCGTGTTCGTGTGTGAGATACATGCTTGCAAGGAAACGAGCAAGCCTCGTGCCGAATACTCGCGTTTATGTGTCTAAGGCGCAGGAGCTAGGACATACTTTCAACACCTGTCATTATAATTATATTTCTGTCCCTAGAAATTTTATTTAATTGTATATTTCCCCATTTGGAAAAGTGAAAGCCGACCCCGACATGTATTACTCTGTACTCATACCTATCGATATCCTGTCCGAAATGTATATATATATATATATATATATATATATATATATATATATATATATATATATATATATTACATAGTACCGCACTTTCTTTATCACCAACAACTTTAGTTTCCTTATCTTAATTATGCCATATATATCAATTCTTGGTGTGCCAAAACATTGTTCGTCTCCTTGTATTTGTATTGCTCGCTCTAAAATATGATTTTACGAATATATATCATATACATATCCTATGTATTGTTAAATATTGATGTGCTATCATTTTTAATTATAACAGCAAATTTTTGCATTCTAAAATCATGTAAAATAGTACGAAACTGTTTGCATAAGAATTTTTTTCTCTAAAAACTTTTTCCAGTCCTTTTTTTATGTATCGAAAATCTAAAAGTTATATTGATCTAAAGGTTACTAACTTATCGATATAGTCAATATATCATTCGATTCTTAATATGTTATTTTTTTAAATCTGTAAAATTAAAAATGGAGATGGTATATTAATTACAATAATAAACGTTTAATATTAAGTTCGATTATGAATGCGATTATGCAAATTCAAGTTACTAATGAGCTTTATGTCTCTGTTTTTTATTAGCTTTGCTGTGACATTCTGAGAAACTACCAGTAATTTGATTGTTATTTAAAATAGATATTCGTGTTGGTACGTTTAGGTTGATTGCATGGCATTTATATGTATGTTATTATATTGCGTGATTATTAATCTTTATATACGTATGCATTCAATAATTCATATAATAGTTTGTAGATTTGAAGAAATATATTTTATAAAGCTACTTGGATTCATCAATTATATTTAGTTACTTTATGTTTATTTTTTTCATTGTGTGAAAAGAAAGCTTCTACAATAAATGGATAATGATTTAAAATTAATGCAATGTCCATAGTTTTACACATATTTCTACATGAATAAAAATGCATATTTTTTAAATATTTTAAATGACTTTTAATTTGCTTTCCGAAATTATTTAATATGTCAAATTATACTTCTTTTTGTTTCTCATTTAAATTTAATTTTATTCTGTCGTTATTTTCCTCAATTAGCTTGAACTACTGCAAATCGCTCATGATATTTCTTTAAATTTAAAATGAATCTCGTTAGATTTATATTGTTATTCCAATTTCATTGAAGACGACTTTTCCTTGACTAAGTAATTATGTATTTCGATTGTTAATTAGACCGTGAAAAAAAAAATTATTTTGCAATCTATATTTTTTTGTAGCATTGATTTTCATAGAGAAAATTGCGTATAATTTCGCATTAAAATAAATAATAAACTCTCCGCGTGAATTCCAGACTGTTAGCATCAATAGCACTACATTGACGTCGTCGAGAAAAAAAAAGTCATTATTTTCTCGTGGTTCATTGGCTCAGAACGCGAATGAAAACGCGGGCGGTGCGCAAACTCTATATAGTGTAGCTTGAAAAACCATCTCGCGGCATTTCTTTATGGGCCGGCACGCGTAGCCAACGTCGGTGGCGACGACGATGGCGACGACCGATGGCGAGTGACTGTACGTCGCGCCACCTGCCAATTACGCGTCCACTCCCCCGTCGACGTGTAAGCAAAATAATATGCACGCGAGCGCTCTCGAAAACCTTACAATTCTACCTTTGTGTTAAGCTATATATATGCGACCGTGGGCGTGCGTGTGTGTACCCGCTTCTTTCAAAAGCCGCAGCTTACTTCCTCAGACAAGAGCTCTGAAGGCGACTCTAATGAGCTCTCGATTACCTTTGGACGTTTGCCGACCGCTAGCCTCCCCACCCCTTTTGCTCTCCCTTCTCTCTATCTCTCTCTATAGACATTAATAAAAGGTAGTAAGAAGGAGACCTACCGAGGCTCTGATATTCCATAATATGGACTATTATTCAATTGTTATGGTGGACGATTCATGGAAATCAGATTTAGACTGCGAATTCTCCAAAACTACTTATAAAGCTGGATGATCGCGTTACCTTTTACAGAACATCCCGTGCAGAAATCTAGTTTAGAATCCTTTAACGACCCAATTAGTTATCTCTATTTATAATTGAAGTCTAGCAAGGAAACCGTAATAGATTATATTGTGTGTATGTCCCATACTATTTAGAATGCTATAGTAGGAATACTATATCTAACTAAATACTAGCATGTGAAACGAACTAATATCTAGATAATTTTATATATAATATATTCAAAACAATTTGTTTTGAACTAAAATTTTATTTGATTCTGTCTCAGAAATGACCGAAATACGAAGTAGAATTAGTATGTGGAAAATTGAAATATGAAGAATATATTTAATCCAATCCAAAATTAATTTAAATTATGTACGTACACATTGTTCAAATAAATAATAAATATAATATATATATATATATATATATATATATATATATATATACATACATATCAGAAGATATTTTTTATTAAAGCATCTGAAGAAGTTGACGATACTTTTCGATGAAACGTCGAAAATAAAAACAAATTGAGTTTTTATTAGCCCACACTAGATCGAAAAAATTATATTTACATATATATTTATATACATATACATATATGCACAAGAGCGAAAATAAAATTATCTATTATTATCATATCAGAACATATTTTGACATATAGTATTATTTATTATACATTACAAACAATAATTTTATTACGCTGAAGAGAACATGTGACTTACTTGGACTCGAATTGAATACCCTCTGGTTCGCAAGCCAGCGTATTATCTAGCAAACTACAGTTTATATATGGTGGTAATTGATAAATGTATATACATAAGAACTAGATTGTACACAAAGCGCGGGCCATAGGAATTTTTTTTTTGATCCTACCTAGGAAATCTTATCTTATCCTTATGCAAGCAGAAAGAAATCCCATTATTAAGTAGATTCAACATAGAAATTCCAATTTCTTCCTTATCGTTTCTATATGGAGAAAAATGAACTAAATCTAGCTAGATTTAATAGATTAATACATATAATATTATGGAAATGGAATGCCTACAGAAATACTATTTGGATGCGAGGTGTATTCAAAAAATTAAACGAGAATTTTTAAATTTTACGGGTTTGGAGAGTCCGCCTATATAAATTTTTTTTTGTTATAATGGTACGCATGCCGCTGAAGTACGATAAAATTTTCAGCAATATTCATTGCTTACTTATTAAGGGGAAGCCGCTAACGCTAGCGTGTTTTGAGCTCGTTGATTTTCGATTGTGAAAAAAATAGAGCGAAGAATTTGTATTCAATTATGCAAAAAAAATGAAATAAAGTGTAGTGAAGTTTGTAAAATGTTAACAAAGGCATATGGTGAGTTTGCTATGAGTACAACAAGGATTTACGAGTGGTATAAGCGTTTCCAAGATGGTCGCGAAAACGTTGAAGATGACGAACGACCCGGACGCCCAAGCACATCAACAACCGATGAAATCGTGAAAAAAGTGACAGAAATGGTTATGAACGATCGCCGAATCACATACAGAGAAGTCGCGGATGTTTTTGACATATCAGTTGGCTCATGCTATGGAAGTTTTTCGGATGTTTTGGATATAAAACATGTGACAGCAAAATTTGTTCCAAAATTGTTGAATTTTGAACAAAAACAGCGGCGAATGGAAGTTGCTCAGGAGTCACTAAATGAAGTTAATAATGATGCAGAACTACTAAAACGTGTTATAACAGGTGACGAAACATGGGTTTACGGATATGATGTCGAAACTAAGGCTCAATTATCACAGTGGAAGCATTCTGGATCGCCAAGACCGAAAAAGGCTCGACAAACGAAAATCGCCGAGCTCAAAAAACACGTCTAGCGTTAGCGGCTGCCACTTCAAAAGTAAGCAATGAATATTGCTGAAAATTTTATCATACTTCAGGGGCATGCGTACCAACATCATAAAAAAAATTTTAGACAGGCAGACTCTCCAAACCCGCGAAATTTAAAAACTCTCGTTACTTTTGGAACACACCTCGTATAGCGAGTTACGTTTGTGAGGGCAGCAGTAGTATTACTGACTAGAATCTAACTTGTACTGGAGATGCTGAGGATATTTCTCCACGGAATTTTTTGATAGCCACATATACTGATTTCAGCAAACAAAATTTCAGAATTTCGTGAACTATTATAAAAGATATTCCACATACATATTTTGCAATATTTAAAGGATCTCTTCTCCAGATACAGATTAGTTTACCAGTTCCTGGAACTGGTAAGCAACCCTTTTTATTTGAGAGTTTGTGAATTTTTTTAATATACTCTCGATGAAATTCGCAACATTCCGACGATTAGCAGATTTAAAACAACAATGAAGAGGCAACTGCATGTTCACTCATTAGTCCGGGCGCACAGGACGTCTGTCGTAGTAAATTCAAGGTCCTCTCTGTAACTTGCTCTTATACTTTATGTTTTTTAGTATGTCAAATCGATTGTTCGAGGTGCCCAAGCCCAAAACTTGATCATTTTCGAATTTTTTTGAGAGAATTAAATATATTTTACAATGTAAACCAGTCATTTCGATAAATAATTATCTTTAACAGATTTTTTCTCTACTATTGTTTTTAAAATTCATAATTCATGAAGATATAACGGCGGAGCTTCAAGTGGTCTATACCTTGCCTGACCAAATGTTTCAAAGCTACATTTTGCTGAAGCATTGAAGATAATAAGCTTTACCATGTATCAAACTGTTCCCTATGAAATTCAAGGAATCCACAATCACTCTTGTGCATATGTCATGCTAATATTTCGGCATGGAATCGATAGTCTTTTGCTTCATATTTCAAATAAGACATATTAGACTTAGAATTTTACAGTAAAAACAAACCCGTGTAGAAATATACTCGACGTATCCTTAGTTCTGGTTAGATTCTAGTCAGTATTATTCACGATTTCCTCGTGTAGGCAATACTCGCCAGACCCAAGTTAGATTTCCCTACGATCATTTAATAATCATTCTATATTAATTATTATTTTCTTGATTATTTTTAGACTTCCTTAACTTTTACTGTTAGAAAGAAATGAATGAATGAATGATGAATCTAGTAAGATTTTCTTAACTTTTCCCTATTTTGGAAAGAACGGCATATTTTCTAGTCGGAATTTCCAAGTAGAAAAATCAAGGATATGGTTAGGCTTTCTATTTTAGATTCTAGTTAGATTTCCTTAACTTTGTTGAATATTGGAAAGAACGAAGTATTTTCTAATTGGAAAGTTACAAATACGAAAATTAAGAACGTGGTTAGGTTTTCTATCTTCAATCTAGTCAGATTCTCTTAACTTTATTTATTTACTGGAATATTATATATACATACCCACAGGTTTTTCTAATATGGGGAGAAATTTCAAAAATAGATTTACTACAGTATGTTTGATCTTGTGTTTATAAAATACTAGCATCCCCCGTCTCAGCTTCGCTCGAGATAATAATTTAACGGATTTCATAAACAATTCAATAATATCTAAGTAAAAAGTACTCTTATATATACAAATCTATATTTCTATAAATAATTGACCGTAATTTACCTATCGTCGCTTCTGTATAAAAAGCTGCTTGAATGTAGCGTTCACTTCAAAAAGTTAATACTTTGCTGACCATTTTATACAGTATATATATTATATATATATATATATATATATATATATATATATATATATATATACATATTAAATACGGCTTCAGTAGAAAAAATTGTACTTTCTAGTTCGAGCGGTAGAAAAAGATGTACAAGTGTCTCGAGACGACGTTTACAGAGAGCATCATGTTCGGATTATAGGAAATATCTCAGGACGACTGCTATAGAAAGTTTTGTGTTGCGGAGGTAGAATACAATGTCTAGTTATCTCGGGACGACACTTACTGGGAGTGTGCGTGTTCGAATGATAGAAAACTAATCTCCTCATACCTGGACATCGTTTTCTACCGTCCGAACACGAAATTTCCCATGGAAATCGTCCCGTCATATCTGGACATCGTTTTCTACCGTCCGAACATGAAATTTCCCTTAGAAGTTGTCCCGACATATCTGAACATCGTTCGGAAAGAGTACCGTCCCCACACGAATTTTCCCATAGAAGTTGATTTCCTCATATCTGGACGTCGTTTTCGATCAACTAAAAATAATATTCCCCGTAGAAATCGCTCAGAGAGACCTGGACATCGCATTCGATCATCCGAACACATAACTGCATATATAAATCGTCTTGAGGCAACGGGATATCGTAATCAACCACCCGTACATGCCAATACAATATTTCTCAATAGAAACCGTGTTTAAAATGTGTATATATAATATGTACAATATAATATACATACAATATATATTACATATTTCGTATATTTTCGTTTTTTCAATTAAATACCGTGAATGTTTTCGTGGTGATGATAACTGAAATTCAAGCAAAACGGTATGGCGAATAGCATATTTTTTAAATACACGATGGATATTTCCTTTTTATGCAGAAGAGACGATATGTTATATGTATAGTTTCGAGATAGTTGGTAAAAGAACCCTATTTTGCAATAATTTCTTTTGTTCAAACTAAAAAAAAAACAGTCTTTTGTCACATTTCTGAAGTTAATATAACGTATAAAAACAAAAATATAATTGTCGTCACAAATTATATTCAGTATGATTTGGCATACAGAACCATTTTATAAGAGAAAGAGAAAGGAAGACAGAGAGGCGGAGAGAGAGAGAGAGAGAGAGAGAGAGAGAGATTTTCCCACGTAAGAGAAAATACAATTTACAAAAACCAAAAGATATCCATAAGGTGTGAAAGTAGTGTCAGATTAATCTGAAGAACAAAAAAGCTAATACCGACTAACGTCACACCTTCTTTGGGATACGAATACCAAAGCTGGATATGAACATTCTTTTTTTTTTGTGACGCGGGGAGGGGAAATCTTCTAAAGACACCTCTTTAAGAGAGGTAGCGTCGGATTCATGGAGCCTTTGCTCGCATGCCTACCGACTAAAATCCCTCTCCGCAGAGATTCCTACCCGGAGGTAACATTCCCTTTATCTGTTCGGATAAAAATTATTAATGGAATAGTTTGGGGTGGGAGAGTAGGAATGCCATGTGAATAGGGGGGAGGAATTGGAGAGTTTAGGGGCTCTGCCTTCATGAGGGCAGAGGCGTACGTACGAGAACGAAGCATGGAGTGGCCGATAGTGGCTGATGGGGTTACGGATCGTTGATCAGGTGGCAAGGCCTCCTGTAGCGATCCGTCGATTTAGGACGAATTCTACTCAGGGATTAGATTCCTGAGTTCGGGTGCTGTTTAATCGATTCTCTCAGATTTTTGGCGAATTTGTTCGCGTAATCGTTGAGAGCAAGAAGGTTAGTTTCCTTAAGTACTTGAGTGTTCCTTAAGTACCAAGGGGTGTTCAGGGAAGAGCGTAGCAGCCTCATGTAGGTGCCTTGGAGTCGCTAAAGTCTTTCTAGGGGGATGGACCCCAGATGGGGATGGCGTATGTGGCAATGCTCCTGATGATGGCGGAGAAGGCTCTGGCCTTTGTTCTGGGTGACAGGGTTTTGCTATGGAAGAAAGGTTTGAGCTTTAAGAAGGCTTCTAGCATTTTGCTCCTGGTGAGGCGGAGGTGTTTGTTCCAGGATAGGTTCCTGTCGAACGTCACTCCGAGGTATTTGACCGATTGGCTCCATGGGATGGAGGAACCTTTGATCGTTATTTTTGGAGGGGTGCGGTTTTTACGGGAGATGAAGATTGCACTGGACTTGCTCTCGTTGATGGAGAGTCTCCATGATTCCGTCATCCAAAACTAGACTGATACTAGTTAGATTCAAGAATAAATTTCTGCACGGCAAAACATTGGACGTACAGGCAGTGTCCCGTATCGAATTCACGGTCTCGACTTGGTAACTAAGTGTTTTTTTATGTTTCTCAATGTGCTTTATCGATAAGACCAATTTTGGCTTAAAATGATTATTTTTCAAAAAAATAAAATAAATTTTACAAAGTAGTAATATATAATACAGTAGTTCATTTTTCATTGAAAAATCGATTTAGTGTAACAGAACACATCAAGTAACACCAAGTTACTGAGTTGATCTTGAATTTGCTACGATAGCCCTTCTGTACGCCCAGACTACATGTAGCGTAAGCTATAGTTTCGCCTCAATCTTATTAATGCTTATGTTTGGGAATGTGGCTGCGTAGAGCGGTTCAAGTGAGTACATATACCGCGAGGGAGATCAGATCTCCGTTAATCCGTATGAATGTCTTCTTCTCGGCAAGGTGAACCTTTTTGATTTTTCTTAACGTTATAAATATTTCCATATTTTATTATTTAATATATTGTTCCTGTATATGTTCTGTGGTGCATAGTGGGGTTATTTTATTAAAGGATTGATGAATCTTTGTCTCAGGTATTTTTGATTCGGGATTTGTACGTCAGGGCTCGCAATAGTCTATCGCGGGTAACACGGTTTTTCTTATTGGCTGGCAACGGGACGTGCTATTACGTACTGTCAGAAAATCGCACTAATGGTGGTGCCTGATACTAAGAGCCTCACCACTGTACTACTAAGCAGGTCGATTGTAAACATTCTATAATTTATACAAATATATTTAAAATAGAATATAGCAATGATAAATACACATATGTATGTATATATATATATATATATATATATATATATATATATATATTCGGAATGAGTGAGGGAAGGGTTGCCTAGTAAATAAAACTCGTAATTTCGCGGAAAAGTAAATCTCTTGTTTCGGTATAAAAACCCTCGAGGGACAGAGGGAAAAGCCGGAATAAGAGTCTGCTTATTTCATTCTACTATCTTACTTTAATTTATACACAAGGTGAACACTTTACATACTCATACACAAGAAAACCACGTCCACGCTTATATAAACAAAAACACAATTGTTATAGAAAGAGTTGCGGTTACAGCTATACTTAAAACTAAAGACCTCTACTTATATTATAGACAAGTTCGTTAATCCGGGGCCTGACGGCTGCACAATTTACCCAGTTCTTAATCTCTGCATCGACACACTACACGTGGACGATGGGATCGGGGAGAGATAAGCACACAGGCACGCAGTGGGCCCCAACATCTCGGGAAACTCCTCACTGCGGTACCGAGCGAATCCAGAACAAGTCGCTCTCGTCTCTCGCCCAAGAACAATTCACGTCGAATCTTCGGCCATTAACGTCGCTCCGAAACACCAACGCAATGTTCTTCGAGGATATACACACATATAATCTAGCCACTACACTAAGGCCTAGATACTAACCACACATCTGATCACACTTTCACCTTTAACAAAACCTCACACTCTAGATTTTAACGCGCAAAATCTCAACTCTACTTATGCGCACAGTCAAACGAACAAGATGCGCGCTCCACTGTCGTCAATACCGAACTGTCTCCAAAATTCTTTCCTGTCATCAGTCCCATCCGCTCATTTACTTTTCATGAATTTCATATACATTGTCTATATTATATTATATCTCGCTCTCTTTCTCTATCTCTCTCTCCCTCACGCTCTCTCTCTCTCTCTCTCTCTCTCTCTCTCTCTCTCTCTCTCTCTCTCTATACATCATATAAGTTAGAGACCTTGGAGGGCTCATCGGTTCATTCGGTAGGATCATACGTCCTCATCGGATGCTCCGCCCACAACTTTAAAATCATACCTGCTACCTAAGCCGTCCAGTATAGCAATCTCGTCGCTCTCTATATATTTTAAGGCAAGCAAATTCATTTCAAGAAGGTCCAATATTTTTGGATTTACCATTTAAAGAATGCGAACACATTCAATTGATTGTTGTTACGAAAGAGAGCTCTCTGTATGCCGCATAATTAAAATAATTTAAGTCCTTTTTATAAGGTTTAACTATTATATTACATTATCTAATATTAACCTTTAGAGAACCGGAAAGCCGATATATCGACTCGCCCTGTGATATGAACTTTTTACATATAGTTTATACATAATACTAGATAGTAATTTGGGCTCTTTTCTATCGTGATTTTAGTTCTTAAATTCCAGCTGTCTAAAGGTTAAATTATTGTCTAATAAAATTATTTAATTCCATCGTATTTATTACATTTATATTATTGAAAAATCCTTTTATTTTCAAATTTATTATTAGTGTATGCGACAGGCTTTTTCTTCGCTTGTAATTGGAGTTTGTAACTTCCGTTTGCCATTAATTTAACTTGTATTATTTATTAATATTACTTGTACGTACAATTCCTTGTCCAAATCATGAGCTATAAAAACTAAAAAATAAATACATACGCACACACACACACACACACACACACAAATACAAAATTTTGTTTTATGGAAATTTATTAAATAAACACTACCTCTTTTAATTTTAATTTACTTTCGTTTCTTTTTTATTTATTTATATGTGCTTAATTGGTTAGAGTTTATAATTTACGGGATGAATAATCTGAGGTATGAATAGAGAGCCCATCAGTCTTTTATATTTATTCATTTGCTGATGGATATATTAGAACGCATTTTTTCTCCTACTTTGTATTTTTAATTTTGTATTTGTATTCTATGCTATTATGAAATATTAGTTCTCCGAAAGACAATTATACTTTTTATTTTATTTCATTAAATAAAGATATAATTTTTATACATTATGAAATTACTGATAGTTCTATTAGAATTTATTTAAGGGAACATAAATTGATGCTACTGATTCTATTGTCTATATAGGTGTTTATCAAAATGATAAAATACATCAAGTGGTGACAAAATAATTTTTCTTAACGACTATTAAATAATGAATTAAATTGTCTATTTATACAATCCTTTTTAATAGAATATAATTATCGAATAATATTGGATATTTTTTCTAAAATTACAATTAAAGTTCTATATACGTTTTACCTTAGGTCAGTCACCTAGGTTCGTCAGTGGAACGACATAAGGCCTATTCCTAGAGATAAAATTATTATATATATATATATATATATATATATATATATATATATATATATATTAAATTAATACATATTTCTATTGGTTTTACAGTCCAATTAAATAAATTAAAATTAATACATAATAATATCAATGTGTGTGTGTGTGTGTGTGTGTGTGTGTGTGTGTGTGTGTGTGTGTGAATACTAATACATATCAACATATAATTCATTGAAAATTATAATGACTGTCAGACTGTCCTTGTTTAAAATAACCCCCGTAGACTAATTTGAAATAAAAATATATTAGCTGGAAAAAATTCTTTATTAATAAAGTGTAATCTGACTGTCCCCACCACCTTTGCCTAATTGTGAATTGACTGAGGCTGTCGAACGTTTCGAGCTCGCTACGGCTGCTCGTCAGCGACTAAGCTAAACATTATATTAATATTCTAATTTATATAAACTCCTATCCCCACCAAACTAAAAATTTAGTAATTTGAATATACAATCTCCCTCTACACAAAATGTTCAAAACCAATCAATTTAATAAAGAATGATAAATGTTATCTAATTTACTTGACTCTAACATTAAATTCACATTATTTCGATTCTCTGAAATGTGAATTTTTTCAAGACTCTCCCTTTTGTAATTATTACCTATACCATGTTCAAAAATATCCCCATTCACAAAATCAAAAGAATGTAAAAACTTCAAACAATAGGTATTATGAATAAATGAACAATATTTTCAATGCAAAACATCATTTGCTTATTTGAAAATTATAAGTATTTTTGAAATTTTATTTAATAATATAGCTTTAAGAAAATGATTTTGTCATCGCTTAATGTATTTTATCATTATAGTAAAAACTTATACAAATAATTGAACCAGAAATTAAAAGATTATTTATGAATTTTATATTTTAGTTCTAATTTTTATGAGAAATACTATATTTACCATCTATAGATAAAAATACAAATAAATTTAGATCCATAGCAAGAAACACGGATTGCGCCGATACCTTAATAAGTAAAAGGCCCGAAAGCATACAAGTATCATAGGAACACGCATATTTGCAATTCCAACTCGGTCAGATGAAGTCACATTGTGCAGAGCTTGGTAGATTTTTGGGTTCCGTTATATATGCTAAGTATCGTCTTCACCTACCTATGCGATCAAATTCTGCTGCATGAGACTAACCGCAGCAACAGCTTTATTATAGACTTGTCGTTTTGCGATTATTTCAGGAAAATCTATTTTAGTAGCTGCTTTCAGATAGGACTAGTATATTATGTTTTGCTGATGGCGAGACTGCGGGGCCTGTAGTTAAGAGCCTAGATGAACTATAGCATCTTACAGAGGATGTACTATTGAAATAGTGATCAATGGGATAGGTGATCTTGGACTCAACTTCGTATTAGAAAAGTCGAAAGCGGTGTTTAGCTCTAAGAAGAAAAAGAGGATGACCGATAACTTCACGGTGAATGCTGTTAAGATCCGAACGGATAACAACATCCATCACCTTGGTCTTACTCTCTATACACGGATATTGATCAAAGGTTGACTTTTCCTATCACATAAAAATAAAAATAAATAAAAAAATGACGAATACATAAAATATGCTCCGTACCAGTACTGATGATCAAAAAAAGGACGGGGATCATTATAGGTCTCATGGGAAGATTGTTTACTCTCAAGTGAATGAATTTATCGTTCGGAATGAAATAAGGATAGAATGTCGTAAATATGTTTGATGCAAGTTTCATCGTAATATTAAAATAAATCAGATACTCAGAAGATGATAATTAGAAAGAGGAAAATGAAACTAAAGGGATTCGTATAAATGAAGGGCCTTCGAAGGTACACTACATCATGCATTAAATAATGTTCTAATGGATTGGTTCCTGGCATGATTACAAGTAATCAAATATGGTTTTATCTAATTTGGAAAAAAATTATAACATTGTTGTACTAAGATCCGATTCTAGAATAATATTACTAGACTTAACGCAATACAATATATCCAGGCACTAAATTCTCGAACATAAGAACTAAGTATTTGGAATGGGTACGAAGCATAATTAACTTTTTAAACATGTACGTACGAGTACACTCTCATAAAACTCTTTTTTCTTTCTTTATAAAACTAAATTAGTGATATTTTCATTGATTTGTTTACTGGCAATAATTTACTAATGCAACTTTAATTGTCCATATTTCCCAAAAATGATAACGACTGATGACAGTTAATATCAAAGCCCGCAAAAATGTTTCTATAACTGAAAAACTATGTTTGCGAATTGTTTGCAATGAGTTTAATGTATGTATATAAAAATAAATGAAATATTTTTAAACTATGAAAAATTTAGAAATATGCTAAAAAAGTAACAGAAATAAATTGACTAAATTCACTGAAAAGTGAAAGCACCTGATTCATCAGTATTTGTTTACTATAAAATCAGGAAGTTTTTAAAAGCACGAAGCCAATCATTAATTAGTCACGAATTCTCAGCAATATTATTCCCAGCAATATTTCGATCGGTGACTACTACTTGCTGATCATTAGCAATAATTTATTTTTAAGGAAATTACTATAAGAACACCAGAGCGTAATTGCTCACGCGTGAAAAATGACGAGTATCGGAGTAGGGATCGAAGAAAGACCAGCCAAGCTATTCGCATCGACCTAAGAAGCATTCTGGTATAATTCAAGCTATGATCACAGGGTTGTTGAGCGCGAGTAAGGGGTGGGAGACGATTGGAAGCATGAAGGAACACGTTACAAATGTATAATGCAACTCTTTTTCTATCTCTCTCACTCTCTCCATCTCCATACTTATCTATATATATATATATATATGTATATACATATATATAAGAGAACGTGCGCCATTGGCACGAATCCCACCGAATGCGGAGCATGCATTGCGGTGTCGAGGCGAACCTGGCGGCACATAATGGCGAGGCGTAAATGTTGCGTGCTCATACTTTAGACACACACACACACGCGCGCGCGCGCGTATATTATGTATATATATATATATATATATATATATATGTGGGTATATTATGTATATATATACATGTGTGTGTGTGTGTATATTATGTATACATTGACGCGACAAGCCGACCTGATCACAAGTCGAATTATCGATAATGCGGCTAAATCAACAAGAATGACCTGGTTCCGCAGACTCTGATCTCATGATCACTGGCGCATGTCTGTTGGTTCTCTTTATATTGATATGTATATACTTTATATCTGAGCACCGTATGTTGGTGCACTCGCACGAAAATTTATGTGTGTGTGTGTGTGTGTGTGTGTGTGCGCGTGTGTGTGTGCGTGTGTGTGTGTGTGTGTGTGTGTGTGTGTGTGTGTGTGCGTGCGTGCGTGCGTGTGTGTGTGCGTGTGTATATATTTACACACAAAATAGAGATAAAACGGCGTGCATTAACCGTGCGAGAAACAGGGTGGAGGAGAAGTTCGAAACCGCAAGCGAGGGACGATTGCAGCAGCCGTGCGTGATCAACGCGCCTGAGTGTTAACCGATGAACGAGTCGCGCGTCTCCTCAGCCGCAGGGATCCATCATCTCTCCCATTCTCTCTATCTCCCTCACTCTCTCTCTCTCTTTCTCTCTATCTCATGTCTCTTTCTCTCTATCTTATGTCTCTTTCTCTGGGGCATACGTGTTTTTCTCGCCGCGAAATTGCGTCTTGCTCACCCTCCCCGCCCTTGTCTCCCTCGTGACGCTGATTGCAATGGATCCTGGTTTTCATGACGCGCGCACCTCGCACTGCTGTTGACGAGATTTGTTCGTATACATACATACTTACATAAATACATAAATGCATATATATATATATATATATATATATATATATATATATATATATATATGGATGTCTATGTATAACCAGTGTGAAAATCACGACAAAAACTCCTCTGGCGACTTTTTGCTGGATGGGCGCAAAAATGTAGGAAGGCGCGGACGTGCGGTACCCTGGCGAATTAATCGCGACCGCTTTGCTCGCACGTGCGCACGTGGGGTGATTTATTCATTGGAATTTATCCCTCTTTCAATCGGCCACTAATGGCTTTGTGGCCGCGTGCTAGTTCTTGTTGCAGCTTGATAAATGCTTAAACATTAAGCTGCAACTGTTTGCTTCAGAATTTTTTTCTCCAAAAACTTTTTTCAGTCCTTTTTTTATGTATCGAAAATCTAAAAGATACATTGATCTCAGTAATGTGCGTGTGTGTGTGTGTGTGTGTGTGTGTGTGTGTGTGTGTGTGTGTGTGTGTGTGTGTGTGTGTGTGTGTGTATTCTGTTACTGTTATTCTTTATACGTGTTCTTTATACGTTTTCAAGTGAGTTTGAGAAGAGAGCATTGCATAGACTGTATCTTGAAATCAGGATATCGAATTTTTCACCACCATAATAGTAGACGCCTAATTTCTCGATTGCGACGTTGACGATCTTTGTATGATTATTCCTTCGCCAGCTGTTTATTGTTTTGTAACAACGTGCTAGTAGTGCATATCATAAAAACAGAGAAATTTAGAGCATTGGTGCGCGATAAAATTTTGTGCGAAACCGCGACAGAAACTTCTGAAAAAGTACTTAAAGTGTATGGTAGTGATGTCCTGAATCGTAGTCAAGTGCTTCAGTGGCATGTCAATTTTCAAAAAGGCCGTAAGAGCGTCAAAGAGGAGACGCGAATGCGCAGGGCGTCCGGAATATTGTTCGTTAAGACCGGCGACTAACCATTTGAATGTGGGCTGACGAGTTGAATATTAACCGGGAAACAGTTCGAAAGATTTTCACCGAAGATATCGCCATGAAAAAGTTGTTCGCGAAGATGGTACCGAAGAACCTTTCAGGTGAGCAAAAAGCCCACCGAATGAACATCGCTCAAGATTGTCTCGAGCAGGTAGAAAGTGATCCTACTCTTCTCGATGGAGTTATTACTGGTGATGAAAGTTGGTTCTTTCAATATGACCCCAAAACTAAACGACCAAGCCAACAGTGGCTGGCCCATGGAGCGCTAAAGCCAAAGAAGGCGAGAATGAGCAAGTCCAAAGTAAAAACCATGTTAATTTGCTTCTTTGACAGAAAAGGGGTGGTTCACAAAGAGTTTTTACCACCTATAATATTCCACCGCAATGTGCTCAAAAAATTAGAAATAAGTGTGCTCAGAGTGCATTCAAAGATTGTGAAGACTTGGGTTCTGCATCACGACAATGTTCCCTGTCAGTGTATTTCAGTTTTTGGCATCTAAAGGCATCACAACATTACCACAACCACCCTATTCATCTGATATGTCACCCTGCAACTTTTTCTTTATGTCACCCTTCAACTTTTCTTATTTCCCTATTTGAAAAAAAAATTCATCGATGATCGACATTTTGACTCCGTTGAAGACATCCAAGAATCTGTGACGAGGGTACTTGGAGAGGTACCACAAGAAGCTTTCCAAAATTTTCGTGAAAATTGGAAAAATCGCTGGAATGAGTGTATGGATACAGGAGGGGGTTACTTTGAAGTGGATCGCAGAGATGTACTTTAATTTTTAAATATTTTCGATTTTTGAAGTTTGTCAGATTACTTAATCGTCTGACCTCGTACATATAAATTACTTTTTTTAAGCGTTCGTTGCACCTTATAACAGCACTCTGCAATACTCCCATATTAAGAATCGCATGAATTCGTCAATTATGCTCAATTGTGTACACTTTCTACTCTATTCTTAGAATAATGAAAAAAAGTCTGAGTTCAAATAAATAATTCAAATAATAGCGGGTAAATAATTTTATATAATTTTGAAAATATACTATTATAAATATTTACACTTCTGTTGAATTGAAGTAACTGTACCGTGGTAGAAATCTAACAATTTTTAATAGGCTGGAAAGTAGTTAGTAGATAGTAAAAATAGAATCAATCATTGTGGCTAGAAACAAGCTAAAGTTTAGAATACAAAATGTGAACGTTGTCAATAAAATTAAGAAAAAGGAAAAAACTAGGTTTAAAAACCAGTTAAAAACTAGGTAGAAACTAGGTTGTTTTTAACCTTGTTTCTGGTTAGTTGATGAGCAATTTATTTCAAAATTAATATTTATATAATATTATAACATAATGTTGTTGATTTAATAAAAGAAAAATCATAAGATATAGAAACTAGTAATTCTAAAAAATTACAAAGTAATAATAAAGTCTGCTAGTTGTTCGATTTTGTCATCTTAAAAATTATACGTAATAAATTAGTTTTGGAAATATTTTCCTTTTATTATTCAATATCTAAAATTTCGCATGAAGCAATTATGTAAAAAATTCTATTCTTTGATATCTTATACCGGTTTCAATTATTGGTTGTTAGTTAATAATTCTTTCTTATTTATTTATAAAATAAATAATATTATTTGAAATTTTTGAAATTTTATAGAATAAAATTAGTTTTTTAAATTAAAAATCATGCTGAGTTCATAACTATAATTCGTAACTTGAATTTATGGAGAGTGTTCATACGGCATATCTGATGATTTGCAATACCCACAAGTGGTAAAACATTATCTTGGTTAGTATATAAGCCCGATTATGAGTTCACATAAGTATAACACATATTGTATATATGAATGCGTAAGCTATTAATGTGTAAGCTACCAATGCGTTGTATATGTATGTAGATACATAAGGTATATAGAACCAACGTACTTATAAGTTACATCAAAATTTTCGAAATGAACTTGATAAACATTTATAATTAATTCATTAAAATAATGATTAAAGTCAATGAATTTATATAAGAAAGCATAATAACAAGATCAATTTTTAGCTAGGTTACATGTTATACCTCGCTTAACCTTGTTTTAAGATAAAGTTTAGTCATAACCACACACACACACACACACACACACCCAAAAGCGAGCGCGCGTATTATTACTTATGATTTCCTTATGTAGGTAAATCTCGCCATATCCCAGTTATATTTCTCTTCGATCATCTAATAATCGTCTTATATTAATTATTACTTTCTCGACTTTATTCACATTTCCTTATCTTTCACTGATTTTTGAAAGAAATACGTGTTTTGTATAGTCAAAATTTTACAAGCAGAAAACTTAAGGGAATGATTAGGATCTTGGTTTTAGTTAGATTTCCTTAACTTCTCCCTATTTTGGAAAAACTCACGTTTTTCTAGGCGGAATCTGCCAAGTAGGAGAATTCAGGAAATGATTAGGTTTTCTATTTTGATTCTAGTTAGATTTCCTGAACTTTTTCTAATATTGGAAAGAACGATGTCTTTAGTAAATTTAGATCTGTTTCAATATGTATTTATTTATTAGTTACAAAATGTGGCTAGTGAATTATATTGTTTACACTTTATATTGTACAAAGATAGACTGTATATATGAAATTTGAGATGAATGCGTGTGAACGTCTTGACGGTTGCCGTAGAACTGATGCTTCTTGCGAAGCTCTGAAAATGTGGAGGACGGATTGCAATAAATGAAGTGTGCAATAAAATGAAGGCCACACAGGTAGAAGCTCTGTTTTGCTTCTTAGCCTATACATATTAGCGACGTATTCAAACAAGTAATATAACATATTTAACCGATATAAATCTTATATGATTAAAAAAAAGTTTCATAAATACCAATATTTAATGATAAACCAGTAGATACTTAAAATAGAGAAAACGGAACAAATTGTTTGCTAGAATAAACCTAAGGATATTGGGATGAATGAAAATATTGCTTAGTGGTAAAACATTATCTTGGTTAGTATATAAGCCCGATTATAACTTCACATAAGTATAACACATATTGTATATGAATGTGTAAGCTATTGTCAATGCGTTGTATATGTATGTAGATGCATAAGGTATATAGAACCAACGTACTTATAAGTTACTTCAAAATTTTTCGAAATGAACTTGATAAACATTTATAATTAATTCATTAAAATAATAATTAAAGTCAATGAATTTATATAAGAAAGCATAATAACGAGATCAATTTTTAGCTAGGTTATATGTTATACCTCGCTTAACCTTGTTTTAAGATAAAGTTTAGTCATAACCACACACACACACACACACACACACACACACACACACACACACACACACACACACACACACACACACCCAAAAGCGAGCGCGCGTATTATTACTTATGATTTCCTTATGTAGGTAAATCTCGCCATATCCCAGTTATATTTCTCTTCGATCATCTAATAATCGTCTTATATTAATTATTACTTGCTCGACTTTATTCACATTTCCTTATCTTTTACTGATTTTTGAAAGAAATACGTGTTTTGTATAGTCAAAATTTTACAAGCAGAAAACATAAGGAAATGATTACGATCTTGTATGGTTTTAGTTAGATTTCCTTAACTTCTCCCTATTTTGGAAAAACTCACGTTTTTCTAGGCGGAATCTGCAAAGTAAGAGAATTAAGGAAATGATTAGACTTTCTATTTTGATTCTAGTTAGATTTGCTCAACTTTTTCTAATATTGGAAAGAACGATGTCTTTTCGAGTCAAGGCCTTATGCGAACAACAATTATATATATATATATATATATATATATATATATATATATATATATATATATAAATAAAATAAATGTGTGTGTGTGTGTGTGTGTGTGTGTGTGTGTGTACATATTCATTTACACACACATATTTATATATAAACACCCGCACATCTTTCCAACATGGGGAAGCCCGTGTGGAAATTCCTTCTCCAATCTAACTAGTATCGGGTAAGTTTTCCTTATTAAATGTTCGGATCCAGAAGAGAAATCTAGTCTGATCCTAGTTCCGATTTGTCCCACTTTTAATAGCATTTTTAATAGGGGACGAGCTTAGATTTTGTTAGGTATACCAAGCTGGAAACTAGACAAAATCTAGTCAGAAAATCTAGAAATTAAGTCAATAATAAATTATTCTAATTTTGTTTCCTCGATTAAGTGAATAATTTTTTGACTCTTTAATATTTATTTATTTAAAATAAAAAAATATATTTACGTATTTAGGTGACGCATACCATTAATTAGAATTTATAAATAATTTTCTATATGCATTACTACGTATTACGTATTACGATTTACAGTTAATAATTAATAATTATTAATATATTTTTTTTACACTAATTATTGTAAATTTTAATGTTAAGCACCTCTGTTGAACGAATAAATTATTTTATCTCAATGAAAAAAATTCCGACCTCCGCTGAGTATCGAACCCACGACCCTACGATTCGCAAGCTAACGCATTATGCACTATGCTAAAACGCAATATGCGATTACTATACTATTCTTTGCATATGACTGTACAGCACTTAAGACCATATAATAATATTTTATAAAGACAAGATAATACATACATAGTAAATCAATTTTTTAAATTCTTTTCCATGTTGGAAAGATCTGCGGGTATTTCTGTACACATAAGGCCTTGACTATAAAAAACATCGTTCTTTCCAATATTAGAAAAAGTTGAGGAAATCTAACTAGAATCAAAATAGAAAGCCTAACCATTTCCTTACTTCTCTTACTATGCAGATTCCGCCTAGAAAAACGTGAGTTTTTCCAAAATAGGGAGAAGATAAGGAAATCTAACTAAAACCAAGATAGAAATCCTAATCATTTCCTTAAGTTTTCTGCTTGTAAAATTTTGACTATACAAAACACGCATTTCTTTCAAGAATCAATAAAAGATAAGGAAATCTGAATAAAGTCGAGAAAGTAATAATTAATATAAGATGATTATTAGATGATCGAAGGGAAATCTAACTCGTATCTGGCGAGATTTACCTACATGAGGAAATCATCAGTAATACTGACTAGGATCTAGCCCGAACTAGGGATATGCCGAGTATATTTCTGCACGGGAGAGTTGAAAAAATTGATTTACTATGTATGTTTTATCTTGTGTTTTTAAAATTATTAGATGATCTTAAGTGCTGTACGGTTATATGCAAGTATAGTATAGTAATCACATATTGCGTTTTAGCATAGTGAATAATGCGTTAGCTTGCAAATCGTAGGATCGTGGGCTCGATACTCAGCGGAGGTCGGAATTTTTTTCATCGAAATAAAATAATTTATATGTTCAACGAAGGTGTTTAATATTAAAATTGACAATAATTAATGTAAAAAAATATATTAATAATTATTAATTGTTAATTGTAAATCGTAATACGTAATACGTAGTATGCATACAGAAAATAATGTACAAATTATAATTAAATGGTATGAGTTACCTAAATACGTATATATATTTTTTTAGATAAATAAATATGAAAAGAGTCAAAAAATTATTCACTTAATCGAGGAAACAAAATTAGAATAATTTATTATTGGCTTAATTTCTAGATTTTCTGACTAGATTTTGTCTAGTTTCCAGCTTGGTATACCTAACAAAATCTAAGCTCGTTCCCTATTAAAAATGCTATTAAAAGTGGGAGAAATCGGAACTAGGATCAGACTAGATTTTCCTTTTGGATCCGAACATTTAAAAAGGAAAACTAATCCAATACTAGTTAGATTCGAGAATGAATTTCTACACGGGTATATAAGAAAGCATAATAACGAGATCAATTTTTAGCTAGGTTATATGTTATATCTCGCTTAACCTTGTTTTAAGATAAAGTTAGTCATAACGACACACACATACACACACACACGCGCGCGCACACACGATATTCCATAACCAAAATATTAATTGCCCATTCACTAGGGAATAACTATATGAAAAGGAATAAAAACAATCTATGTTCTATTTTTAAAAATAATTTCAGTTTCAATAAGTAAAGCATACCTAGTTTCAAGGCAACTTTATTGGAAACGTAAAATATATTTACTCCAAACTAACTATTATAGCTGTTAAATACCTAAAAAATAGCTTCAAAAATGTAACTATAAATCGGACGGAATGACCGTAAAAAACGTTACATGTTTTCCTACTTACTACCGAACAAATATATCTTGTTACAAGGTATCTTCATTTGAAAATACCTTGTTTATACCTTAAAAATAATGCATTTCTACCAGGGTATATTTCCTTTATATTATAGAAAATGTTGCATTTGCTACTGTTTAAATCATTTGTTTGAATTCAAACTTTTTTTGCTTTATTCTTATGCATCTCCCGTGGTATTCATGGTGTCGGCAATATTGTTGATAATATTTTTTTAATTTTCAATTAATACAATCAAAAGTATAATTAAATAATAATCCAAGTTTTTTAAAGCAGTATATAATATACTTACATATATGTAGATATATATATATATATATATATATATATATATATATATAATATACTTATAATATATGTGTTATTTTTAAAATAAATAGTTTTGTTTAAATTAATTACATAATGGTAAATGTTTTATTTTAATATGCAGTACACTAGTTTAATGAGATGGAGATGAATGTAAAAGTAGTATATATATAATAATTTAAGTATAATGCAGTACAAAAATATATTATACAAAGATTTAGAAAATATAAATATGTTGTGTGGGTACGTTCTAAGAAGGCTATACTCGGACTGAACTCCGGACTTCTCTGTCGCTGACCGATGCCCTTTTTCTAAAAGAGGGTGCAATAAATCTCAGGCAGTGCAGCTGCATTCTCTATTTACAATATACTAGTTTATTATGGGACTGTCGTTGAATACTCTAACAATATCTATAAGTTGTGTTTCATTAATTTCAATATATCTTCTTCGGTTCAATAGAAAAAAGAATTTTCAATTAGATTTGAATCGTTATTTACAAAGCTAAGTGAATGGTGTCTTTATTTGAATATCATTTTTGTATATTTTATTTATAGAGTTGTATTTTATTATATATGTATTAATATATATGTAGACCGACGCATTGACCGAGTTGCGGGAGCTCACCTCGAGCGATCAGAAAAGTTAAGCAGCATTAGTCGTCGTCACCACTACCGGATAAGTAACCGTGTGGACGCTGATAAGTTGTTTAACGTTTAAATGTTTTTTCACAATGCAAGCGGAATGTGGAAGACTAACAAATTCGGTATCTCATCTTACGAAATGTTGCACGGATTCCAAATTCGAACAGTTTCAATGCACCGACCATTCCAAAGGGGGTTTTCCTAATTGGTATATACTCTCTGGATTTGGTATAGATTTTCGCGTTCCACAGGTAGAACCCTAAGCAAATGCAGAGTGGATGGGGTTGTCTAAGAATTAGGTTAAGTTAATTTGTAAGACAGGAAACAGTCGTGGAAAAAACTTGCAAGGGGGGATATATGTACAACATTTAAAAAATGTATACATGGAATAAAAAAAATATTTTTATCGGTTTTACAATTTTTATACTATAATATATTATAATAAAATAATGACAATCAGACTGTCCTTGTTTATTATCACCCTCGAAGAATCTGAAATAAAACTTACTACTAAAAATAAATTACATTCTAAATTAAAAATAATATAATAAAATAAATATAATAACAATAATAAACTATATGCTATGTTAGTGAAGGACATCTGACTGCCCTCACGAACTGTCTCAGAACTTTCGAACTGCTACGTTTAGTTTAGTTCCTGAGGATGAACCGTAGCGATTCGAAACGTCCGACACCAAAGCTGGTGGGTGCAGTCAGATTGTCCTTCACTAACATAGCATATAGTTTATTATTGTTATTATTTTTATTTTATTGTATTTTATTATTTTTAATTTTTCACCTAATTTATTTTTAGTAGTATGTTTTATTTCAGATTCTTCGGGGGTGATAATAAACAAGGACAGTCTGACTATCATTATTTTAGTGTAATATATTATATTATAAAGACTGTAAGACCGATAAAAAAATTTATTAATTCAATTCAAAACAGTCGACATAAGTGCAATTTTTAATATATTATTAAGAAATTCCAAGTGCCACCGATATAAATGAAATAACGATAGCAGCGGGCAGAGACGCGCACACCAGCGTCAATAGTCCCGCGCATCCAAGAATCACCTGGGTCATCGCATCGTGCGATTATAATATCCCCAGGTGTAATGGGGGTAGCACCTATATAGGCACCTATATAGAGAAGGGCGTGGCTTTTGCTAATGACATAATCATGACGCAATCGTTTCCTTTCAAATGCGCTCGCGTAATAAAACGGAACAAAGTTATCGGCGGGATATATATATATATATATATATATATATATATATATATATATATACATCTCACGTGTATGTATATAAATATATAGAATCCACAAGAACACAAAGCCTCACCGCCGCGTCAATCGTCCGCTCCCCTCGACGTAATACGCCGCCACTGGATATTAACAGTCCATTGTTGTATGCACGCGAGTCGATTGGCTTTTTTAAAAAGTCCTCTGTATACGGTTTTCCCTTCCTCTGTAACCTTCCTCCAGTCCATCACCGATTGAAGAGAGCGCCTGCGCCGTATTACATGTAGCCTCCTCTTTTGTTCGCTTTATAATTCAATCAAGAAGATTGGTAAGTCATTTATTAGAACAAACATAGGATTAGGAGAAGCCGTTGCTTTTTTACTTTCATTTCTTAACTAATTTTTTTCTTTTTCCGTTCTATTACCAAGAAAAAAATCCATCTAGTTTTGTGTTCTATACTCTAGGAAAGAGAAAATAAATCTTTCAATTTTTCAAGTCTTTCAAGATTTTCAAGATAAGGTAAACGCTACCGTGGAACAATTGTTTTCTAATTGATTAACTATAAACAGCAAGAGACATTCTTTGACATACCTGTAAATAATCGTAAATTCTATGTATATAAATATATAAATCCATTAATTTCAGCCAACTGGCTTCATATAGTACAGTTTGATTGACCAGCAGTTTTTTTTATCATAACGTTGTTAGTCATGGTTGGTGACAGAATAATAATTGTCAAAACGAAAAGGTAAAATGTATAAAAAATTTAGAACTCTAATTGCGACTTATACTTTACGAACGATAAATAAATATTTTATTCTTCGTTGTAAATATATAATAAGTATAGCTTTTACAGATGATAAAGAGAGAGAGAGAGGAGAGAGAATATTTTTGTTTTCATTTTAATTGCTATGGTAACGGGGAGATTCTTTATTTGTCTTATTTAATTTACTGCTAATTTTAATTAAAGCCAGTAGCTTACAATCAATCACTGAAATCTGGCCTTAAACCAATACACACGGTTGATGATTGGTTCTCTCTCTCTCTCTCTCTCTCTCTCTCTCTCTCTCTCTCTCTCTCTCTCTCTCTCTCCCTCTCTCTCTCTGTTTCTCTCTTTCTCGAAGAACACTTACGTCTGTACCGACAATGTTAAAAGCATAGTTAAAACACACACACACACACACGCGCGCGCGCGCGCGCGCACACATTTAAGCAGACCCAGCATGAGGTAGCTTCATTACCGAGGTACCGGTCACCATCTTACGCAAGTTTGATGCCTCGTCATTACATCTGGAGCTTCGAAAACAAATGATTTATTGAAATTTTATTTGATGTTACGTATTTAAACGGTCGACCGCTAGGACATAAAAAATATAACTTTCCCAGCGAGAAACGAGTAATAAATTTTATATATACATTGTCGTAAAATACTAATTAGAAATGGTGTAAGGGATATAATATATAATATAAGTGTAATGTTGTTCAATACATTTTATAATAAAAAATATTTATACAAAAACTTAAGGATATTATGGATTATATATATATATATATATATATATATATATATATATATATAATTGTTAATTGTTATATATATATATATATATATATAAGTTAATTGTTCATTAACTTTTTTTATTGGAATAAAAATAATAATAATACTAATGTATGGATGATATATTTTAGCTAAGATATTATATTATAAACAATGTAAGACCAATAAAAATATTTATTAATTTAATTCAATGTAAATGGGTGCTTTAAATGAATGACGAAACCACACACATAGGATGTTCATCCATGCACCTATAAGCGTTACGGTTCTATTGATCGCTCCAGTGATTTTAACACTGAATAATGGAGCGCGAGGTGTGAGCCTGACCAATGCCGTTTGCAAGTGTACGAAATGCAATAGAAATGTATGTAATTTTATCAGTTTCAAACGTACCAATTTCTTTGGAGTGTATTTTGTTCTAATCGTTATTAATCACATTGGCTTTCTTAAATGGCCCGTGCAGAAATATACTCGGCATATCCCTAGTTCGGGCTAGATCCTAGTCGGTATTACTGATGATTTCCTCATGTAGGTAAATCTCGCCAGATCCGAGTTAGATTTCCCTTCGATCATCTAATAATCGTCTTATATTAATTATTACTTTCTCGACTTTATTCACATTTCCTTATCTTTCACTGATTTTTGAAAGAAATACGTGTTTTGTATAGTCAAAATTTTACAAGCAGAAAACTTAAGGGAATGATTAGGATCTTGGATTTAGTTAGATTTCCTTAACTTCTCCCTATTTTGGAAAGAACTGCACGTTTTTCTAGGCGGAATCTGCCAAGTAGGAGAATTCAGGAAATGATTAGGTTTTCTATTTTGATTCTAGTTAGATTTCCTGAACTTTTTCTAATATTGGAAAGAACGATGTCTTTAGTAAATTTAGATCTGTTTCAATATGTATTTATTTATTAGTTACAAAATGTGGCTAGTGAATTATATTGTTTACACTTTATATTGTACAAAGATAGACTGTATATATGAAATTTGAGATGAATGCGTGTGAACGTCTTGACGGTTGCCGTAGAACTGATGCTTCTTGCGAAGCTCTGAAAATTTGGAGGACGGATTGCAATAAATGAAGTGTGCAATAAAATGAAGGCCACACAGGTAGAAGCTCTGTTTTGCTTCTTAGCCTATACATATTAGCGACGTATTCAAACAAGTAATATAACATATTTAACCGATATAAATCTTATATGATTAAAAAAAAGTTTCATAAATACCAATATTTAATGATAAACCAGTAGATACTTAAAATAGAGAAAACGGAACAAATTGTTTGCTAGAATAAACCTAAGGATATTGGGATGAATGAAAATATTGCTTAGTGGTAAAACATTATCTTGGTTAGTATATAAGCCCGATTATAACTTCACATAAGTATAACACATATTGTATATGAATGTGTAAGCTATTGTCAATGCGTTGTATATGTATGTAGATGCATAAGGTATATAGAACCAACGTACTTATAAGTTACTTCAAAATTTTTCGAAATGAACTTGATAAACATTTATAATTAATTCATTAAAATAATAATTAAAGTCAATGAATTTATATAAGAAAGCATAATAACGAGATCAATTTTTAGCTAGGTTATATGTTATACCTCGCTTAACCTTGTTTTAAGATAAAGTTAGTCATAACGACACACACATACACACACACACGCGCGCGCACACACGATATTCCATAACCAAAATATTAATTGCCCATTCACTAGGGAATAACTATATGAAAAGGAATAAAAACAATCTATGTTCTATTTTTAAAAATAATTTCAGTTTCAATAAGTAAAACATACCTAGTTTCAAGGCAACTTTATTGGAAACGTAAAATATATTTACTCCAAACTAACTATTATAGCTGTTAAATACCTAAAAAATAGCTTCAAAAATGTAACTATAAATCGGACGGAATGACCGTAAAAAACGTTACATGTTTTCCTACTTACTACCGAACAAATATATCTTGTTACAAGGTATCTTCATTTGAAAATACCTTGTTTATACCTTAAAAATAGAAAGCATTTCTACCAGGGTTACTATAGATAAGTATATGTTTCATTTAAATGCAATACCAGTAACTTTTCGTTATATATATTCAGTCCAGCAACCATATTATCCTAATTTGTACGTTTACAAATAAAGAAAGGGAGGAATAAGACGTATTAATTGAAGCTACCTTTTCAATTTTTTTTACCCCTGTGAACTAAAAAACATGATTAAAATATACAGCCCTTTTGCTTTTCCACGAATGTATAGAATCTTTTATAGTACTGTATCCACATATTATGGATAAGTGAGAGCAAAAGCATGATTTTCGATAATGATGTTTGTTATATGACTTTTTGCTGTTATAAATTTCCTCTATTAATCTATTATACACACTGAAAAATTTTCCGATATCAAGTAAATATTTACTTATTTTGTACCAAGTAAATGATTTTCTTAAATTAAGAAAATATTCACTATAGATTTAAGAGTACGTGGTTTGATTCAAGTGAATTCTTCTTGCATTAAGTAAATACTTCCTTGTATTAAGAAGATGCTTTCTCAATTTAAGAAAATAATTTACTTGGTACAAAACAAGAAAATATTTACTTGATAACAGATATTTTTTTCTCAGTGCAGCTATAGTTTAATTATTTCAGTTATCAATCAGCTTACATTTATAGCGATGTAACTATAACATGCTTACTATTTTTTAAACATTTAATGCATTATGTACAAAATTCTGAAGGATATATTTTTGGTTAAACAATTAGTAATTTTATACATATATATTTAGTTTATTAGAATTTTATTTATGTATTTGAAATGGAAAAATAGAGATATGATTAACATTTCAATTTTATTTATATGTATTTTAAGAAAAGTATACTTGCCTTAAATTTTACTTTTTGTAATATTTCTTTTTTGTCAGATAATGTCTCGTGAAAAAGTTAATTTTGGCACGTACCTATTGCCTTAATTAAAATATTTATTCTTTCAATGAGAAGTTTTTTATTTCGATTTAAAAAAGCTTGTTATGTGATAATAATATTCTAATTAAAATAAATGTAATACAATAATTAGTGGTTTGAATTAAAATACTTATTCAACGAACTAACATTCTTTTGTTTCGATAGTAAATCTATTATTCTAGTAGATTTTCTGTTGAATGAACAGATCCAACACAGCTGCTTCCATTAAATGGCACGAGATAGTTCGTTTAACTGATTTTTTCTCTGTGCCTTTGAACAATAATAAATTATTATAGACTTTTATAATAAATATAAATTTATACAAGGCATAACGAAATTTTTTTTGTCAACAATTTCCTTATTTTTAATATGAATACAAACTCTTCAGAAAGTGGCAAGTATATGCAGTTTATTGATTAGTATAAAACAAATTCGTTACTTTAAAAAAATACTTATTTAATCATATGCAATATACAAAATAAGTGTCCTCTTTGGAATTTGCAAATTTAATCTATATTACATCAGATACAAATATTCCTTTTAGGATTACAATCATATTTTCTGAGTGAAGAAAATTTAAATTAATACTTACAATTTCAGTTAATCAATTAAGTAAATATTTGAACGCACTTGAGGCATATTGTCTGTGACAAATGAAATTATGCTATAGCATGTATAGAGAATCGTGCTTTAAAGCTGTACAAAAATATGAATCATACAAAAAACAAATATTTTTAAATAATTCAAATTATGTTATTGCTCTGAAACTTTCATATTCTTGTAGATATGCAAAAATCAAAGAAAAATTATTTAAAGCGGACAATTCTTTGTTATTAGAAATACTTTTAATAAATTTCAAAATCTTCATATACTTTAGTAAATAAAAACATTTAAATAGATTATCAATTCACTTGGAAAGTATTTAAATACAATTTTAAATAAAAATCACCATATAGTTTTAGATTATTAATATTTAATGAAAGATAAAACAAATAGCATGAAATATTAATGTGCAATTTACTTAAATTTCATTTATAAATTAGACTACTGTTACATAAATTTGCAGTTAGCTTTAGCTGCTCAGACAGCACACGCACTCACATTAGAACGTTTCAAGAAATAACTAATATCAACATTAAAAGTGCACATTTATTTAAAAACAGATTTCACTGCTTAAATTATGACAACCCGTGCAGAAATATACTCGGTATATCCCTAGTTCGGGCTAGATCCTAGTCAGTATTACTGATGATTTCCTCATGTAGGTAATACTCACCAGATCCGAGTTAGATTTCCCTACGATCATCTAATAATCGTCATATATTAATTATTACTTTCTCGAATTTATTCAGATTTCCTTATCTTTTATTGATGTTAGAAAGAAATACGTGTTTTCACAAGTCAAAATTTTACAAGTAGAAAACTTAAGGAAATTATCACGCTTTCTATCTTGGATCTAGTCAGATTTCCTTAACTTCTCCCTATTTTGGAAAGAATGGCGTTTTTCTAGGCGGAATCTGCAAAGTTAGAGAAGTAAGGAAATGGTTAGACTTTCTATTTTGATTCTAGTTAGATTTCCTCAACTTTTTCTAATATTAGAATGAACGACGTCTTTTCTAATCAAGACTTTATGTGTACGAAAATTATATATATATATATATATATATATATATATATATATATATATATATATATAAATACCCGCAGATCTTTCCAAGATGGGAAAGAATTTAAAAAATTGATTTACTATGTATGTATTATCTTGTCTTTATAAAATATTATTATATGGTCTTAAGTGCTGTACAGTCATATGCAAAGAATAGTATAGTAATCGCATATTGCGTTTTAGCATAGTGCATAATGCGTTAGCTTGCGAATCGTAGGGTCGTGGGTTCGATACTCAGCGGAGGTCGGAATTTTTTTCATCGAATAAAATATTATATGTCTTCAGCAGAGGTGTTTAACATTAAAATTTACAATAATTAGTGTATAAAAAATATATTAATAATTATTAATTGTTATTGTAAATCTGAATACGTAATAGTCATATAGAAAATAATTTATGAATGCTAATTAAATGGTATGCGTAACCTAAATACGTAAATATATTTTTGTATTTTAAATAAATAAATATTAAAGAGTCAAAAAATTATTCACTTAATCGAGGAAAAAAAATTAGAATAATTTATTATTGGCTTAATTTCTAGATTTTCTGACTAGATTTTGTCTAGTTTCTAGCTTGGTATACTTACCAAAATCTAAGCTCGTTCCCTATTAAAAATGCTATTAAAAGTGGGACAAAACGGAACTAGGATCAGACTAGAATTCCCTTCTGGGTCCGAACATTTGATAAGGAAAACTAACCCGATATTAGTTAGATTCGAGAATAAATTTCTACACGGGAACATTACTGATGAAAGACCTTCAAAAATATTATGTTTTGTTATCTTATACCTGTTTCAATTATTGGTAATTGATTAAAGATATTTTTCTAAAATAAATAATTTAATAAATAATATAATTTTATTGTTTTTTTAAATTATTTTAATATTTGTGTGAATTTGAGTTTATATCGGAACTTTAATTTATGCAGAGCGCACACACTGCATGTCTGGTGACTGGAGACTCCCGCATGTGACAAAAAATTACCTTGATTAGTATATAAGTTCGATTAAGACTTTGTATACATATATATATATATATATATATATATATATATATATATATATATATATACATATATATATATATAGATATATAACAGTATATAAGAATGTGTAAACTATTGTCGATGCGTGTAATATGTATTATACGTGTATAAGTTATAGCTTGCGTATAAATGAATTTAATATTCAAAACTAAGAACTCGAAATAAATTTACAATTTATTAATTAAAGTAACTATAAACGTTGATGAATTTATATAATAATGCATAATACTTATATTAATTTTTTTAGCAATGTTAGTTTCAACCTTATTTCATGGTAAATTTTAGTCATAATCAAAAATACATTGATACTAAACAAACTGTTATGGGTCTTAAATATCTAAAAAATAGCTTTAGAAAATGTATCTATAAATCGGCCGAAATGATCGGAAAAAATGTTTCATGTATTTCTAGTTACTACCGAATATTAATACCTTGTTTCTAGGTTTCTCCATATCGAAATAACTTGTTTGTGGCTTAAAAATGTTTAGCATTTCTAGCAAGGTTTATTAACACAATGAGTAAAAAGTAATATAATAATCTCTAGAACGATCTAAACAATTAGTTCAGACCAAAGAAGAGGAGGGATTTGCAAGAAGGCCTAGGAGAAAGCTATACGTTGGGGCCCCGTGTTCAAGAAGGTCTCATCTTTGGCGAAACTTCGTTTGGAAGAGGTCCATTGATGTGGAACTTGAATGTTTTGGAAGCATCATTATAATTATAACTTTTAAAATACAGATGGACGATCAAATATTTAGTGATTAATATCTCTTAAAATTTTCCGGCTTTAATTTCTAAGATTTAGTTTGATTGGCTGACGAATATAATAATCATTTATGTCGTTAATAAAATTAGAATTTACGAGATTTTTGAAACGAAAAAGAACCAAGCTGATCAAAGTAATATAGGTTGTATTCTCTAAAAGTTTTAAATTGAATCGTTCGTTTTCATTTCGTTAATGCTTTTCCCAATAACTTTAAATATTTTATAGATTATTTTTAACCATTATAATTGCAAATTATAAATCCGAAAGATTATATGTTAATCGGTTGTCGTCGGTGGAATGGATGGTAATGGAAAAGATATATGAAAATTATTAGTTTTTAGCGATATTATTAAAGAATTAAATTCTTCTTTTTTCTTGAATTTTAATTATTTTGACTTTGATATTTATTTTTGAAGTGATGGATAAATGCTATCGTAATAGCGGCCTCGAGCATATAGCTAATATAGGACCTCCAAAATATTGAATTGGTCACTGACAATTAGTAATTATTTGACATATTTATGAATCAATATTAATTAAAATTCATTCGTTTTTAAATTTGGCACTATAAATAATGGCCTCTAAATTGCAGAGGGATGCAAATAGATCTTTTCATAATAATTTTTTCGTTCTTAAATGGAAAATTTTTTTAACTGATCTGATGTAATAGTTGTAATTATTGATACGAGACATTCTTTTTTGGGTTAAAAGTATTCCATTGTAAAAGAACGTTATCATATAATTCTTCTCAGGCGAATTGAAACTCCTCCGAATAGTGGAAATCTGATGATTAATTCAAAAAATAAGTTTCATTGTCTGCTCTAAAGGAAGCCCCACTGATATTGGCATCATTTCAAATGTTTTTGTTCTTGTAAATTTATTTTCAAGAATTTTAAGGGAGTTTTATGTTCGTAATGTAGCGAGTAGGAAATTGAATTTTTTTTCAAACTTTGGGCATTGACAATGAATAGCTCGATAAAGTTATTGTAAAAAATTTTTAAAGAGCTAAACCTTAAATGAATTAATTATATATGTCCACATTTTAATTTTCAGAACCAAACAACTTAAATTTTCTTAAAAATTCTATATATCAAATTGCACTTTAAATTCGAGAATTTGTGTCAATAGGCGGACAGCGGGACTTGAACTCGGATCAGCGAATTATTAGTTCTTCCCGTGTGGAAATTCATTCTCGAATCTAACTAGTATCGGGTAAGTTTTCCTTATTAAATGTTCGGATCCAGAAGGGAAATCTAGTCTGATCCTAGTTCCGATTTGTCTCACTTTTAATAGCATTTTTAATAGGGAACGAGCTTAGATTTTGGTAGGTATACCAAGCAAGAAACTAGACAGAATCTAGTCAGAAAATCTAGAAATTAAGCCAATAATAAATTATTCTAATTTTGTTTCCTCGATTAAGTGAATAATTTTTTGACTCTTTAATATTTATTTATTTAAAATAAAAAAATATATTTACGTATTTAGGTGACGCTTACCATTTAATTAGCATTCATAAATTATTTTCTATATGCCTATTACGTATTAAGATTTACAATAACAATTAATAATTATTAATATATTTTTTATACACTAATTATTGTAAATTTTAATGTTAAACACCTCTGTTGAACGTATAATATTTTATTCGATGAAAAAAATTCCGACCTCCACTGAGTATCGAATCCACAACCCTACGATTCGCAAGCTAACGCATTATTCACTATGCTAAAACGCAATATACGATTACTATACTATACTTGCATATAAGCGTACAGCACTTAAGATAATATAATAATTTTATAAACACAAGATAAAACATACACACCCACACACACACACACACACACACGCGCGCGCGCGCGCGCGCGCGTATATATATATATATATATATATATATATATATATAATATCTAATTTTCGTACACATAAGGTCGTATTTCGTACACACACGGTTAAATATGTTATATTACTTGTTTGAATACGTCGCTAATATGTATAGGCTAAGAAGCAAAACAGAGCTTCTACCTGTGTGGCCTTCATTTTATTGCACACTTCATTTATTGCAATCCGTCCTCCAAATTTTCAGAGCTTCGCAAGAAGCATCAGTTCTACGGCAACCGTCAAGACGTTCACACGCATTCATCTCAAATTTCATATATACAGTCTATCTTTGTACAATATAAAGTGTAAACAATATAATTCACTAGCCACATTTTGTAACTAATAAATAAATACATATTGAAACAGATCTAAATTTACTAAAGACATCGTTCTTTCCAATATTAGAAAAAGTTGAGGAAATCTAACTAGAATCAAAATAGAAAACCTAATCATTTCCTGAATTCTCCTACTTGGCAGATTCCGCTAGAAAAACGCCATTCTTTCCAAAATAGGGAGAAGTTAAGGAAATCTGACTAGATCCAAGATAGAAGGCCTGATAATTTCCTTAAGTTTTCTACTTGTAAAATTTTGACTATACAAAACACGTATTTCTTTCAAAAATCAGTGAAAGATAAGGAAATGTGAATAAAGTCGAGAAAAGTAATAATTAATATAAGACGATTATTAGATGATCGAAGGGAAATCTAACTCGGATCTGGCGAGATTTACCTACATGAGGAAATCATCAGTAATACCGACTAGGATCTAGCCCGAACTAGGGATATACCGAGTATATTTCTGCACGGGTAGCTTGCGAACTAGAGGGTCGTCGGTCCGAGTCCAAGTCAAGTCGGATGTTTTTAAGCCTAATAAGATTATCATTTGCATTGTATGATTATATGTGGATAATTAATAATAATATATATGAAAATATGATCTGGTATGTATATATATATATATATATATATATATATATATATAAACAAGAAAAAATCTTCGTAAATGAGTATAATAGATATTTTGCTACTATAGTATCCGAAATAGTATGGAAC